>NW_020769338.1:13158091-13301002 GCF_900518735.1 Pseudonaja textilis
AGATAGATAGATAGATAGATAGATAGATAGATAGATAGATAGATAGAGATAGAGACAGACAGACAGACAGAACGGGAGCCTGAATTGCTGTCTTATGCAAAAGAACAACTCTTGAAAACTAATTGAATAATTTTATTTGTGTTCAAAGGGACAGATGTCTTTAATTCAGATCTATCTCCAGATAATTACATGCAGTTATATTGACAACAACTATAATGGTATGTGGGAATGACCTGCTGTATAATAGGCATATAAAGAGATTCCCCAAATTCTCAGGCTGAAAAAGGGGAGATTTGTACTACCAGGCTTGCAAGAGTCTCTTGATTTAGCCTTACAATAAAGTAACTGAATTAGTAGAATTAGATCAACTGGTTGCGTTTCTTGTCTGGTCTGCAATATATTGTCATCTTTCTATCTTTCATAGAGAGAACATTTCGAGGAATTCTTACATCTAAATTCTAACTAAGTTATGTGTAGATAAAGTAGGGCCAGGTGTTGCCACCTGCTGAGATAGATTTTTTTTTAAAAAAAAGAACAACAGACAGACAGACAAGACATTCAATGTTATGCTATAAGGAGGAAGAGACAAGGAAAAAGGCACTATTTTTCTTCTGGTATTGTAATACTGCCAAACCTTTTTCTACATACAACACTACAGGTAGTACTTAATTTACAATCACAATTGAGCCTGGAATTTGGGGCATAAATCATTAAGGTCTTAAGTTTAGTTTTTACAACAGTTGTTAAGTAATCATGTGGTCCTTAAAAGAATCATATGGTCAAGTCCAAATCCATTTTATCCAGTGGATGTTGGAAAATGGCAAAAAACATCACAAATTTATTTTGTGACTGTGGATTGCTGCAACCATAAATGCCAAGCAACCAAATGCAATCATGGTGGAAATGTGGCAATTTAACTTAAGAACCAATCTTACATTAAAGACTGCCTGTGTATCATCAATTAAAACTTTTGATTCCTGGATAACATAAGTAAAGAATTAGCAACCCAAATTGTGTCTGGAACACAAAGCACTTCCTGTTGTAGATTTACTTCCAGAAAGTCACCAGACCATTCCTGAAATGGCCAAATCATCATCTTCTAAAATAAAAAGTAACTGTTCCAAAAAGTGACTTTTGTACACAATCACCAGGGAGCAATCACAGTACTTTCTGATAACTAGTGATCTTGTATCCAAGCAGGGAAACCTTGAAGCACTATTTATACTAGCACTAGCAATGCTTAATCTAATGACATACAATACTGTTTGAATTACAACTGCCATACCCCATGATTATTTCTATTTTTTCACAAACACGAAAGCATGATCCAATAACTTTATGCCACCCCCTTATTCTATTATAGGCAATCAAGGTTTCCGATGGATCATGCAACAAACTAATAGGAACAACCCCCAGCCTACTCTGACATCTATCCAGGTCCATCAATCACCAATCTAATAGGTTTAGCCTCCCTGCAATGAATAAGAGGCAAAGAGAATCCCATGGAGACCATGGCAAGGGAGACAGCTTCCCCAATTTCAGATCACATAACCAGAATGTGATGCCTGTCCTGTCTCAGGCTCTGGAAGAACTCCGATAGGCTCATGGCCATAAACTCCCAAATCATCTTAGATTTGAGAAGGCATAGTAAAATCCCCTAAGCCATAAGTTTGGGAAATTTTATTGCCAACCCCAAAATGGTGCCAAAGAGCTCCAGCAGGAAGGTGGCTATGAATGGGGGGGGGGGGGTGTGCTGGTACAATGCCAATAGTCCCAACTGATCCCTATAGCCCAACCTGCAATGCAGTGCCCCTGAAAGAGTAAAGGATTCCTGGATAACAAAGGCCTCACTCACACCCCTGCCATACCCCAAACTCCACTATACATATTTCCAAAATGGCTACCACTTTACCAGACCCAGCCTGATTTTAGTAATACACATTAGGCAGCCCTGTCATAAGATAGCTGTTATTGCAAATTGATGTAGCACTAAATAACAGCAGCTGGAGGCCAGATATTAATATTAAAAACTTCAGAATTATAAATAGCAGAAAACTAAAAGTAAAAATACAGGTTCTTGTGTAAACAAATTAAGAAAAGGCTCCTATGTATCATCTTTGCACACTCCTAATAATGTGTTGATAACTTGCATAGCTTTTAAATAAAATAAATAAAGATCTTAAACTCATTAAAAAAAACAATGGGAACTTTTCTTTCCCAACTCTCTAATTCACCATTTCATAAGCATCATAGTATATAGCCATGATGGTGAACCTATGGCATGTGTGCCAGAGGTGGCACACAGAGTCCTCTCTCTGGGCATGGTATATAGTAAGCAATTTTTGAAGGATCAAAATGACTAACTCAATTTCTTTACTTCCAATTCTTCTCACTAAGTGACATGGGTATTTAAGGTTTGTTGCCCAGGGAACATTATTTGATTTGGGTTCTGCCCCCCAGCCCCTTATACTTTTATATTTAGTCCATGAAGTTTCATGCTTGTGGAAGAGTCAGGCTGCTTCTATGCTTCTATGAAACCTCATGCCTTTCATTTCTGGCTGAATGAGGGAAATCAATTTTCTGCTTTCATCTATGGTGGACTTTGCCATCTAGTTCAGATACTTCTTGTGATAAATAGATACGCTCTTCTTTAATTAAGAGATGACTTTATAGAAGCAAATAGCATTTTAATGTTATGTTCAAGCAATTTGAGGAATTATAGGAAAGAAACCACATGTGTAATTCTGCCTAACTGGAAACAAAATAGGAACTATCCAGATAATGCAAGACAGATGTTCTATGGTCAATGAAGTTTGTATTAGAAAACAGCCTGCCAGTCTTTACACTAGCTGAAGTTTTGGAACATTCTCAAAGGATATTTTTTGAAATAATAGGATAGATAATACCATAAAGGATCTGTAGGCATTTTATCTTGTTCCATCTGGGTAGGAGCTGCCCACAAATCCCACTTCATACTCTACAGCAGTTTATTTGTATCTCACCAACAGAGAAGAAAAAAGAACACTTGCAGACTGGAGGTATGATTCTTATACCATCTTGTCTAGAACAGACTTGGGCATTTTAGGGTCCCTGTCTGGCCCATGACAGCGACAGTGAGAACCAAATGGCAATGGTGGAGAACGGTGTCAGGACACCAGCAAGACAGCAGCAGGGACAGCCCTCCACAATAATCCTAGTTTCTCATATGTCTCCTTGGGAAAATTAACTGCCCTGGTCTAGAAACTTCATTTTGACTCAAAGATTTAGGTTAATATTAGAAATTAGATGAAATTGTGAGGTATTTGATAGAACTAAAATAAGGTGAACTTAATAAAAGGAAGACAGAAATAATGTTGCAGGATGAACTATCTGCCACAGTTATCTGGGAATGATATTTACTCCTAAAAAGAGAGGTGGGTAAATTTTTATTTTGTTTATGCATATGTTGCCAAATACCACAATTAACACTTTAGAACAGGATTGTCAAACTTGTGGCTATGGGCTGGATGCATCACACGCTGGCCACGCCCACACCCAGTTTAGTGAAGTGGAAAAAAAACTGCAATACGCCAAATGATGCCATGACGCCGCGAGTTTGACACCCCTGCTTTAGAAGAATTGATGGGGTCTACAAACTGCACAGACCATATACAATGTACAAGCAGAATTGTGGGCTTTGTTTATATGTTTTCATCAATACTATTTAGAAAGACTTTTACCTAATCAATCATATTTTAAGACTTTAAACTATGTAACAGGACCTGTGGTTACCCACTTCTCAAAAAAATGAGAATAACAGTTTGAAGTTATTATACCTTGCTGCAATGCTTGTTTATCATTATGGCAGCAGCTGAAGTTTAAAAGTACCTTTTACATTTTCAGCCATTGTAATTATTCTGTTTTGCCGTGGTTGTTCATACTCTAAACTGAGGTTTAGACTATAGTTTGTATATAGGATGATTTTAAAAGGAAACTGCTGAGAGAGAATCCAAAGAATGGGTTAACTTCGCCTTTCTGCCCAGAGACTGAGTCCTTTTAAAGTTTGTAGCCATGCCTCTCTTGACTGTGCCCCAGTTTTGATGAAGGCGCAGCTATTGGCTTGATGCATTACTAATCTTTTTGTTTACTCCTGGACTCTGGACCAGATAGTCACCAGGGTGGGGTTGGATTCTCTCTCAGCACACCTAGAAGGAGCGTATGAGATAAGACCAACACCCCTTCTCCAGTGTGCTGAGCAAAGAATCCAAAGAATGGGACATACCAAAGCTGGCTTGTCCTAAGAGTGGGTGGTGATCTGATCAGGACTCTCCAGGACCGTGTGCACCTTCTGAAGAACCCATCTGCCAAAGGCCACTTCAGCCAAAGTGAAAGTGTCCAGCTTGTAGTGCCTGATGAACGGGGAAAGTGAAGACCAAGTCGCTGCCCTACATACTTCTTCGAGAGAGGCCTGTGTCACCCATGCAATTGGGATGAGTCTGATGTTACAGGGACAGCTTGGTTTCCTTTCTGCAATGTTGCAGCAATTCCTGCAATGCCTTACATTATGTAGATGAGAAATCTCATCTGCTCAGAGGTCTCCAATCCCTAGTTCTACCCTGGGCAGAGCCCCGCTGCAGTGGGGGTAAATGTGGCCTCTGGGACTGATTGGCTCTTTTTTAAATTAGGATCCCAATGACTGTTGGCAATCTATTTGATAGTGGGGCAAAGGGATCTTCAGTGCTGGCTTTTATAAAGGTCAGCTGTGGAGATTGTTCTCTGGCAACATCTGGTGACCAAGTTATGGAACTCAGAGTCTCCTGCTTCCTGACTGGATCAGCCTGCAATGAATCGGAAATGATAGGATCTTCCCGAGGGAAATCTGCCTGTCGTCGCTCAGCTTGCCTCTCAGTTTTGAAGATCTCTTTCTCCAGGGCCTTTTGTCTCCTCCAGGCATCTCTTTCCTCAGCCTCAGAGGCTTTTCTGGAATGCAGGGCTTTTGTCCTTATCCAGGCAGCTACTCTTCTACTGCCTGCTCTTGGTGCTGAGAGACCTTTCTGATTAACCTGGGGCTCTATTGGGGCCCCCCGCTCATCCCCACTCAAGTGAGTCACAATGTGGTTCTCTGCGGCAGTAGTATCCTCCATCCTTTGATCCTGCATTTGTTTAATTGGGGGTTTTCCAGTCCCCTCCTGGGAAGGAGCCAGGATGTCTGCTGCTGAAAAGTGCGCCAAACATCAGCTCCATTTAAATGAGCTGGAAATGGCAGCTGCGCTGGGCAGATCAAAACACCAGCCATATTGCTCTAGCAGCTATGCCGGTTGGAACTGTTGCGGTGGCTGCAGCAGTTGATTTCTTTCGGCGCCATATGCCCCCAAAAATGACTGATTTGCTGTTTCAGTGGCTATGCTGCTTGCCAAGTCATTCACGCTTCTGTGCCATTTGCCCTGAAAGACAGCTGATTGCTGTTGCGGAGGCTGTGCCGACCCCGTTATGGCTACTGTACCATTTGCCCCCCAAAACAGCTGATTTGCTGTTGTGTTGGCTGCCAGTATAATCGTAAATCCAAAGAAAGAGAGAAAATCAAAGAAAAATCCAAGAGAACTTCGAAGAGAATCTAAAGAAATTAACTGCATTTTTGCTTTGGAGCTCTTGCTAATCGTGTCTCTCTTGGGCTAAGATTGAGTTAAAACTGGGGCACAGTCAAGAGAGGTGTGGCTACAAACTTTAAAAGGACTAGGTCTCTGGACAGAAAGGTGGAGGTAACTCATTCTTTGGATTCTCTGCTCAGCACACTGGAGAAAGAGCGTTGCCTTACCTGAACGCTTCTCATCACGATGATGGAGAATCCATGGATGTATGCATGGATGGGTTGACACCTATCTTTCTGTCCAGAGACTGAGTCCAACTGTTTTTGCCACACCCTTCATCGACTGTTACTCTCCCCAGTTCACGACAAGGGCGCGGCATTCTGTAGGACTCTTCCATGGCATTGGCTCCTCTGGTCATCCTGTGCTAGACAAAGGACCTAACTACCTCCCAGGGAGGGAATGGATTCTCCATCGTTGTGATGAAAAGAAGCATTCGGGTAAGACAACGCTCTTTCTTCAGCACGACGATTGGAGAATCCATGGATGGACATACCAAAGCCTGATGTTCCTATGGGCGGGAATTGTGGTCCTGAGTCTCCCTATCTACACGCACTCTCTGAAGCACCCTCCTCCCAAAGGCAGCATCAGCTGAGGCAAAGGTGCCCAACTTACAGTGGCGCACGAAGAGTGATAGTGAGAAACATGTCGCTGCCCTGCAGATCTCCTCAATCGAAGCCTGCATTGCCCATATAGCTGTGGTCGTGGCGCTTCGTATAGAGTGGGCGGTTAATCATCTGGGGACCGGAATAGACTGTGTCTCGTAGACCTTCACAATACACGCCCTTATCCAGGGGCCTATGGTGGATGAAGTAACCTTTGAACCCAGAGAGGAAGGTTGATGTGAGACAAACAGTGATTCAGATTTTCAGTGAGGCAAGGTCCGTTTTATGTACCTGCATAATGCCCTCCTTATGTCCAGAATATGCCATCTCTGTTCCAGCAGATGGGAAGGACCTGGACAGAAATTTGGCAACACTATCTCCTGGGCCCAGTGGAACCAGGTCCCAGGTGGGATAACGGTGTACCGCTGGAGGGCGTAAATTTGTGGCTCCTCAAAGGAAACTCCGTATGCGTGGATGATGGGAAAGATAGTAGACCTTCACAAGTGAGAATTGACGCCAGGGCCACCACCTCTCTTTTCAACATATTAGGTGATAATCCCTTGTCAAGTCCCTCTTGCAAGAACTCTAGGATTTGAGCCACAGATGGAGAGATGGGATCAATTCAAGACTTGGTACACCATTTGCAGAAACTGGACCATGTGGCATTGTAAATGCGAGTTGTTGAGGGGTGTCTGGCGGCTTGGATGGTGGCGATAACTCTGTTGGAAAACTTTTCATTCTTCAGACGATTCTGCTCAACCTCCAGACGGTCAGGTGCAACCATTGAGGGTCCGGATGTTGAAGGGGTCCCTGGGTTAGCAAGACTCTATCTGGCAGAATTCTCCATGGTGTTGATATGGATAGACTATGGAGGTCTGCAAACCACACCATCTGGGCCAGTAAGGAGCTACTAGAAGCAGCTCCGCCCTCTTGTCTAGCAGTTTCTGGATGACCTTGGGAACCAGTGGAAGTGGCGGGAATGCATACAGAAGTCCCTGGGGCCAACAACAGAAGAGCGAATTGAAGTTCTCCGCTCCTTGCAAGGGGTACCTGGAAAAAAATCTCGGGAGCTGAGCATTGAGGGGGGAAGCGAACAGGTCCACCACCGGCTGTCCAAATGTCTTGACCACCTCTTGAAACAGGGTCGGATGGAGGCACCACTCCGTTTGATCGATCATGGCCCTGCTTAGCCAGTATACCTGTGTATTCGACAGGCCCGAAATGTGCTCTGCTCTGATGGAAAATAGGCTGCTTTTCGCCCAACGACACAAGCGCTCCACTTCCCACATGAGATGTTTCGACTGTGTATTCCCCCTGTTTGTTTATGTGAGCTTTGGCTGTTACGTTGTCGGTCAATATTAGTATGTGCTGATTGCGTACCTGTGGAAGGAGGCTGCGGAGCGCCAGGTGTACTGCTCGAAGCTCCAGCCAGTTTGCACGACTGTTCTATGGCGGACCAGCAACCTTGGGTTGTGAGCGATTGAACGTGCGCTCCCCATCCAAACAGGCTGGCATCGGTGGTGATGGTAAGTCTGTGGCTCTTTGAAGAGGCAGCCTCTGTTGATGACTGGTCTGGTCCACCAGAGGAGAGATATGAGGATCTTTGATGGTACCTTGACCTTGTATTTGGAGTTGCTTCGGCCGGAGCGCTGGTACGGGAGCAGGAACCACTGGAGGGATCTAGTGTGGAGCCAGGCCCAAGGGATGATAGATATACATGAGATCATCTTGCCTAACAATTTTGATAGTTCCACTGGGGACACACTCTTAAGACTCCTGATCTCCTTAACTAATTGCTGAATGCTATTTAGTCTATCTGCTGACAGGTAAACTTTGCCTTCCACCATATCTATGACTGCCCCCAGATGGGTTAACCGAGTCGATGGTGTTAAATGATCTCCTTTTCCAATTTATTGAGAACCCATGTTGTTGTAGGGATTGTAATGTGTTCTGAGTATCTCTGACTGCTTGATGATCGGAAGATGACAAAATCAAGTCATCAAAATAACACTGGAGTCATACGGGGATATCACAGAGATAAGCAGCTAGTGCTGCGAGAACCTTCGTGAAGGTCCTAGGGGCAGAAGCTAGTCTGAAAGGAAGGGCCACATATTCAAAATGGTGGTTATTATAACAGAATCTCAGAAGTTTATAGTGGGAAGGCCGAATAGCAATATGTAGGTACGCCTCCGTCAGATCTATGGACATAAGGACGTCACCCTTTCTGATGCAAAGTAAGATAGATTGCAGGGTGTGCATTTTAAACTTGCGATATACTAAGAAACGGTTGAGATGTTTCAGATCCAATATTGCTCTCCACACACACACACCGAACTTTTGGGAACAACAAAAAGATGTGAATAGAAACCTCGCCCTCGTTGATTGGTAGCTACTGGTTGGATGGCTCGTATGTCCAGTAGATGATGGATAGCTGTTTCCATAAGATTACATTTAACCGGATCTCTGGAAACAGGGCATGATATGAAAAAATCTGGGGGAGTGGATTGAAACTCCAGCGCAAGACCAAATCTGATTGTGTCTCTGACCCAGGAATCAGACGTTGAGGAGTCCCATTGGTCCGCAAATAATTTAAGGCATCCACCAATGGGAGCCAGGTCCGGAGTTATCTTGGACGCCGGAAAGACCTTTTTCCTGCTCCTGTTCCTATCCCCGAAATCGGACCTCTCTGGCTGCTGCCCTGGTCTGAATGATGGGGGTCTCTGGTATCTGGGTGAGAAGAATCCCTGATAAAAGGGCCCAAAGGATCCCCTCCAAAAAGACTGAGGGTTTCTAGAATCTAACTTCTGAAAAAGGGAAGGTAGAATTTTTTTTTTGTTTCGGATTTCGATTAGCAGTGGGTCAAGGGCAGGGCCAAAGAGTCTGTCTGCCACAATAGGAGATGAAGCCAGCTTGCATTTGTGCTTAATGTCCACTTGCTAATGTTTTAACCATAGTAAGTGTTGCGCTGTGATATGTGAGGTAATGGCCCTGGCTGAAAACTTGACCGCATGATAAGTTGCATCAGCTGGGAATTCAGCGGCTGCTATAAGTTTTGCAATATCTTGGTGCGCTCTAATGTTGGAATTAGGGACATGCTCCCGTAAAGACGGAGCCACCTGAGAGAAGCACGGGTAAAGAAGCGGCCGTGGCCGCTCTGATGGCCCACGCATCAGACTGATGGGCCCTGCGTAGGGCAAGCTTGGCCAGTTTTTCCTCCGGCTTTAATGCCTCCAGCACTTCACTGGGAATGGAGGGGGACGTTAATCCCGCTATAGGTTTGTCTACCTCGGGAGTATTCAACAATTTTGAGAAATCAGGGGCCAAATTAAAATATTTCCTGTCATATCCTGTGGTGGCAGGGTACACCGCTGCAGACGTCCACTGTTTCTGTACCAGGTCTGAAAACATGTGAGGAACTGGAATCACATCTGCCTCGACTACCGGTTGGTTGAAAATTAGATCTTCTGGTCCCACTTCTGAAGGAGTTGGAGTGGTACAAGAGGCCGACTTGTTCAGGCGTGCAATGTTTTTTGCCTTAAACAAAAGTGATCTGAATAGTTGTGGGCGGAATAAGCCTGAAAATACCGGTTGATCAGGAATAAGGCCCTCATCCTCAGACATTCCACTTTCTAGCGGGTCCGCTTCTGACAGGGCCAGGTCACTGTCATGTATTGATCCTGACCCAATCTGTTCCATTTGATCAATGAATGTGATCCACTTCTTCTGCCTCCTCCTCCTCCTGCAGCCCCTGGAGGGGCATGTCCCCCTGAAACTGTACCTGGGTATAGTGTTGCTCCGATCTAGCCAACGACCTTAGAGATTGTGAATCATTGTCAGTGGTTACTGGGTTTTCCCTGGTCAGAACTGCGTGTTGAAGACCTGCTGCAATTCCCTGGCAGATTGCCAGCTCCATCCACGTCTTCATTCTCTGTGGAACTTCCTCTGGAAGAATGTCGTCCTGTCGAAGACCGGCAGCCGTCAGGGTGAATGTAGCTTCAGGAGCCCTTCGCGTGGTCTGTATTCCAGGTAACTGGGCCTGTTGATTCTGGGAAACCAAGCTGTGTCTGGATAAGAGGGAGAGATCTAGGGGAGGAGGAGGATGGGAAGAGGTAGACAGTACTGGACTGGGGGGCAGAAGGTCCTGTGAGGCCGTGTGTGCCTCCCTTGCACAACTATCTATTTTCTTTTTTAATGCTTTATGGTGCCTGTTGGCATCCTTTTCTGAAGCTTTAGAATGACCTTTTGTCTGCTTGGATTTGTGCTGAAATTTAGCTTTGACCCTTGATGTTGAGCTCTGAGAGCTACTACAGCCTGCCATTTTGAATTGAAAGAGATGCAGTATGCTTGTTATTCAAAGCGATACTGTTGAGGTGGTTGGCACGCCCAGGGGCCTGATCCAATAAGGGACCAGTTGCCCTGATAATATCTTATCCCCTTGTTTTGTTTTATTTTGTTTTCAATTAAGATATATGTATATATGAGTCATATCACAGTAATAATATCTTTCCTTATTAAGATAGTAATACTTAATATTTATTATTATTGTTGTTATTATTATTATTGTTATTATTATTGGAGTGAATGAAAATCATATATATATATATATGATTAATAGAGAAACATATATATAAAAATTAATAAAGAAACAGCTTGATATAGTGAATATCCAAACAGCCAAATTAAGAATGCCTGAAAGGCCAAGATAATAAAGATAATAAAGAGAGGCCTTCAACAGCTTCCCTGCACAGGCGGACACGGGCCTGGGTGCTCGCTGTTGTGCCACTGCGTAAGGCTCTGAGGGTTAAGCCAACAATAATACACGGATGGCCTCGAATCTAATAAGAAAACGAGGTGTAATAATTCCTTAGGTTATCAGAAGGAAAAACCTGTGATCGGGAAGGAAAACTACCTCACATAGCTCGAGTTACAAATGGCGCGGCCACGCGGTTTTTTAAAAAATAAAGGCAAAAACAATGGCCGTTATTTTTGGCACGCGCAAGCTTTCCAGCAACAAACTCCCACCGCATGGGAAAATGCCTCCGATGGCTTCTCCTTGTGGCTAAAAGGAATGGCTGGGAAAGGGATGGAAAGAATTCTTACTGCTTTCCACACCAAGACGGCGTTCTGAGGGGAAAAATCAAACGATACGACTCGGATGAGAGCGAAAATGCCCACACCACTATTGCCGATATAGAGAAAGGCAATGCAGAATCACAATGGCAGGGGGTAGAACAAGGAGGGGGGGGGGGGGGGTCTCGGAGCAATGCCGAAGCCATCCGCCGCTTTGGGCGCGAAACAGCGCTGCCTGAAAATGCAAATGATCTCCGACAACCAGATGGAGAGAGCTAACGTCGGGAGATCATAAAGTGATTTGGAGGCTAAAAGCCTGAAAAAATGAATTGGACTATATCCAAACCTGCTGAATAATACTCCTGTTTCGGCCAAGGAAGAACAAAAAGCACTGCCTATCCACCACGAGGCTGAGCAAAAACTGGGGAACGCTGGGGAGGAATCCCATGGAGGAGGAGGAGCGTTCCACAAATTAAGCCCAGCCTAAACATGCAGAGACTGAAGCACCTCCAACTACTGGATGTTCTGAACAGCTCATGGGAGAATGTCTTGGCTCAAATCTTGTCAGCTGCATCTTGACTGGCTGATCTGCCTTTACTGGATCTGGTCTTTCTGGGAGCAGCTGAAGAATCTTCCTGCCCAGCCATGCTGTTAGCCGTAAGAACCTGATCAGCTATCTTGACAGCTCCCTTAGCCCAGAAAGGAGTAGCTGTTCTTCCTGCAGCCAGTTAAAATGGCTTCAGAAAAAAATGGCAGTGCTGCCTCCCTTCAAAACTAGGGCTAAGATGCAATGGGCAAAGTGGCGACAAGCCAGCACACAAACCCCTATAGCCACACTTCCCTCAGGGCTCAGTCAAAAAACAATGGAATCACAAAAGGCAAAACAGACTAGAGACCCCAAGGAGGCTTGTCAATCAAGCCAGCAAGCTATATAAGCAGCTTGCAAGGAACCGCTAAGCTGCACTGTCACCGCAAAAGTAAAAGTTCATAAAAACAGCTGAGAAGCGGCTTGACTTTTAAAAGGAAAAAAATGCGTCTGGGCTCAGGGTGCCCCAGGCACACGGCGGCTGCCCTCACACAGGAAAACTGTTCCCTTTGGCATTATGAGAGGCTGGCAGCAAGCAATGGCTAAGGGAAATAACAACCAAGACCAGGAAGCAGAGAAGAAAAAGGAAAAAGAAAAAAAAATTGCCTCCGTAGCACTTTAAAATGCTACAAAGCTAACCTGAACTGCAAGAAGTCAGCTTTAACCACAAACTATTTCTATCTGGAGAACTACGAGCCAACTTTTGCCACAACCTTCTAGGGCAAGACTGAGTCGTGAACTGGGGAGAGTGACAGTTGATGAAGAGTGTAGCAAAAACAGTTGGACTCAGTCTCCAGGCAGAAAGGCATGTGTCAACCCATCCATGCATGCATCCATGGATTCTCCAATCGTCGTGCTGGAAAATAACCCATTCAACAATTCCTCTTTTGAGCTATATAAAGACAATAACTTGAAAAAAACAAAATCTGTTTACCTATATTTCACAGAAAATAGGAAGCAAAACTGAATATATCAAAATACAAGAAAAAGCCATTTCAAATCATCTTTAAGGTCCCTAAATAAATTTGTTAAATAAAATTGAAAAGGTAAAAAACACCAATGATCTTATATCGTTTTATATTTCTTATATTCTTATATTTCAGTGGATATGAGGATTTAGAAAAGTGGGCGTGTTTCTAGAGGAAAAAATAAATTTAGAACTATAATTTGAATGTTTTGTTGAATAACGCAAGATGAAAGACCAAAGGAGGTATTAAAAATTGCTTTAAGAATTCTTTTCAAAAACTTTAGTAGGAATTCTAAACAACGAGAATACAATTATTAAAATGTAAGATACTAAGCAAATTTACTATCCAAAGCACACAAGCTAGCTTACTGCATTATCTTCATTAACTAAGTCATCTGATTTACTACCTACTTGTACAGCATTTAAAAACTACCTGAAAACCAACTTCTTTAATTTTGTAGAGGATTGCTTCTTGTCCTCAGCATGCTACAGAAAAATCCCAGCTTAAACAAGATTTTCTTGTACACACTATTCACATTCTTTCTTTTAACCTTGGCAGGGCTACTGCTGAAAATAATTTATCTATTCTCTCTATAACAACACCACTAATGTGATTGGGAGGAAAATGTAACCATCATGAATAAACTGGAGCACAAAGACAAAATGAGAGTCACGAGACACAAAAGGATAAAGATCACAACAGTGAGCTGCAGACTTTGTACTGAGCAGTGGTTGTTAATGTAATCTATTTTTTGGGTTAAATTCTTGCTTAATGTTGCTTATTTTAATTGTTTTAAAAGTAACATAAAATGTTACTTAACCCATTTATAATCCGCTATGTAACACACACAAAGACCCCTAAATATTAGAAATGTAAGAATTTAACTAAATTACCTTGGAAAGTTCTTCTTAAGTAATGTAATTCGTTGATAATTGTACATATATAAACAGCTCTAATATTTATTACAGATATAATTATAGAACATCCTTATACACATATAAGCAACTACCCGTGTTTTCCCAAAAATAAGACCAGGTCTTATTTTCTTTTGGGCACCAAAATAAGCACTAAGTCTTTTTTTCCATATACAGGAGGCCAACTTCCTCTGCTTGGTCATGGTGGGGCAGGAGGCCATGCGGCGTTCCAGTGCTTCTGCCACAAGGCAGAGTGCTACAGCTGCCAAATGAGCTTCGTACTGGCTTACCTCAGGGCCCCTGCAGCCAGGCCATCCATGCCTGAACACCTGCCTTGCCTCGGCCTCTGCAGCCACAAGCAGAAGTGGGCCAACGGCCATGTGGGCTCCTGCTGCATATGGCTGGTGGTACTGCTGCTGCGAGGCAATTGTTAGGGCGTGGATAGCCTGGCTGCGAGGCCCAGAGATAAGCTGGTGCGGGATGCATGTGGCAGCTCCACCACCACCCTGCCTCATGGCCGTGCCACTATGAGCAACCAGAAGGAATGGACAGGCAGCCGGCTGCACAGGCTCTTAAGTAGAGCTTATTTGGGGGGTAGGGTTTATATTAGGCACACACATGAAAACATGCCAGGTCTTATTTTCGAGGATAGGTCTTATTTTCAGGAAAACAGTATTAGTTATAAGCTTAGTTATCTTATAGCGATGTTGCCTGTATTTTACTTCACTTTATATCTTCCCAAACTTAATACTTCCCAAACTTAATACTGATTTCTGGTACAGCTGCTCCTCAGAAAATCTAATGCAATTGTTTTGTTTCTGGTAAACCACAACCAGTGTGAAGAGTGCAAAAGATCATCCAGTTTCTGATTTGTTTCAGATTCAAAATTAACGTTTATCTTTTTATACAGCACGAACAGCAATTGATCAGTGCACTATATAACCACTGTTAACCCTGAAGCGAACCTGGCTGAGGAATTGTTCTTTGAGGAATCTACCTGCCTTGGAGTTCTGCTTTCTATGGGTGCATTATTTGGAACACTGACATCCATAATAAAAATGTATACTTTATTTCATAATTTTCCAGCAATGAGATACTATTGAAAAATACTATAATTACAAAAAGCAGTGTCCCACAACCACACAATTATCACTGATAATAACCAATAATTAAGATAATACTTTTTGAAGGGTCTCTTAAAATGAACAAAATCAAGAATATGAGAAACAAACTTTTACAAATAGAAAGTTTAGTACAGACTAATATATTCAGTTATTTTATACATCTCAGAAGAAAGACACTAAGTACAATTATTTGCTTAAACTGATGTTGAAAGTATATTTATAAAATTACTGTATTTAAAATATCTTTACCACAGCATTTTTATATTCTCCTGTATTTGCTTTATCCCTATGGACAACCTCTAGATTAAGGATGAGCAACATTTGCAGATCAAACATGCATCGGGCACCAAGGCAGGCCAGGTATCCTCTGTCACATGGAAACCATAGCCTTCATGCGCTCATACTTCTCTCTCTCCCTCTCTCTCTTTCTTTCTTCCACCCTCGCCCTTTCTCCCTCCATTCATACATATTAAGTCTATGTAGCATTTTGACATGGGGAAATCTAAAGTATCTATTACCTGGGAGCACACAGCTGCTAACAGGCACACCCACACACGTTTTGAAATACATCTAACTGCACAATCCTCATACCTACAACACAAAGCATCAGTTTTAATTGTCATTACCAGAGAATATATGTCTTTCTTCAGCTGCTTTACTAGAAGTAAAGAAGAAGCAATGATCTTTCTTTTTCTGGGAAAGGCGCCCCACCCTAATTCATCAACCAATTACCAGCAGGTTCCTTATGATAAGCAGTGGGGCAGTGGTGGGATTCAATTTTTTTTACTACCGGTTCTGTGGGTGTGGCTTGGTGGGCGTGGCAGGGGAAGGATACTGTAAAATCTCCAGTCAGAGGTGGTATTTGCTGATTCTCCAAACTACTTAAAATTTCCGCTACCAGTTCTCCAGAACTGGTCAGAATACCACCTCTGCAATGGGGGAAAGGGCAAAGGATATGTCTAGGCTGTTTGGGAAAGGAGAGAGAGATAGGGTCACAGAAGCAAAAAAAATTACTTACGAATCAAACTAGTTTTCCTAAGATAAATCACAGGGTCAACTAGGGTGTTGTTTTTTCTGCATTTGTATACTACATGTAACAAGATCAGTTGCAAAATTTTGGTTTATGAACTTTATTTCTATTTCATTCTTCATCAGCTAAAAATATGAACACCAAGATATTAAGAAGGGCTAGGGCAGTTATAGTCAGAGTCTTATTACCTAGTATTCTTTAATCACTGGAAAATTAAAGTTGTCTTTGAAGATCAACAACAAGGCTTCAGGATTCCAAGCTATATTTTTTATATAAAAATTGTTTTTTGCAATGCAGAACCACATTAATATAATATTCATCAATCCAGAACACTATGTTATAAACTATAACTGTTAAATATTTCTCTGATTATTTTTATAGAAATTGAGACAGCGCGTCATTTTATCAACCTGTCCCTTCCTGACCACAATGCCTATGTATTTAAAATAGAAAGTACAGTAGGGGGCTAGTAAAACATATACTGACTATGCAAGGAACAAATTGATCAGCTACAATATTGCATGAAAGTATTTATGGAGCATTTCTCCTCAGCCAAAGGTTTAAATTCCAAAATAAATTCATTCATTCATTCAATTTCTGTAGGTGTGCCCAAACAAGTGGCTCCTCGTGGTTCCTGAATACAAACTATATGCTATTTCATTTTGATGCTCTGCTTTATCCAAGATAATAGAAAAGTACAGTACAGTGAAGTGTTTCACAAATGCCTATTCTTACAATAGTTATTTCAACAAAAGGCTATATACAACAACAATATTGCAAATCATGTATAAACCAATAGATTTTGGCACATAATGCATATGCACAATGGTATGCAAAAGTAAAACACAAAGTAAATATATCCCAATTACTAAATGAAAATGAGATAGCCCAAACTACAGTCTAAATTTGGAAATAGTAACTCTGTGGGAAGATTTAAGATCAAGTGCTAACAATTTACTAATAAGTGCATATGAATATGATTTCCAGCTTATAAAACCAGAAAGAGCTTTATTAAATCAATCTACTGAACTATTAGCAAATTTAGCTATATGAATAAATTATGCATGGAAAATTACCACTTAATTCAAAACTATGAAAGAACCCCAGTTCAGGACAATCCAGAATAGTTTCATCTGACTCACTGTCTGGCTCCAGAGCACAATACAGGGAAAATAAGAGTTCACTATCCATAATCTAAAATAGAAAAACTTGAATGGTCACTTTTGTTTTTTCAGCAAAATAGCAGGAAGTTTGCAGATTGGCTAGAAGTTTATGAAACAATGAAGCATGCCAAATTGTATAGAAATTGGAGCATGAGTTTTGACCTATTCTCTCTATGAAAAAAAAAATCACTTTTTTAAATGCATGTCTCTATGTCTTTGAGACAGACAGTGAAAAAATGTATTGCAGTTATAGTCCCATGCCAAATGTCTGACTGAGGGATGAGTGTACAATGAAAAGTTGTTCATATGAAAATGGTGGTATTTTTCCAGAGTTCAATGGAGCTGAAGCAAAAATATAAAAGATAGTCATTTCAATCTAATCCTACAATATTTCTAAACTGCAGATACAGATCAGAAGCTGAGTCTGGAACTGGAATGGAGCAGGTTTAGACTAGCCTGTTCCATCTGAAGTCTGAGGTTTGGCCAAATCCAATGCACATCCCTAAAATAACTTTGAAAGACTACTTATGGGTGAGATAATAACATGTATGCCCTTCCATTACAAAATAATCATATCCAATTTTGTTTCATTGAAACTTGTATATAATGAATATATATTTAACTTTCCAAATAGCATGGGAGAGTCCTTGGTGCAAATCAAAGCCATTACCATATTTGAATCTGATGAAGGTGTGCTACTAACCATTTTCTCCTCCAGCCTGAGTTTGGGATTTTAAATTATCTTACCTGGATGTCTTTACAAAAGCTCAAATGTTTGCACATTATTTCAATTGGCCTAATAAAACGTCTATAAAACATATTGGTCATAAGACATGTTTCAAAAAGAGGATAAACTCTCAAAGACCCCTTTGGGATAGCAACACCTTAGCTATGTGTGAAACAACATGCAATCCAATTCTTCATTTCTCTGTTTATTCAGTTTCCAAGATACCACTTGCCGAGCAACTCTGGGCAGCTTATAGAGACTTAAAGACAACATCTAGAGATCTCAGAAATAAAACTAATGATGCCAGGGGAAGACAGGCTCAAATATATAGCATTTAACAGGTTCACTCGTCAACTTTTTTATACCCTACATCATGAAAATCTTCTGAGTTCAGTTCACTGTTTTATGGTGATTTGGCTCCTACTTGACTGGCTGCTTTGAGTGAAGTAACTATGGGAGACTACAGCTCTACTCAGGAAATTGAATCATGACCTTCTCTGGGGCTTCTTTGAATTTTTCATATTAGAGAATATTATCTAATTTACCCAATCTGGGTGAAGCAGTGAATTACTTGAATCAGTATCAGAGCATGGTAATGGACTGATGAGGGGCAATAAACTGAAAATCCAGATAAGACTCAGATGACTGTTGCATGGCTTCCTACTCTGATAACTGACGTTTAGCCCATGCTTACTCCTTTAAGTGTGGAAATTCAGGGGTGATTTTGGAATTGAGAAACATTTGTATTTAATATTGAACGAAAACAAAACAAAAGAGAGAGGACATGTAGCTCTCCATAAGACAGTATAATAATGGCCTGCATGATTACTGTGTTTCAGTAACAACAGCCTGCAAATGTTCCCTGTGGAAGGAATGAGACTACTATAAAACAGTTCTTTCAGTTCCCACCCCTTTCACATGATCCAGAAAGATATCTGGATCTTGGTTTGATGATTATCAAAGAATCTAAAAGGATTAGGAGAACTTTACCTCCACTGAAATCCCTCCAATGTTGTCTCCTCCCATGCTCCAATCAAAATGCAGACTATATAGATCCAATAATCCATTAGGGTACTTTGGAGGTATCCAATGACTAATAGTTTTCCACAAGAGTTTAAGATGGGACTAATAATCAAAGATGACCAAGTTGAGGGTGGCCTTTTAGGCAGGAAGTACATCACCTTTCAGGCTCTAGAACTATCACCTCCTAAAGCAAGGGATTAACTTAATACACAGAGAACCAACTCTACATAGCTCCCCTTAATCCATGAAGAAACAGAGAGGGGAATAAATCTAAAACACGGGTAGTTGAAGAGAAATTGGAGAACATCCTATCCACTGCAAAATGAATTCCAGATAACACAATGTTGTTCCAGTTGTCCTAGGATTTCATTCATGAAACATCAAGAAATGCCAAGAAACTGGCAAATCTGAGTAATTTTATGCAATGCAAATTGGTCCCAGTGGTTAGACAGGCCATTTAATTGATAGCCTTTTCCCAACAGGGAATTTGGCTATCCTGAACAAGGTTATTGGTTGGCAGTTCACCAACACAATAAAAGAGAAGTAAAGACATTCCCTAACAACTGTTAGTTATGTCAGGGACAATTATAGAGTATGAATAAAAGCTATCAGAAGAAGAAAAATCCTTGTGAATATCTTGTATGCATTTAATAATTGTTTTTGTTAAATGCATACCAATTGTATTTATATTGGGAAGGGAATGAAAGGAAAGTCTTCCATTAAGAAATATCAATAAATGCAAAAATAAGAGAGAGAAAACCAATCAGGTTAGGCTCATTTTTAGTTGTTTCTTTATAAGCCATGTAACTTCTTATCATACAATAAAGTAACTATGGATAATGTACAAGAAGGTTAAAAACAAAGTTAACTTTAAAATTATGTCACAAAAACAGCATAAAAAGAGATTAGGAGCAAAGGAGGTGTTAACTACCCAAGAGCCATCTCAATATTTCAGCAGTACCCATGCTTGCTGACACAACCAGCTTTGGGGGATGAGGTCAGCTTCAATTCAGGAGAAATATGTTCCATAAATGGGGTCAACAGCAGAAAGGACCCACTTCCTAGGACCCACTAAACGAAACTCCTTTGTCACCAGGACTTGCAACATGCCCTTTTCACTGAAATCTGGTAACAGGCAGATTTAATCAGGAAAAGATAGTTACTCAAATAACCCAGCACCAAGCTATTTAGGGATTTTAAGGTCAAGAGCAGAATTTTAAATTGGACCTAGGAACAGACTAGTAACCAATGCACCTTGTGGAACACAGATGTTAACATGTGTTCTTCTGGTAACATATAATTTGCTCACGCTGCTGCATTCTGCCTTGGCTGAAGCTTGCAGATACTTCTTAAGGGCATCCCTGGGTACAGCAAATTACAATAGTCCAACCAAGAGGTGACTAGGATATCAAGTGACTAAATAGGGTTCCTCAATCTAGGAAGGAGTGCAACTGGCACATAACACTAAGCTGAGCAAAGACCCTCCTAACCATGACTGCCACCTTCTGCTGAAGTTGGAGTCTTGAATTTAGGATTAAGCACAGGATCTCTTTGGGGCAATGCAACTCCACCCAGCATCAAAGATGGCATAATACTAAAACCAGAGGACCTCAATATCCAAAGACACTCAGTCTTACCAAGGTTTAGCTGAAATCCATTGTAGGAATGGAGAGAGCATTAACTCCTATGGCACCTCACACATATTTCCAAGATAGTAGTGGGTAATAGTGCTACATTTACAGTGTATCAAGTAATTCCATAAACATATGCCTGCTACTCTGCTACTTAAATAATCCATAAATACTCTTGCACTGAGTTTGCTTTATGAGGGTACAAAAGTGTTACTTCAAAAAATATGTTCAGCAGAAATAGAAACTGTTTATTATTGTGGGATTGACAGAATTTTAAAAAGTAATGATTAGGCTATGAAATAACATGAAAGGGGCATTGGCCCTACCTGATATGCCTCTTCTCAAGGAGTCGAAGGGAGAATCCAGGCTGGGTTGTCTCAAGCCTCGTAACTCTACAGATCGAGTTGAAAAATTGAGGACAACCCCTCCTGGTAACAGTCCCCAGTTCTGAACAAAGTAGAAGTGAATTCTGCTGTCCATCATCCTCTGATAATTCTTTTGATGAAACTCCCTCTCTTGACTCTGACCAGACAGACTTCAGGGGGGAGTTGATTTTCCCTTCGACTTCCTGAGAAGAAGTGTATCAGGTAGGACCAGCGCCCCTTCTCCACTGAGCCAAAGGGAGAATCCAGGCTGGGACATACCAAAGTTGGCTGTCCTACGGGCAGGAATTGGTCTGGTCTGAGGTCCCGCCTCTACATGTATGCCCTGCAGGATTTGCCTGCCAAAGGCTGCCTCCGCTGAGGCAAGAGTCAATCCGATGTCTGGTGAACGGGGTCACAGACAACCATGTTGCTGCTTGACAAATGTCTAGAACCGATGCTTGCGTTGCCCAGACCACAGTGGTCGCCGCACTTCTGGTAGAGTGCACAGTGATTCTCCTGGGAACAAGATGAGCCAGCAACTCATAGGCTTTAGCAATACAGGCTCTGAGCCAGTGACCCACAGTGGAAGGTGTCACCCTGCGGCCCAAAGTTGATGGCTGAAAGGAGACGAAAAGGAACTCAGTCTTCCTGAAGGAAGAGGTTTGCTTGATGTAAATGCAGAGGGCCCTCCTGACATCCAAGGTGTGCAATTTCCTCTCCAAAGCATGTTTAGGCTCTGGGCAAAAGTCAGAAAAATCAACTCCTGTGAACGATGGAATAAGGAGTTCACCTTGGGCAGAAAGGTAGGGTCCAACTGCAGAACCACCCTATCTGCATGAAAAACACAAAGGTCTTTTCTAATTGATAAGGCTGCCAACTCTGATATATGCCTGACCGATGTAATAGCCACTAGGAATGACACCGTGCATGTGAGTAGATGCAGGCTGGCTTCATGCAAAGGTTCAAATGGAGAAGAAGTTAGCACCTGCAAGACCTTTGGCAAGTCCCATGTGAGGTAATGGTGAACCACAGGTGGCTTCAAATCTGTGGCTCCCCAAAGGAAGGCTCTCATCCTGAGGTGTTGGGCAAGAGTGTTTGAGTCCTCAAATGAAAGCACTGAAGCCAAAGCTGCCACCTGTCTCTTTAAGGTATTGGGGGAGAGACCTCTATCCAAACTGTCTTGCAGAAACTCCAACACATCTGCCACCAACACAGACGTGGGCTCCAATCAGTGGCCGGCACACCAAACACAGAAAATCTTCCACGTGGCATCATCTATTCTGGTCATGGAAGGTCGTCTGGCTGCTTGGATCATCTGAATGACCTTTTTGGAAAGCTCCTGAAAGTGCCAGACGGTCAACTAGAACCATTCTGGCTCTGGATGTTCGATTGGACCCTGGCTGAGTGAGAGTCTGTCCGGGGGACTTTTCAAAGGTCTGGCGACCGACAGGCCTACTAAATTGACAAACCAAACTTTCTGATTGGGATCAGGAGAAGGGGGGAAAGCATAGAATAGCCCCTGGGGCCACCTGCACTGGAGAGCATTGACCCCTTCTGTCCTCGGTGCTGGACACCTTGCAAAAAGCCTCAGGAGTTACAAGTTCTCTGGAGAGGCAAAGAGGTCCAGAATCGGTCAGCTGAACTGTTCCAACATATTCTGGAACAGACTGGGATGCAGTCGCCACTCTGTTTGGTCAACCGTGGCCCTGCTCTACCAGTTTGCCTGTACATTGGAAACCCCCGAGATGTGTTCTGCTTGTATCGATAACAGGTGTCTCTCCGCCCACCGACACAATTGAGTTGCCTCCTGCATCAGGGATCTGGAGCAAGTGCCCCTCTGGCAATTTATGTGGGCCTTGGTGGCCACATTGTATATGAAGAGGACATGTCTCCCCGTCACATCCTGCCTTAGACCCTTGAGAGCTAAGCAGGCAGCCCTGAGCTCTAGCCAGTTTATGTTGTGGGCAAGCTCTTCCCTGACCACTGCCCCTGGGTAAGCTGGGTTCCTAGATGAGCCCCCCAACCATACAGACTGGCATCAGGGGTGATGGAAATCCTCTGGGGCTCCCTGTACAAGCACCCCTGATCCATGGCCTGGGATTGCCACCAATGGAACGAGCGGAGTACCGCCAGTGGCACTTGAACCCTCATAACTGAATTGCCCCTGTCCGCCTTCTGATAGGGGAACAGGAACCACTGCAGAGTCAGAGCATGGAAGTGGGCCCAAGGAACAATGCTGATGCAGGAGATCATCTTGCCCAGAAGTTGAGACAGCAAGATAATAGGTGCTTCTGTGGAAGACAGGATCTGTGTTGTTATGGCCGTTATGCTGTCCTGATGCTCTTGGGAGTGGAAGATTTGTCCCGCCAGCATGTCTATGATTGTTCCCCAAGTGGAAGAGACGAGTCGACGGGACCAGATGGCATTTGTCCAGGTTTATCAAGAACTCGTGCTCCCGAAATATCCTGATTGCTATCAAATCCACCTCAGTCCGGGGTCAAGAAGAGGATTCTATCAGGATGTCTTCCAAATAACACTGGATCCTTATGGGTATGAACTTGAGGTATACTGCTACAGCTACCGGGAGCTTGGTAAATGTCCATAGGACTGATGCCAGGCCAAACAGAACAGCTCTATATTGAAAGTAGTGGCCACCATAGCAAAACTCAGGACCTGGCAGTGGTCTGGATGGATGGGCACATGGAGGTAGGCCTCTGTCAGGTCTACCGAAGCCAAAAAGTCTCCTTCCCAAATCCCCTCAAGGATTGAGTGAATCTTGTATCTTCGGTATATCAGATGCCTTTTTAGCCCTATCAAGTTGAGAATTGCTCACCACCACCACACCCGAGGCCTTTGGGATGAAAAACAAAATTGAATAAAAACCCTGTTCCCTCTGGTTCCCTGGAACTGGATGTATGACATGGATATCCAGCAAATGCTGGATCGCTGATTCCATGAGTGCCTTCTTTGTCGGGTCCTTGGGGCGGCACACAAAAGCTTTTTTGGGTGGGAGGAAAGAAATTCCAGCCCTGATCTTATAGTTGCCAGGACCCAAGCGTCCATCGTGGTCTCTTCCCACTTCTGCCAGAAGAGACCAAGAGAGCCCCCTATAGGATAGATGTCTCTGGCATCACTTGTTGCATCTAAATGGCCTATCGGATCCCCAGAAGTACCTTTTGCCCTCTGTTGAAGTATTCCCCGTTAGGAGAATGAGTGCACTCAGGGAAACGTAGTGAGAGTGGTGAGGAATAACACACAACCAGCATACAGATACACTGAATAGTAAAATGTAGGTTTTACTTCTGGTAAACAGGTAAACAAAGTCCAACAAACAGTCCAAATCATATACAGTTAAAGCAAGTAGTATTCAATACAATCAATCCATGGATAATCCAAAAACAAAGTCCAGTATCATAAAGAAAGTTCAATAAATGGAGTTTGCTAAGTATGCAAGACTCACAGCAATTCAGGCAGAATGACAATCAGGCAAAAGGCAATAGGGAAATGCAAGAAGAGAAGAGAACAAACCAGGTTTCTGGCTCCATCTTATGGCCGTCGGAGGAACCTCAGCCAATCACAATTACAGCACTCTCTTAAAGATACAACAGTATTAAATAACTATCCTGGTTTATATATTGCCAACCCAACTGTTAGGTGACTATTATTCCTAACATCCTCTGGCCTCTGATGGTCTCTGGCTGCAAAGGCCAATCTATTGGCCTGAGAGGAAGAGAAGGGCCTATTTTGACGGGGAAAGCTTGCCCCAGCCTCCCCCTGTTTAAAGGAGGGCTTCCTGAAATAGGGCGAAGGGAGGTAATCAAAATGTCTCCCGAGAAGGGAGGAACTTCCGCTTGTCTCTGGTCTCCGTTAAAAAGGGATCCAGAGACTCCCCAAAAAGCCTTTCCCCTTTAAAGGGGGCTGACGCCAGCTTCCATTTGTTCCTGGAGTCCATTTGCCAATTTCATAGCCAAAGAAGCCTACATGCTGTTACGGAAGAGGCAATAGCCCTTGATGAAAATTTGGCCTCAGTGAGCATGGCATCTGCTGTCAGTTGTGCTGTGGTTATTACCTTATTTAGATCCTGATGCATCCTAAGGTCCTCAGGTGGAATTGTGCCCTGCAACTGCCTCAGCCACCGCAGAGAGGCCAGTGTGAAAAAGGATGCAGTTGTGGATGCTCTAATGGCCCACACATTGGTCTGTTGCACCCTACGGAGCGCCATCTCCTCCTTCTGGCCCTCCACCTTCAATGCGTCCTCCGTGTCCAGTGGTATGACCGATGAGGATGCTAGAGCCAGCACTGGTCCATCCACCTTTGGCACCTCATCAATGATGTCCAAAAGATCTTGGGTCTTCATTAAACAGTCATCTCCGACCCACTAAGGCGAGTGTACACCCGGGGAGGCCCACTTCCTCTTGATCACATCCAAAAACACTTGGGGCACAGGAACAGTGTCCCCCACTGATGTTTTCTCAGTGAAGATATAATCCTCCTACTCCTCTCCCTTAGGAGGAAGATCTTGGGTGACCGTGTCCTTCTTTAGATGGGCCTTGCTCTTAGCCTTAACCAGCAGACTCTTAAATAGAGCCGGCTGGAAAAGGCTCCTAAATGAGGGGGTGCCTGCGGCCACTGTCTCATCTTCCATAAAGTCCCTTTCTGATGGGAAGTCCATTTCGGAAACACATGACTGGCTCCTCCCCGATGGAGATGGAGAATGCTCTGTGGTAGGTCAGCTGCTCCCCCGAGGGTTGCCAATGTACCTGAGGAATGCCTCTGTCAGCGTTCAAAGATGACAACTGGTGCTGCTGGTTCAATTCTGCTTGAATTTCTTGCCTAATGGCTTGTGAGATCCAGGCTCTCATGAAGGCTGGCATCTCGAGACTGGGCTCCTCGGGGCGAAGTCCTACAGCTGTAGGCATAAAAGTGGCTTCAGGCACAGATCTTACTCTGCTGGAGGATTGCCCTCCCACTCCAGCTGCCATATACCCTTCAGACTGCTCAGAAACAGAATAAGCAGCCTCTGCCATAATTTGGAGGTTTCCCTGCGAATCTTGATTAACTGAGCCACTGGGTGACTAGGCTGTCAAATACTGTCTATTATTTTCCAATTGGTCTTGCTGCATGCTTTAATGGGGAATCTGTCAGCCATCTTGCATCCCTTCAGAGCCTTGTCAAATTCTTTATCCAAGGCCTTCTATCTGCGCCTGGCCTGTCCCTCCTCTGCCCTAGAAGGTCTTTCAGGGGCTAGGGCCCTGGCTCTAATTCTGGCTGCTGCCTCTAAACCAGCAGACCTGGGCTTGCCTGATCTCTGGTAGTTTTCTCTCTATTCTGCTGAGGAACTGACAATTCATGATCAGCTCCCCTAGCCGCTATTTTGAGCCTGCTAAAAGCAACTGTCAGTGACAGAGAGAGGAAAAATATTTTTAAAATAAATTGAAAATTATTTAGCCCAAGGCCAGCTGCTCTGGCAAAAGCAGCTGTCCACCACTTCAGGAGGCAAATGAGACCAAGAAGTGGTAATTAGCTGAGCACAGTTCCACAAGTTAGGCATTTTAAAAGTCAAAGGGGGAAAAATGGACCTTTAAAAACTACAACAAGCCCTGACAGATCAGCAACTTGTGAGCCGAAGTGCTGGCTGCACCGCCATTAACTCCAGGCTTAAGCTTCTCGCAGCTGCCACAGTGCTCTGGTTACTGGTAAAGGGGGTCTGGATCTAATATCCAGGTGACAGACACTCCCAAATCATGACAATCCTAGAGCGAACTGCAGGATTGTCCCGAAGGTCGGAAACATCCGCCCATTGCAAAAAGGCAGTCTGAAGCCTCGCAGCTGCTGCAACTATCAGAATCAAAGGGAAACAGTTTTGGAAACAGACCAAATTATCGGTACTGACTCCAGCCCCAGCCTGGGCCACACTGACTCTCAGGAGCACTCTCCATCCTCAATCTGACCAGAAACCAAACAAAAAACAGTAACCAGCAAAAAAAACAAAGCCAAATTTAAAAGAGAAAAATTAAAAGGCATAAAAAACAACCAAAAAATGGCTAAA
Organism: Pseudonaja textilis; assembly: GCF_900518735.1. Next base: position 13,184,971 of record NW_020769338.1, read on the forward strand.
CCAGCAAGCTGGATACTGTCAAACCTTTCTCCTAATGCCAACAAAAAAACCTAGAATCCAAGGAGTAGAAATATTCTTCAATAATTCAAACAATTTCAACAATTCGAACAATTCGGAGCCCTGGAAGGGTGGTCTGAATGAGCTGAGACTGAATGAAAAACTGGGGACCATTACCAGGGGGGGAGGGGTGTCCTCAGTTTTTCAACTCAGTCTGTAGAGCTATGAGGCTTGAGACAACCCAACCTGGATTCTCCCTTCAGCTCAGTGGAGAATTACTGTAGTTCATACTTGTTACCAACTAGATAGTGATCAATTCTCAATATTCTTTAAGGAGCCAAGTAGTAGTATTTTTACATAGGTAAACACTAGGCTCAGCTCATATAGTTCATACTGGCTGGCTAGTTCCACTTAAAGACATGGTCACCCACCACAGCCTCTTTTTGCCCTCTAAGACCAAAAAATGGATTCAAAGCACATATATTGATTCCTTACCTTTTTCCTGGTATAGGAAAAATGTCTTGCTCAAAATATTTGACAGATCAATTTGATCAAAATTAAAATGTTCATAAATACAATAGTTCCAACAGACTATGGTCCAATGGATCACAAAGATTTGAAACTGAGCAACTTAAGTAAATCACTTAAAACTTGCATGAGTTTACAGTTCTTGCTGCTATTCTGGATTTTGCAGAATAGTTGCCAAGTAACTTCAATTTAAATTGAAGATTCTATCATCCAGGATTTAAAAATAATTTTTGGACTAATGGCAAATTTACCATTTCAGATCAGTCAGAAGACTGTCTCACAAAACAGCCATTATCTGGGCAAAGAATCTTATTTAAAAATGAATCAGCTGTTACGGTGGGGACGCTCAAGCACAAAAGTTACTTACTAAACTAACTAAAGTTTTGTTTATTGCTTCCTAATAATTTTAAAAATCAGACAGAACAAAGGGACAGGTGGGTGCCAGGGGCGTATGCTATCAGTCAGAAAAGATGTTTTTGTGCTTTGTCAGTTTATTGTCTTAAAGCCATCATTTCCAGAAAGCCAGAAAAAAGACATACTTTATAATGTATAATAATGTGGAACAAAATACATATTTTTAGAAAACCTCTGAATGTAGATTACAACATTATAAAACTAAAATATTTTCCAAGCCCAAGATATTTCATCTAATTCAAGAAACGTAAGCTTAAAAATATCTCAGAAAAGGAACCCAGTTGACAACAATCCAGCTGCAGCTTTATGTCCATTGACTAATATCAGCCTAATTGCAGCCTTTACAGCTTGCCTCCATGATACAATAATTGTTTTATATAACCTATGATGTTGAGACAAGAAAACTTGAAAAGAATTAAGAGGATATATAGTCCGGGTGGATTAACTGGAATTAATGAAGTTTAAGTATTTAATAATAAGTTGTCTCAAAAATAAAGACCTGAAGTCAACGTTTATATGAAATAACTCTACAGAATTTTTCCACTTGGTTTTCATATGCAGTTGAAATAATGTCACTATGTAGAGGCTGCAGGACTAATTCTATGCTTTCTTTCAGGGGGAAAAAAAATCAAACAATTATGCAAGCCTATGTATGGATAATAATGTTATGCTGTTTTTATTGAAAAAACTGAACAGCATCATTTACATTTGAAGAACTACACACCATTACTAAATATATTTGAGTCATATTACTATGATTCTCATTAGGAAGTGGGCTTCCTTTTGCATGTGCTTGAGGAAATTACTGAAATCTGGCTGGGCAACAATGGGGATGTAGCACTGTCAGAAATTTCCCCAATTGTATTTCAGGTTATGCAGCAGCTGCAATTCCTCTGCTAGGGAGGAAGAGTTATCATGATGGCAGTAGTACAATGATAGGGAGAATGCCCCGATTGCATCTGAGTATATTTAAGAGAACTGCACTGTTTGGATAGATTAAACTCACTTCTGATGTATTGAATGCTAGCTGCCCAGCAATGGCCCGCATCAGCTCCTGGACATTACAGTATCTTGGAGCTGCTGCTTGTGATAGAACTCACAAGATCAAAGTTCCATAAGATATTTCCATGTCCTGAGAAAGAGGTCCAGTGTAACTTTTTAGTCAGGGGTGGTCAAAGACGTGGTTGTTCCATAAGGTTCAATATTCTTCCCTATTATTTAACTTCTATATGAAGCAGCAGAAAGAAGTCTTCCAGATGTTTAGGTGACAATTCAATAGTATGCTGAAGTTATTCAGCTGCATATCATCACACCATGTAGAGCCAAAGATCTGTCTAAGGTTAAGCCTGTATCTATATTGGTGTGGAAAGGGTGAAGTAAGGTCAAATTTAATCCTTCAAAACTGGATTGCTGTATAATATTAAATATCTAGAAACATCTGTTTTGGTCATTATTCTGGTTATGTCTGTCCTGAAGAAGTTGGCTTATCACTTATTGATGGTCTTGGTCAATGTCTATTGCTTAAAAGAGTAGATGGAAGCTACAATAAAGCTGGCTTTTGCTCAGCTTTGGCTGGTGCATTAGTTATGATGCCTTGCAGATGATAATTCATGTTTTGATCAAAACTACTTTAGATTTTCATAATGTACACTATATGGAAAGTCTATGGAGATGACATTGAATCTACAGCAAATCCAAGGTGTCTAGGTGGGTGGCAGGTTAAACCTGCTACTAAGGGTATCATTGCTTAGGAAATCACTGCTCTAGCTATCATGAGGCTTCTGGACCAAATACAAAGCATTGTCATGAATGTAAAGCTTTATAGTGTAGAACTGAAAATAAATCAGGTATCACTTTACCAAATTCAAATCTGTCTATATAGTTAAAAACATCTAAAGGCTCTGAGAGTTTCCCCCTCCATAAGAAGTTAAGACAAGCTGGATTAAAGGATGGGGGCGGGGTTTCTGTTGTGACCTTATGATTTCAAATTCCATCTTGAGATTTGTACAACTTGGCATTTTAAAACATGGTTCCATCAGATTTTCAGCTCTGATAGTTTATGGTATCTATCCTGAATGTGTTGATTAATCTTATATGCACAGCTTCCAGGTGGGATACTCTGCTTCATCTTTTCATATTTTACAGATCTGTTCTACAAAGAAACATGGCAGAAATGGTCTGCAAGGAAAGATGTGTGTTACCAGCCACCAGCATCACATTTATTTCATATAGATTTCAAAGTAATGATATGGACTATAAACCAACGGTTTTTTAAGTGTGTCCACATATCAAAAAAACCCCAAGAAGTAAGTTGGTGTGGTGAACAGTATCATAGCATTACGTGTCAGGAAAAATAACCTGGAAATGTAACTCATGAGTTCATCTTTTGGTAATTGGGAGTTCTCTAACTGGTATGCTGTCTATGGGAACTAATATTGCTTTTAAATAAAGAATGTTTTATAGACCATCATCAGTAGTAAAGTGAATTGGTGATATACTTGACAAAGGCAATAATATTTCTTATTGCTGTACAACTTATACCAGCAATTGTGACTGTAATTTTCATTGTTAAGAGATGTGATCATAAAGCATGACCGCATTCCTGGTGCAGTTATCATTAACTGAATATCACAGTTGTAAGATGAAGCAACTTCCTCCCAGTTTTCCACAAGCAAGTCAGTGAATAAGACTGCAGGAAGTTGAAAGTTGCAGGTGGATTGCAAGCAGGCCAGCAGGCAGGTAACAGGCTGTTGCCAAATGGGCGAAGGCAGAAAGAAGTGTGTGAGGGTGAGAGGGAGGCACAGCAAGGGACTATGAAGATGTCTGGTATATGGAGATGCAAGAAAAGATGGCAAGGTTATGGAAGAATGCATGAAAGAACTGCAGGGGTATTTAAAGTAGGCGCAGTGTGGGTTAGGAAGGATGCACAATGATGCAAGAGAAGTGTGGTGAGGCTTGGCGGCGTGCAGTGGCCAACACCATATGAGGTGCAGGTAGACTGGGAAAGGGCATGCAGGGAGGGGAGACTTACTCTTAATGACTTGCAACATTCCCTGTCACTTTCACCATTGACTTCCTGATAGCAGTGGGCGCCAAAACTCTGAAGACCAGTTCTAACCACCATTCATTCAACACTGTTGGAATTTCAAATGGTCACTGAATGAATAGTCTTATGTCGAGGACTTCGGTGAGATAGGTGGCAAAAAAATTAATAAATACATTAAATAACCAAATATTGACTGCAGAATAGTTGCAGTACAATATTTAGATGAGAAATTGTTATATAATTAGTCACTGATGGTGTTAGCTAATTGGATAATGAAACACCTATGAACAACCAAACTCAGAGAGCACCAAGGACTCCACAGTTCAAACCTCAGCTACATATATTCTCTTCTACTAGAATTAGGAACAATTCTATTTCACAACTCCCTCACTGAACATGAACACAGACTGCATTAAAGAGACACAATCACAAAACACTTACACAGGTATAACAAAAGTATAAGGCCACAATGTCAGTACTCATATCAGAAGCTCCCAGTTGAACCTCTTAAATATTCATGAACATATATCAATTAAAATAGCTATAAGGCTATCACTGCTATAGTAGTAATCTCACATAGCAAGTATACTGAAGAATACTAACACCCCACCTAAATGTACAAGAACATTTTACTGGGATGTAATGATCTAAGAGGCACAGTGGAGAGAAACAAAAAAGGCATAATGAAGATCATAATTATTTCTTCCCGTCAATCTTCATATATAATATTTTACCTGATAAAAAATATCTTGATAAAGCAAGTTAAACTATATTTCTATATCTAATAGTGGGGTTTGAAGGGTTTCAAAGTACTTCCCAGGTCTATTGGGTAATCCAAGGCCTGAACTTGTTATGGTTCCTATATATTTAACAACTGGGAGAGACAAAAGATGTGTACTAAAAAACAAGATTTTGTACTGTAGTAAAATATACAGTGAGAACCAGGCTGGTATAATGGAAAAGAATGAGGATACAAATGGGGAGACCATGAGTTCTAGGCCTGCATTATTTACAAAGTTAGCTCCTATCATCCATACTACTAGCCAAATTGACACTGGAGTTTGTAGTTCAGTATAATTTGAAAGGTACCATGTTGTTTATTTCGAATACAGGAAGTATTAATATGGCCAAATAGCAAGTGCAATTATTTTTTTTTGAGTTTTAAAATGAACTTTATTTGCAATGGATTAAAAAGATATAAACCTATGAGTATACAGAAATTAAAAAAATAGTAAACATACTAATAGGACAGTAAACATATTTCTTGCTATTACATTTGATAATAGTTTGATAGTTCATAATAAACAATAATAAAATAATAATTGGCAAGTATTCCTTGTCTCTTATAGATAACATATTAATAAATAAGTAACATGTTACTCTACTATTGCTATCAGATTATAATTGTATTATTTAATCATTAGAACATCACAATGTTTATATATTAGAGAAGAAGCTTGAAACCATTATTTTATATATTCAGTATATACAACTATATGTTTCCTGGGTTCATTTATTCTGTACATTCTTTTTCTTATGTTCTACCCAATTGTACCATTTATCCCAGACCAGGTAGTACTTTGAATCATCCTTCCCATTTAATTTGAGCATGAGCCTCTCCATTTTGGCACATTCATAAATTTTTTGAATAACAAAAAAAATAAACCCAGATTAAACCCAGATTACCAAGTGCAAATTTAATACATTCATTTGTTTCCTTGCTATAGACAACTGACTTGCTTCCTATACTCCAAGAAAAAAACTTCTTTTCACTCTCAAAATATTCTGACAATGCATTAAAACTGAATTGGTAAAATATGTAAGGGAGATTGAGCAGCTATGCTCCTTTTTACTTTCTGAATAGAACTGGTTCCTTTGCTTCTTCCTGGGGAGGGCAGCAGTGAGATAAAATGGGCTTATTGCACTTTTTCAATAACCTAACACATTGGATAGGATTTCTTTTCCCTTTCAAACAATAAGAAACTTAAATTTTCCAGGAGATAAAATCTGGGTCTCACTGAAACCTCCTGTGAAATTCATAAATCTAGTGGGAAGAGATGCAAGCCATCTCTCTTCTCCACTGCCATTTTGTTTATATACTTCTAAGATTGTGTAACTCATGGTCAAGATTCTTTCCATTTCCTTTCCAATTATCTGAATGATGCAGCTGCTGCGTTTTGCAAGACCCATTTTTTTTTGGGGGGGGGGGGGTCAGGGAAAAACTCATAAAGCCTTTTTTAAACCCCAGTGAATATCTCCAAATAAGAATCTGAGATAATAAGAATCCAATCAAAATTATGCTGAATAGTATTTTATATGGTCTGTAATACAAATCCCTATAAAATTCTAAACTACACTTTTTGGGTACTATTTCAGCAGGCATTTCATATATGAAAATTTTAGTAGTGATACATTTTCCATTATTCCTGCTTTTCTTTAAAAGATACCAAACCCATATACATATATTTAAGAGATGCAGTGTGTTTGCTATTGTGCTATTAACTATGCTTTAGCTTCGTGATTAATCTTGAATCAAAAAGGAAGTTTCTTTTTAAAAATAGCATTGCATCTGTATAGGCTTTAATTGTAAAGCAATATATTTTAATACTTCTAACAAACAACTGGCAATATATTTTTATTCTACTACAGAATTGTAAAAAGGGAGAGTGGAATAGAATTAGACTATTTCTTTAAAAACAAAGCCTCCAAAAATCAGAAATCCAAAATTTAGTGGCAAAGTAAACTTCGCAGTTTACTGAAAGATTACTAACAGTTGCTCTGGTAAAAATGGGAAAAAGTACAGGTAGTCTCAACTTACTATTTGTTTAGTAACTGTTCAAAGTTACAGTGGCACTGAAAAAAGTTGACTTATGAACATTTTTCACACTTATGACTATTGCTGCATCCCCTTTGTCACATGATCAAAATTCAGATGTTTGGCAACGGGCTCATGTTTATGATGATTACAGTGTCCCCTTTTGTGACCTTCTGACAAGCAGTCAATGGGGAAGTCAAATTCACTTAATAACCAAGTTATTAATTAACAGCTGCAGTGATTCACTTAACAACTGTAGCAAGAAAAGTTGTAAATGGGGCAAAATTCAGTGAACAACTCTCTTGCTTAGCAACTAAACCTTTGACCTTTAATTGGGGACATAAATCAAGGGGCTACCTGTAACTCACTGAGTTAAGTTGCTTTGTTCTGTCACTTACATATAACTTGACAGATATACATTTCTGTATTACATTTTCTACTCTCTACAATTTGTTGGACATCCACATTTATAAATTTTACTACAAAAATATGCCAAATTGATCACTTCTACCTGGCTTGCAAGTTTTGCAGCATTTGCAAACCTTGCTGCTCATCAACATATTTCCTTCTCTCATTTGACTGTTCTCTCTCCTAAGTCTTCTATTCCTGAGATGCTAACCCAGCTCCATCTGTTGGCCATTAAGCTTACAAAGCTGGCAAAATTCAGGGAGGAGAGGCTACAAATGCAACCAACAAAAATTATTTTGGTTATTCTTTCTGATATGTTCTGTTTACCAAATCACTCTTCTTTTAGGTAACCATACAGAAAAAAAAACTTATCAGATTAAAAAGAATGCAAGCAAACCCAATGAAGTTTCATATTTTATATAACTTATTATAGAAATGTTAATAAAGCTAATGTAAAAAACTTAATGTAAGAATGGGCGTTGATAGAAGTTACCGTGAACGCCCTTTCTATCTATGCTGCGAGAGAGCCCAGGATGGGTTGACTCCTTCCTATGACATCATAGCTGAGTCTGTTCTAAGATATAAAAGCCAGCCCCTGGGAGAGACCCCAGCTTTGGCCAAGATACTTGACAGACTGAAAGGTGTCTCTGAAAGCCCAAAATAAATACAGAAATATGTCTTACCCTCTCCGGACGAATCAAGGGAGGGGCTGGGCCCTCTTGCAGAATAGATAGAAAGGGTGTTCACGGTAACTTCTAACAACGCCCATTCTCCTCCATGCTGCATCGAAAGCCCAGGATGGGACATACCAAAGCTTGCAAGTCCATGGGTGAGTCCTCGTCTGGCTCATCACACTGACTGTGGAATCACTCGTTGAAGCACCCGTCTGCCGAAGGCTGCAGTCACCGAGGCAAAAGCATCCAGACAGTAGTGTCTGATGAAAGGAGACGGGGATGTCCACGTGGCCACACAACAAATCTCCTCCAAGGATGCTTGGGTCGCCCAGGCAGCAGAAGTGGCCGCGCTTCTGGTAGAGTGAGCTGTCAGACCTCGGGGAACCGGAAAGGCCACAGCTTTGTAGGCCTGCTCAATGCAAGACCTGACCCACCTGCTAATAGTAGGAGAAGAGGAATTGTGCCCCAGGTGAGAAGGGAAAAAGGAAACAAACATGGCTTCCGACTTCCTGAAGGAGGAAGTGCGCTTAATGTATATTCTAAGAGCTCTTCTTACATCTAGTGTGTGCCACTGCCGCTCTAAGTCATGGTGCAGGAGAGGACAGAAGTCAGGAAAAACAATGTCCTTGGACTGTGAAACCAGGTGTTAACCTTCGGAATAAATGAGGGATCCAGACAAAGAACAACCCTATCATCGTGAAAGGAACAAAGGTCCTGTCTGATGGAAAGAGCAGCAAGCTCGGAAACTCTCCTGGCAGAAGTGATGGCAACAAGGAACACTACCTTCAGAGTCAGGAAACGAAGAGACACTGTTCTAAGGGGTTCAAAGGGGGGCTTTGCAAGGGCATTAAGGATCAAATGAAGGTCCTAGGAAGGATACCTGTGAACCACCGGAGGGTGCAGGTTGGAAGCCCCTTTCAAAAACCTCCTGACTGAAGTGTGATGGGATAAGGAAGGAAGAGAACCCCATGAAAGGGCTGAGGAGAGGGCCGCAACCTGCCTGCATAAGGTGTTGGGGGCCAAACCTTTCTCCAGTCTATGCTGAAGGAAGCTAAGAACTTCTGCCAACTGGGCTGAAGCAGGAGAAAGACCCTCCCTGAGGCACCATTGGGAAAAAGTCTTCCAGGTGGCATCATAGATGCACCTTGTAGAAAGTTTGCGAGAAGCCAGGATAGTGAGGATGACCCCTTCTGGAAGATCAGCCTCCTCTCGCCACTGCCGCTCAAGTGCCACACGGTCAGCTTGAACCACTAGGGCTCTGGATGGAGCAGGGCCCCCTGGTGAAGGGAGATTAGATGGGCTGGGATCCTCCAAAGAGAAGCCACCGATAGGTTGACCAGGTCCGCAAACCAGGGCCTCCTTGGCCAATAGGGTGCCAGGAGGAGGAACTCCACACGTTCCTCCAACATCTTCCAAATTACTGCCGGAATGATGGGAAGTGGGGGAAAGGCATGGAGGAGACCCTTGGGCCATCTGCACCGAAGAGCATTGGTCCCCTGCGCTCCCTGGCAAGGAAACTTGGTGAAGAATCTGGTGACTTGGGCGTTTTGAGGATTGCAGAAAAGATCCACCTCCGGTGTTCCGAATCTGAGGGAAAGATCCCTGAATAGAGACAGAAAAATGAACCATTCTGCCTGGTCGACTAGGCTCCTGTTGAACCAGTCAGCCTGGGAGTTGTCGACCCCGGAGATGTGGTCCGCCGAGATCGACAACAGGTGTTTCTCTGCCCATAACCCCAGCTGTATAGCCTCTCTCATGAGGGCTTTGGACCACGTCCTCCCTTGCTGGTTGACAGGAGCCTTTGCGGCCATGTTCTCCATAAGGACTAGAACATGACAGCCAGTCACTGATTGCCTGAAATGCTTGAGAGCCAGAAAAATAGTTCTGAGCTCTAGCCAATTTATGGGAAGGGTCTGTTCCGATCTGAACCAAACGCCCTGAGCTATCTGGCCCTATATATGGGAACCCCAACCTGCCATCGGTGGTTATCACTAGCCTGTCTGGGTCCCTGAACAGGAGTCCCCTCCAGATAGATGGGGAATGCCACCAACTGAGAGATCTCCGGATTTGTGGCGGGAATGGGACCTTGATGGATGAGTGGCTGGTTCCTGCTCATTGATAGGGAAGCAGGAACCATTGGAGGGCTCGGGAGTGGAGCTGAGCCCACGGGACGATGCCAATACAGGAAATCATCTTCCCCAGAAGTTTTGGACAGCAGCGACAGGAGGACAATTTGATGTTGCTGGATCTGGCTGATGATCTCTGCAAGGCTCTTACCACGAGCTGGAGACAGGAAAACCTGGCATGACATGGTATCAATGACTGCTCCCAAGTGTTGCAATTTGGTTGTAGGAGAGAGCTGGCTCTTTTTGGTGTTGATGGAAAATCCGTGGCTCTGGAGACATGACAGGGTAATTTGCAGATCCCGATGGGCCGCAAGCATGGAAGAGGAAAGAATCAAAATGTCATCCAAGTAGCATTGGATCCTCACTGGAATAGAATGCAGAGATGCCACCAATGCTGCCAGAACCTTTGTGAAGACCCTTGGAGCCGATGAGAGGCCGAAGGGAAGTGTTCGATACTGGTAATGGGTATTCTGATAACAGAAATGGAGAAACTGGCGATGATGAGGCCAAATTGGGATTGGGAGGTAAGCCTCAGTGAGATCAATGGAAGAGAGGAGGTCGCCCTCCCGAATGCTCTCTAAAATAGAATGCAGAGTCTGCATTTTAAATCGCCTGTATTTTACAAATTGGTTGAGAAATTTTAGATCAAGGATGGCTCACCACCCCCCTGAGGCTTTGGGAACGATGAAAAGGTGAGAGTAAAGCCCACATTCCCGTTGAGAGCGGGGAACAGGTTGAATAGCCCTGATTTCAAGAAGGTGCTGAATGGCCTGATTCATGAGGGCTTGCCTGGAAATGTCCCGAGACACAGGACAGATCAAGAATTTTTTGGGGGGTGGGGTTAGGAAGTCCAATTGTAACCCTGACCTAATTGTGCTGAGCACCCAGGCGTACGTTGTTGACTCCTCCCATTTGGAGGCAAAGAAGGCTAGGTGACCTCCAATGGGTGGGGAGAACAAGGGATTACTTAGAACGATGGAAGGAACGACCCCCCTCCCCCCCCGAAAGGGCCGTTTACCAGCAGAAGGTTGTTGCCTGCCAGATGTTTCTGCCTGTTGGTCCTGGCGTTGGGAGTATGGCCTATGAGAGCGGGGGAAGCGAGATGAGGTCTCCACTTGGAAGGCAGGAGGGCGATAAGGAGCAAGGCGATAGTCGGTTTTCTTCCCAGAGGAAGAGAGAATTTTACGTTTATCTCTGGTTTCGATGAGATAAGGTTCCAGAGCATCGCCAAAAAGCTTATCGCCTGCGAAAGGAACTGAAGCCAGTTTCCATTTGTGGCGTGACTCCGCCTGCCAATTTCGGAGCCATAAAAATCTTGCTGCTTCAGAAGATGCCATGGCCTTGGATGCAAACTTGGCAGAATTGAGAGTGGCATCCGCAGTGAATTCCGCCGCTGCAATAATTTTATTAAGGTCTTGGTGAGACCGAAGGTCAGAAGCAGGCAATCTATTCTGGAGTTGGCGCAGCCACCGTATGGATGCCCTGGTGAAGAAGGATGCTGCTGTTGAAGCCCGAACAACCCAAGCAGCGGCCTGGTGATTGCGCTTGAGGGTCTGTTCGGAATGTTTATCATCCGGTTTCAGGATATCTTCTGGCTCCGTGGGAGTGCCAGAAGATGAGACTGAGGCCAGAACCGGAATGTCAATAGAAGGCACTGCCAGGGCATTGTCCAGAGCTGCGCTGACATTGTAGAAACGCTTATCTAGAGAACATGGGTGAGGACCTGCCGAAGGAGAAACGCACTGTTCCTTGACCATGTCCAGGAACAAAATGGGAGAAGGCAAAACCTCTGCATGCACTACAGGCTTGGAGAAGAGAGAATCCCCTTGGCTAGAGGGATTTCCTTGTGGCTCGGGAGCCACTTCCTCTGGCGACAGCTTGTCAGTGACCAAGGCCTTGCTGAGTAATGGTCTGAAAAGAGTAGGTTTGAAGACCAATGCAGAGGATGTCTGCTCTGGGCGAGAATCCTCTTCCTCTGAAGATTTTGGTCAAAAATCTCACCCTCTTCACACTCTGAATGAGAGGAGTAACTGTGTTCAGATGGTGAAGCCCTTCCTTCCTCATCAACCTCCTCCCATTCTGGCAGAGAAGAATGGACCCTGAGGTCCTGAGGCCTGTGTAAATCAGGATGATGAGGCAAGGAACTTATAGATTGAGAAGGGAGAAGGGCTTGAACCCTTTCCAGAGGTTGAAGAATTTGCTTGAAGCCTTCAGCCAATTCCTGCCTAATGGCTGATGAGACTACATCTTGGATATCCCTTGGTCTATGCTCAAAGGTAGAGGCAGAAGGCCAAAGGCCCGCTGCTGTGGGAGTGAAGGTGGCTTCAGGCCTAGATTGAGGAGAGGTTCGAGGCCTGGAGGGAGGGGGAGGAGCATAGGGCACAGAAGCCTGTTGGAAATAAGGCCCAGTTCTGCTTAAATCCTGAGGATCTGACTGTATAGCAAGAGCCTCAGGAGACCAGGATGGAGGATGGAAAGGCTCATAGATGACTTCTCCTGCCCTGGGAGGGCTTGGCTGGGGCCCACGAGTATCACCTCAAACATGCTGTAGTTGCACTCCCTTCTGTTGAATAGTTCTGTTGAACTGCCTCTCTAGAGCTGCATGTCTGTGCTTCTCTGCCCTCAATTCAGCCTGAGTTGCCTTCTTAGGGGCTAGAGCCTTAGCTTTGATTTTAGCAGTCTCCCTCTGGACTGATTGGGTGCGTTACCTATGTCTTTTTCTCCTATTGGGCTTAAGAGACTGTTCTATTGTGGGGGAAAGCTCTGCCAGAGCCTTATCTTGTTCCATTTGTAAAATAAAGGCTCTTGCGTTGGAAAGAAGCTGTTTAGAAATTTTCCTATTAAGCCCCTTGGGGTATAAATGGCCCTTGGGCTTACAAAATGGCCACTCACCTCATGTTGGAAGGCTTGAATCCAAGATGGCCGCTGACTACAGGAAAACAGGCTCCAAGATTGAAGAATTGCTCCTTAGGCTATACAGAGCCCTGAGCGAAATCAGCAAGGGAAAAACACAGCAACCAGCTATACGATAAGCTGGCTTGAGCTCTTAACAGTTTGCCGATCGTGTTTATGAACACTCCAAACTTCAGGCGTGGGGGAGGTCTGCAGACGCTGCCCAGCTTGCCTGCAGAGCTCTGTAAAGCTGCTCCCAACTTGCAGGAGAAAGGAGAGAGAGAGAGAGAGAGAGAGAGAGAGAGAGAGAGAGAGAGAGAGCCCTGCTCTCTGGAAGAGCAGATGCCCAGATCCCTGGGAGCTGCTTGAAGAGAGGAAAAAAGTATTGAAGATCGCTGGTGATTGCTATCTAACAGAACGCTTTCAGAGACACAGCTACTGACTGAAAGGAGCTGAGTCAAAAGCTGGGGTCTCTCCCGTGGGCTGGCTTTTATATCTTAGTACAGACTCAGCTATGACATCATAGGAAGGAGTCAACCCATCCTGGGCTCTCGATGCAGCATGGAAAAGAAACCTGGATCAATTATTTTGGTTATACTATTACTACTATTATACCATTACTATTGCTATTAGTTTGTATGTTGAGATTTATTACCAACATATGTTGGTCGTGTTTTATTTGTAAATAATGCTCTGCCAATGTACTGTTATTCAAAAATGTTTATAAATGAAAATTTATAAAAATAAAATTAAAAAGAAATGTTAATAAAGCTAGAATGACACTTCTTTCAAAATATTTGATATATCCATTAGTGCATAAATCATATGGTTAATAGTACAAGTATCTGTAGTAAGCCAACTAAAAATAGCCTATTTTAGAAAGGCCAAGTTATGTAGCTAGTCCTCAACTTGCTACTATTCTTTCAGTGACCAATCCCTGAAGTTACAGCTATTGCAGCATCCCTGTGATAAAAATTCAGGCATTTGGCAACCTACCCACACTTAAGACACTTAAGCAGGGTGCTTCAATGCCCTCAGCTACTGGCCATATGAGGCTTTTTTCCCAAAGTCATGTACAGCAGTTTAGAGAAGAGGCCTCCTGTGGCCAGCAGCTGCTTTGTGAAAAGGCAGGGCAGGCACACCTTGTCAGCAGGGGGAAGATGGTGAAAGTCAGCTGGGGTGGGAGTGTGCAGGATAAGTGCAGCGTAATAAGGGTCACTGCCATAGGGGATTCCTGGGGCATTGCAGCTTTGTGCTGTGCTACTGGAGCTTCCCAGGAAGCTGCAGCTTTGTGCCAGGCTGCTGAGTTAAACTGGAGCAACAGACACTTTGAGAGCCAGCTGTGGCACTGCATTGCATTGCAGCTCAGAGACTTATTGCAAAGTAAATTCTGGTGCCATCTGTGGTTGTAACTTGAGGATTACTTACATAAAATTATTTTATTATATCTTTCTGATTGCATGCAAATCATTGCATGATTTACACATCTAGGTCAAAGTTTGGTTGTAGTAGCTGCTATTTATTAACATAAGAAACCTCTTAAATCAAATCGAACTATTATTTTTAATGTTGTCCACTCTGATTGACAGCTGAAACAGTCTTTCAAACTTTTCTTGGAGATATCAAATATTCCACTGAGAAATACATATTTATTTTTTACACTTCTGAACTGCCCATCTCTCTCAAAGAGTGACTCTGCTCGATCTCTAAACTTTGCATTCAGTAAGATGCCTTGCAAATTATATATGAGGAAAAGTACTTTATAACTACCATTTGCTGTAGAAGAAATAGAAAAGACTATGAGAAATAATGGTTTCCCACTGGGTCTGAACACCAAGATTCACACACAAAATTTTCAAGTGACTACTTTTAAAGAAACCTTGGAGTCTTTCAGTTTCATATTAAATCTGAAGAAGTACTGTTAAAAAAAACCCCTACTATAATTTAGGAACCAGTTAACATTTCATCTGATAGTAACTTCAGTATATAATTAACCTCATCCTTCCCTGTGCATACTTGTCAACAAGCAATCTGAATACTGTGCACATTATAACCATACACAGTCCTTCCCTGTGAGAAAAAGGTTTTATAAATTGGTCCTAGCTATATTTAGTACATATATCAAGTTTACCTGCATACAAATGGAGCAGGCAAAAGTACTTTCAAGAAGCTGTCTTATATAAAGCTTAACTATTCATTCATATAGCTTAACACTGTCTCAAACTTAAATGCAGTGGCTCTCCAAATATTTCTGAGAATGTCCTTATCCAATTTCAGATTCTATTCATTGAAAGTTGAAACTTTTTATATGCAAAAAATGTACTTATCCACTATAAACAAGAGCATGACAGTTGTATATAACTGTTCAAGCATCCTAAATTTTTAGTTAAAATTGGCAGTGCCTCAGAGATAGGTTATTCAGATGTAAACATTTCATTTTTTTCAACTACAGTATATTTTTTCAGATATTTTTCATTAGTATACGTCATGTTACAATTAGGTATATAACCAGTTTTAAAGTCATACAATTGATAAATGAACTAAGTCAAAGCTATAGAAACATTCTATAATTCATCATAGTTCCATTAAGTTCCGTTAGTTCATTCAAAACTAATTTTAAAATATTCAGCAGAACTCCATGCAAAAATTGTTTTCTAATTTATTTTAGAAACTTACTCCTTCAGTTTGAGTTAAAATAAACTTCACACACAATGTTGGTACAACACTATGAAATTTTATTATTCTACTAACACATAAATCATATAGCATAGTTATAGAAAAGAGAATGATAAAATAGTTTTTCGCTTACTATATATTTTGTGGTAAATAAGATGGAGTTCTATCAACCAAATTAATTGCAAGGAGAGAATAAATGTGGTGCAAAGCAAACATAGCTAAAATAAAACAACTAGTCTATTTACTATGCTCAAAAATTTCATTGTTAGTTAAAGGGATGATTTCTGAACTCTTTATCAAGAACATAAATAATAGAAATCCTTTATGCTGGGAATACTACATTTTATAATGGAATTTGTAAACTTCAGAGCAGCCAACCAAATGAAGTCTTCATTTCTATACAACCCACTGGAAATCCAAAATTATTCAAAATAAAGGGTGGATTAGCAGTTTTGCACTTTAAATTGTATTACCATGCTAATTGTTTAACATGGGTCTCAGAGTGGATTATATCTCCTTATGGCTCAGCTAATTCTATGGACGGTGCAAGATTTCCAGATGGTCTGCATAAATATCTCTGGTTGATACAAACAGAAATAAACCATTTATGAGATTCATGCAATAATAAATAATATATTTATGTGTGGCACGAACATAGGGAAATAATAAGTCCAGATTTCTCCCTTCTCACTTCCTATTAAATGTCCGATTATTAAAAAGAAGTGTTAAGAAATTTGTTCAATAATTACAGACAGTCATTGGAACTCAGTATTTATATATGACAACTGCAGTGAGACTATTGTATCTCAAAAGTGGAAAGGCTCAACACCACCCACAATGGAGGATTGACTAGTGAATATGATGGAGTAGATTGCAAAGATAGCTAATTTAACTTCCTTGATCAGAGAAAAAACAACATCTACATTTACAGCTGCCTGAAAACCCCTTATAGATGATTTGCATGAAATGGAAAAAATGCATTTATGACTTGTGGTTTTCATGGTTAGAAAAAAAACTGGATATATGAAAAAAGTAAACAATTTTTGTAATCAATTTTATAAACAGATAACTTTGTAATCATACATATATTTTGCTGAAGAAGAAATCAGAAGTTTCTTTTTATTTATTTTATTCTTTCCCATTCCACTGGTTTTACCTTCTCCTTTTCTTTCTTTGTTCTATTTCACGTTAGCTGTTGTATTATGTTTAAAACTTTCAATAACATTTAGTTTTTAAAAATAAATTTATTCAATAGAAGCTTAATAACTCATTTAGATTGCAAGATTTCATTACCAATAAGATACCTTTTGATACTCTTGTTTCAAAACAGTCTAGTTTACCCTGACATTATATCTTCAAAGAAGTAGCATCGCCCTATAGCACAGCACTAGAACTGCAGAACACAGTACTAAAATTGCAGAAATAAGAATAAAAGATTTAATTTAAAAATTAAATTATCCTGCTTTATTGTATATTGATGAACTATAAACTCAGAATCTGAACAAGGCAAAACTTGCATGATCAAATGAATGCAGAATCTGAATGCAGTAAGAGAAATGCAAAAATGATAATTTCAAGGTAAATAGATTATTAAATTTATTCTGAATAAATTGCAAAATTGGATAATTTCTTCTCTAAAAATTGTTGGAAATATATTGAGCAAGTCAGATAGTTTTTTTCCATATCTGGTGGCAACGTTCTAAAGTTCAACAATTACAATGTAAATTACACTGGATAACAAAGATTTTGTATCTTACAGATTTTTGGTTGCTAATAGTGAAAATAACTTGTAATTTAGCCTATCAAATACTGTTTTATAGAAATCTTCTGTCTTTATATCATGGCAATGTACATCCTTCAATACCTATTGGCACACATGAAAGAAACATATAAAAACATGGACTTTTCTTAAAGTATATTCAGTACACAAAATACAATTGTAATATCTGTGGCGATCTAAAAGTCATGGCTTGGAATGGGTCTCGGATGTACCAAATACTGTTGTTACATGTGCAAATGTGACAGTCATGCAAGAGAATCATGTTACATTAAATAAAATGGCCATTTTGATACAATTTGTTTCTAGGGCAGAAATATGTGGCTCATGAACCACTTGTTGACCTGACAAAGATATTCTGCATCTGCATGGAATGATGAAAAAAACTGTGAAAGCAATCAACAAGGAAAGTGAAATTTAAATTATTTTAGACTGAAGTTTCCAAGAATAATTGATGCCAAGATTAAAGAAGGCATTTTTGTTGGTCCACAAATCACATACATCATCATCATCATCAATGTCTAGCGGTGAGTTAGTAGGACCAGAGACAACTGCCTGGAAAACATTCAAGGGAGTAGTTGAAAATTTTCTTAGCAATTACAGAACACCAAATTACAATCCACCGGTTGACAAACTTCTTACAGCATGAGACTATGAAATGTCACTGAAGATCCATTTTCTGCATTCATAATAATCTAAGTGCAGTCAGTAATGAAAATGGTGAAAGGTTTCACCAGCACACTGTCACAATGGAAAAACGGCATCATGGCAACTGAAATCCATCATTGATGGCTGACTATTATTGGACACTGCACCAAATTCAAATAAAATCAACAAAAACACGCTTTTAGCCCTGTTGAACTTATGCAGCATTGAAAACATTGTGCAGTTAACATTGTGCAGTTATTATAGTTATTAAAAATTTATTTCATTATTTCTCAATATTCCTACATAAAAGAATCATTCTGAAATTATATTTGTGTTCTGCTTGAGGGCGGTCTATCATAATCACCAAGTGTTTTTCAAATAGCAAAACTTTTGAAACTACTTGTTGTCAACCATTATTCATTTCAGAATCAAACAAATTATAGAAATAGAAAGCCCATTCCAAACTAATACTCTTATTAAATTTTGCTAAACCACATATTCAATCTAGGTTTAATGAATTACCTTTATACACATTAATTGTCACATGGTTATTTTGTTCTTATTGGAAAGATCATTTGATTCACCCACTAAGTTGTGGGAATATGCTCTTTTGCACTTTAAATCTCACATCACAATAGAAATCATTACTGGACAATAATCTGATATATTGATATCTACCTCAACCAATTTTTTGGAAGGGAGAAAGGATTATAGACTTCATGCTACTCTCTTTTATGGGATATTTAAATCCAAGTATACATTCACTTTTGACTTCGTATTGTAGCTTTTGTGTGGGGTACTGATGTATATTGTGTTGACTATGGTTCTATTTACCGTTGCTTATACTGCAACCATGTTTTAAGATATTTATAGCAATACATTCAATTTTCATAATTTATTATAGTAATGATATACTAGAAAGCCACTACCTCATTGATTTCTTTAGTTCCCTTGTTTACATATTTATGCTTTATTGTTTGTATTTGTATCTGTTTTCCATTTTCTATTTGTGTCTATTAATTTTTTTCACATTTTTAAAAATACATTAAACATGATCTAACCCAATGGATGTGGTCAGTGGGGTCTAATTCAAGGTAATTTTCTGTTATGATATGTAGACCTGACCACAGACTTGAGTTTTGGGAATGCACTGCTACTCAGTGATGAATTCTGTCACTATTATGTGATGATTCATGCCTATGCATTATGAACAGACCAATTCCCTACAGATTGCCAATTAAAATGAGTTGCATATTAATAAGGCTCAGCAGCAAAAAGGGAAAACTTGACCTAAGTATACTGGAGAGGACATTTGAAGAAAAATATAAAAAATGTACCAATGAGAGCTCTACATAATTTTAAAAACTATTAAATTGTAGTCAATTAAGTTTCCATACATATACATATAATTAGTAGTCCTGAAAACATCATTGTTCATTTAGCAGATGTTCGAATAACTCTTACAATAGATAAGTGTGTGAAAACATGCTTAGAATTCTGCATGTGACTTCATATACTTTTTTCCATCATACTTTAACATCAAACGTTTTGTTCAATCAAAATAATAAAAAAGATCCAATCTTTTTGTTTTGTTTTTGTTCTTAGAAAGGCTAGAAAAGCACTATCAAAACATCTTTTCTGAAAAGAGGGTATTCTGGGATTAAATCTCTCCAAAACAATGGTTTTGAGACTATGGATCAAATGAATCCAGGATAGCATAATGGGCTTCCAGTTAGATTCCAGGTGCTTTTTAAAGTTCAAGATGGCTCCTGACTGGGTTATATGAGTGACTGTTTTTTCCCATATTCATCTGCCCATTCAAACAGATTGGACAGAGTCAACTCCATCCTAGAAAAGGAGCATTTTCAATTGCTGACTACATGCTCTAAAATTCTTCCCTTTTGAGACAGGGTCTATTCTTTTGTCCCGAGTTTCAGAAGAGCTGCCTTTACACTCTAGTCCAAGAAAAAGGCATGCTTTTAACATTGTTATATACTAGTTAACATACGACTTTGGGGTTTTTTTAATCTCTTATGATGCTGTTATAATTCTTATCACCCTTGGTGAGCTTATTTATTTGTATTAAGAGTATCGAAGATGGTTCTGATTGTTAAATCACTAATAGCCTTTGGTACTCAAATATTACTACTATAAATAAGGAACAGAGGAATGATCATTTGTCTCTCCTGCAGAATATTGGAAGATAACAAGTACGGTCTTATCTACAAAAAGAAAGAAAAGGAAGAACACTACAGACCAGTCAGTGTGACATCAATATTTGGTCTAGTGGTTAAGGCACCAAGCTTGAAAGCAGGAGACCATAAGTTCAAGTCCTGCTTTAGACATTAAAGCCAGCTGAGAACTTTGGGTCAGTCGTTCATTCAGTCCAACCAATCTCAAAGGGTCGTTATGGGGAAAATAGAAAAAGGAAGGTATGCTGGATGTGTGCAGCCTTGAGTTATTTATAAACATTTATAAAAATAATAAAGGTAGAGAAATAAATAAATAACTGAAGATTGTAGAGATCCTAAAATTACCACACTAGCATGAATTTGTAAGAATATATATCATCATAATCTTACTTTGATTTCCTTACCAGATTGTGGGAATGCTCAGCTGAATCTTAACTGAGTAAAGTATCATAAAGTATATTTTATGATATTCTGAATAGCATTCTACTTACACACGAGCTAGTTATCATGCCCAGTAGGTAGAAGCACAACTGACTTGAATGTAACAATCAAATATTGCTAATCAGTTGTTCTTCATAAGCCGTAGCATCACGTGGTATGTCACAGTCTCTCAATCAGGGCGATATATTCTTCCTATTCTTTTATTAATGAATTGAATTAAAAAGTGAAGTAAATTAAATTTGCAGTGCACAAAACTGGAAAAGGTAGATTCTATCTATCCAGTGAGAAGAAATAACTGAAAATATTCTTGATGATTAAAATGGTCTGAAATAACAATTACATGGAGAAATGTTAAGCTGCATCAACAAAAGTAAGAAATCATAAGAACTGCTTTATTATATATCTTTTATTGCTTAACACACCTCGAGTTCTGTTGTCAATAATAACCGATTTTTTAAAAAAATATCAGAGAACCCCCAAACGCTGCAGAAATGAACAACAATAATAAAAGTAATGGGAATTTCATATGAGAAGAAACTAAGACAAAAGGCAGCAGGGAGATGAAGATCTATTAAATCATTCCAGAATGCAGAGTAGAGAACAATGTCTTGTTATAGGAAAGCAAATTCTAGGTGAAATTTAGGAGCAATCAATTAATCAAGGGAGCAACTTTTCCTTCAGTGGATGTATTCAAAAAGAGGGTAGACAGATTTCTCTCATAGATATGATAGTTTGAATTCCTACAATCAGAAAAGAGCTGGACCTGCAACCAAATAACCACTTTCAAGTTTATGATTCTAAGATCAAGCAGAAGCATAAACTTAAAAATCCATGAAATTAACTGCAAATCAGAAATTAGGTTTGAAAATAGCATTTTATTAATTCCAAGAACAAAATATTCATAGCTTTTTAAGTTTATAAACTCTAGTAATAAGAGTTGAGAATGCCATCCTTTAAAACTCTAGAAATCGTCATTGTCCGTTACTACTAATATCAGCTAATAGGAAGGTTCATAGTCATGTTATTTTCTAAAACAATTTTAGCTTTCTTCAACATGCTGAAGGATTTGTTTCTTGATTTCTGCACAAGTATGTAGGAATATACATAATGATGAACAGTATTCATAATCCATGCATTCACAAAATGCACTGTCAGAAACATAATGTCAGTACAGTTTCAATAAATTGTCCAAAGTAAATGATACTGAACTATGTAAAACAGAAAGTCAAATTCCAAAATTTCTGTACAAGTATACCACTTTCCACTTATTTTCAGACCTAAGCACTGAGATCAATTTTTTACAAGCTTGATCAAGTACACACCTTGAAACTACATTGAAAATTCTCCCATGTCTGCAGAAAGATCTCATCAAATACTCTTACAGGTTTACTCACTCTGAACATTCATTATATGTCTCAGATAGAATAGATAAAAGTTTCATAGAATATTCAAATATGCTTTCACTGTTCAGTCTATCATATTCGTATTCTTCTAATTTGAAATTCGGTCCTCTTAACTTTGGGCTTGGGTTTTGGGACCATGGGAATCTCTAGGATAATTACTGACTATTTTTGCCATTACTTTTTTTCAATTTCCTGCTGAACACTGCTGAATGTGTTCGTTTCAAACCCGTTTTCTTTTTTAGGACTGCATCTTTTATCTGAACATATATCATAGTTTTTGGGATACCTTATATCAGCCAGATTCACTTGCTTGGGAATTATGGATAGATGTTGTTCCTTCTATGTACACATTATTCTACCATACACTCTATCTTGGAATATTGGAAGCCCAAAAAGGGAAATTTTGCCAACAATTAGACAAACTGAAATACTGGCAATTAGGTTTAAATTCAAGTCTCTCATGAGGCCAAACACTATATTTTGGCTGAGCGAACAACAAAATACAGGTTGTCCTTGATTTACAACCATTCATTTAGTGACCGCTTGAAGTTACAACACTGAAAAAGGTGACTTATAACTATTTTTCACACTAATGACCATTGTAGCATCTTTATATAGTCATTGTTGCAGTCCACTGGCAGCCTGGAGAGACAGTAGCAGAATCAGACAGTGGGGAAGTCAATGGGCCAGTCTGGGAGTCTGGGGAGCACTCGGACTGCGTCCAATACAGAGATCGGACCAGGGCCATCTGGGAGTTATGTGCTGACTCCAGAGCCTCCAGAATCTGACAGCTGCAAGGCAGAGGAACAAGGGGAGCCTGTTCCCAGTGCACAGAGCTGCCAGAAGGCAAGAGCAGTTAAGACAAAAGGGGCAACTTGTGAGTAAGGTTTGGAGATGATTGCCCCTCCCATAAGATATAAAGGAAGTGCAAAGGGACAGGAACCTTTGCAGGAAGCAACATCCTTCACTCTGTTCGGATTAAACCTTGAAGCTCTGTGTGAACTTTGTACTTTGTTTGGCTTTTTACAGTTAATTTAGCACTTTAGTTGTTGGCAGCAATTCAAAGGAGATAAAGGTGGGTGCTTATCTCTTAACATAATTCCCAGCGTTGAAACAAAACAAGAGTTGTTTGGACTAAGCATGTACTTAATTATGGTTTCAAGACAGTCATGGTAAGAACGGTCATGTCACCAAAATGTGGACCCTTGACAACAAACATATATTATGACAGTTGCAGTGTTCCGGGGTAATGTGATCACTTTTTGCCATTTTCTGACAAGCAGTCAATAGGGAAGCCAAACTTAACAACCATATTACTAACTTAACAACTGCAGTGATTAACTTAACAAATGTATGAAGAAAGATGGTAAAATGAGGCAAAACTTACTTAATAATTGTCTTGCTTAGCAACAGAAATTTTGTGCTGAACTGTGTATGTAAGTTGAGGACTATCTGTACTATATTGGTAGAATCAACTTCATAAATCAACTGATTCAATCTAATTTCAAACTGATTTACCACAATATCAGAAATGATTCATATGGTTGTTACAAAAACTATAAATGTTAAATATGAATTAAAAAGTCCCAAATGCACAAATAAATCTTATCATATAGCCTACAGAAAATAACCAAACTAGTTCCATTTTAATATATGGTAGATACTACATAGTCTTTATTCTTAATTTAGGATTTTAAAAGATCAAAATTATGCTTTTTAACAGTCTAAAATTTTCAAGTATTTGCCTAAAATTACATTTACAGAATCAAAAAGATGGTACTGAAACCCAGAAACTAATCACTTTGTAACTGCTTAAGATTTTTGGAATGTATTTCAAACTTTAGATATATAATTTAGAAATCTGATTTTGTAGATATTACACAATACAATTATACAAATCATTGATCAGCGGGATAAAAAAATATTGTATTTTACTTCTATTTTAAAGTGAAAACAGTGGATGGACTCATAATTTATGGTATTCTATAATATGATCTAATTAGTTTGGGTTTGCAGTTGGAGGAATCGACAGTTGTAACTTATTTAAGAAACCAAAATACATAGTTAACAACTAATCTGCTTTGAACATGATAAGGACATGCTACAAGATGTGATAATGAGAAAAACTACATAATCTTTCCAATCAAATACCTAAATATTTCAGGCTGTAATCCTAAAAATACTTACCCAGCAATAAGTATTGAAAAAAGCATATATACACTTCCATTAAACAATGTAGAAAGCAAAAAAAAATTTAAAAGAGGTAAGCATGAGTTCTAGTGGTTTCTGTACATTACATATATTTTGTATTTGTTATCTCAGTTATTACTGAGCGTATATAGTCTGTAATTGAATCTTATAGTAAAAGACAAATATGATAAAGCATCACTACTTAATACAGTATGAATATCCAAAAGAAAATTTCTGGGATACAATACTTCTTTTGCCCTCCAAATCACAGTATAAAACATAATGGTTGTTTCAAAAATGTTGACTATCTCTCTGAAATAAACTAAAAGCAAACAGACCATTCAGATATGGTTGATGGTAATGCATGGGATCAGTACTTCTTCTCATCACCTCAAAACATTAAAATTGCTCCCAGACGTATCACTGAACAAGTTCCTAAGTTGAAAGTATCTGGTATGCTCCACAGCCAGGATTGTTCTGCACCATAATCATGCTTGTTGTGAGTACAACTGTGTTTCCTCAATAGAACATGAAATCTGATATGTAATTTCAAAACACCCACATACAACTGGAATCTCCTATTGAACTATGGTTTCTAGAGCTATGTACAGATGTTTTAAGATTGTGCATAATTTGCACGGTTGCTCAAGATGTGGCAAATGGAATGCCCACGTAAAATCTATAACCATATTTAGGTAAGTATGAGGTTTCTACAACCCAACATCACTGAAATGATTATATTCATAGATCAAAACTTGAAGATAAAGCCCCACAAAATGCCTTGTTGATCTCCATTTTTCACATATCCCCAAAATAGATTACCAAAGGTCTCCCCAGCAACTTAATGCCACAGAGCTTCAAATTCTAATAGCTTTAGGAATTAGCCAAAATTTATATCTATCACTGTCTCTTAGAGAGATATTGTTTTCTTTCAAATATTATGCTAAGTTCAAAGACTAAGCATAACTGTAAAGATAAGTTTCAAAATGGAGAAGGGTACTTCCCCATCCTGTGCTGCAGAAAACCTTACAATGCCTCTCAAGAATCTACCTCCACCTGAATTTTCAGCAGTTGAAAGATGCATTTAGCTTTACTTCTGTGCATCTTTGACCATGTAACATATATCTAATATCATGGTTTTTTTTTGTAATGATTATTGTTTTATATGTGAAAGAATATTTTCCATTTAGAAGATGAAGACTTTTCAACTTTCCCATATCTGCAATGTGAAATGTGGGACACGGCAAGATTGTTTTTCTATATAAGCTGAAAGAGTTTCTATTCAACTTCCAGATTCAGACAAAATTAACAAATAAATGCTTTATGTTATAACAGTGCAGTCTGAACCTCCTAGAATTTTTCTCTCAATCTGCAAAACAGTAATCAACAATCAATAAATACAATCTCCTTGCCTTGGAAGTTTTAGAATAATAATGTAATAAAATTGTCAGGTTATTTACTACAATAGAGTTGATTAAAAGATATCTTCAGTCATAGAATACAGTTTTCAGATGTGATGCACTGAGTCTGAAGACTACATTTATTTGCAGATCTTAAATATGTATCTTATTTCAACAACCATTTATTTGAAAAATCAATAAAAACATTCCCAACAATAACCTGTTTAAAAAATTGCATGGAAAACGTAGCAAGAGTTCTAACACATAATATTTCTAACTTGGGAAATAGATAACTTTTACAAAATGGGTTCCCCTAGATCTTAGAAGTAGTAATATAGTAAAAGGTAATAGTAAAATATGTTATTTATGTATCTTTAAGTATACAGATGTCCTAAAAATGTTGAGTTCAGAAAGAATTAATTTTTTTAAAAACTAGACACTTGCAGGAAGAATTACGGTCAATTTCTTATGTTTAAAAGAACAATTTTGTCAAAAATAAGTTATATTCTGAATTATTATTAAATTGATAGCCAAAAAAGCAATTTTGTTTTTAAATATGAGTGATAGTTCATCTGTTTTACACTTCACACATACATTTATAATATATAAATATATCTTACATCTTCAAATCCAGTAAAAAAGGATTTGAAAGAGATAACTTTTCTCCTTTTCTCAATTCAGAACTGGTTATTTCATGATCACTACATTATCTTGCCAATTATTAACCATGTGTTCTTCATAAATCAATCCCACATTTACCATAGTTTTTTGGGGGGAACTTTCACAGTCTTGATGCACATTGTGGTCTCTGTATATCTTATAAAGAAAGGAAGAATTCTCAGTTGTATTCTAAACAATGTATTCAGCTACATTTAGCTTTCAGCCTTTTTATTATCATTGTCAATGAATGGGGCCCGAGTCAAATTAAGCTGCCATTTTAGGTTAAAGACTGAGAGCCTCTGCTGTTCAGCAGTAAAACAAGAACACTTCAAGCAACAGATGTAGTATTCTAACTGGAAAATTATGAATCATGGCTTTTACAAAAATAATTAATAACTCTGATTTTTAAAATTAATAATACTCACACATTACTGCAAACTAACTGGCTTTATAATGGGGATAAATCAGCTACCCATGCTGCTAGAGTCATAATCACTATGATTTTTTTTGTCTCCGTTACACTGGATGATCTGTGAGAAAAGAGAAATATTTCATTCAACTTTTATTCTTGTATTTATGGTGCTTATTATGATACATAAAAATAGATATTCTTCAATTAAAAAGATGAGTTATAGCTCAGGAAATAAAATTAAGGAACTTGTTTCTTTTGCAGGACAGAGGCAATTACTTGAGATTTTAACTTTCCAAACTGAAATATACAAGGACCAAGTCGTGGGGAGGGGAAATTACTTTTTTAAAATCTAACTGAGCCTACTAAAAAGCACACTGAATACCTCACCAAACAAAAACAAAGGCAAACTAGAAAGAGTAGACTGTTGCACCTAAGATTCCCTTAATATTTAAAAGGAAACTCCCCGTGTCCTACTACTTTTCTTTTGTCTATTGTCTCCTTAAAGAAACTACTTTCAAGCAAAGCGTGAGCAATGTTCAAAAGTGCTTTGGAGAAACTCTCCAATTTATTGCCTACCCAGACCGTCCCATAAGCCTGATGTCTCCCCAGGACTGCCCCCATTCTCAGTTTAAGAGGGTGTCAAACGCTCCAGGAGAGAGTGCCCCTTATGCAATACCATCAAGGAAAAAAATGAATGCAGTATAATGATGGCTGCTCCTTCTCCCCGAGACCCACTCACAACACTCTCCCCCCCCCCCCCCCCTCCACCCCCCCCCCCCCCGCCAACATCCACCCCTCCAGCGTCCGCTTCTCACTTCCACCAGCCCAGCGCCCGGCACCAACGCACCCACTCACCCCAGCCCGACAGAAACCAAGCCCCGCGTCCTCGGCTCAATCAAACCTAAACAGACACACTCCCTGACCGCCTGGCCTCAAACCACCTTTTCCGCTCACCCTCAAAATGGCCTTGGTTTCGGGAAGGGAGGGGGAAACTATGGACACCGGAGAAAGCTTCTCGGCGACCCGCTTCTGACCAGGGAAGAAGAGACAGAAGCGCGCAGGCGAAAGGTGGCGATGTTTGGCGGCGGGGGAGGGGGGAGGAGAGAAAGACATACACAGAGAGAGAGAAAGGGAAGCAGACTTGGTCCGCGGGGTTAAGTCTCTATTATGTTGTTGTTGCTGCTGCTGCTGCCGCCGCCAGCCCGCTTAGACAGCGTCTCTCTCTCTCTCTCTCTCTCCCCCCCCCCCCCCCCCTCTTCTGTCCCTCCCTCTCCCGCCGCCCCCCCCTCAGTTTTCTTCTTGGGTTGTTAGGAAACAGTAGGGAACCCCTCCCCGCACCGTCCCCCGCGTGTGACTCCCGTTTCACTCCCCCCCCCCACCCCCCCCGCTCC
Organism: Pseudonaja textilis; assembly: GCF_900518735.1. The sequence goes on from NW_020769338.1 coordinate 13,213,061, forward strand.
TCTTCAGAGAAGACAAATAACCCCGGCGCAACCTCGTGCCTCTCCTCCACCCACCCGCTCACCCCCCGCGCCACCATCACCTCCATTTCCTTCGGCTCCCTCGCGCTCCCTCTCCTCTTTCTCTCCTTCACTTCTCCCCTCCGCCTCCAACGGCTCCATGTGTCCGCGCGATGAGCCCCCGGATCAGGCTAGCGGGAGGCGGGGAGGGCCGCCCCCCGCACTTTGTTAGCGCTTGTTGTGCTGCCAGGGCCAGGAGCGCTCGGCATGGCCAGCAGGGCGGAGGGAGAGCGTTCCCGGGAGTCCCTCGGTCCTCCTCCGCCGCCGCCCCCCCCCCGCGCCCCCTTCGATTCTACAACCAACCCCGCTTCTCCCGCAGCCTTCAAGGAGACTTTCATCCAACTTTTCCTCCTATTTTAATCGCCTTCCAAACTTGCGCTCGGGGAAAGAACGGGGTGGGGGGGGGGAAGAAGAGATCAGAAAGAGAAGCGCCGCCGGAGTCGCTCCGGCTCCCGCTCTCCGGTGAGCTCGCTTCCTCCTCCTTCCTTTCTTTCGCCCTTCCCCACCCCCTCCACCCCCCCACATCCTGGAAAGCTCCTCGGCCGGGGATGCACATGGACCAGAGAGCAGCACCGGCGGAAACCGGGCGAGGATCCGCGCACGCACACACTGGCTCCATTGCTCTCCTTACCCCTCCCCCGACCTGCTGTGGGGCCCGGCCAGCCGGGCAGCAGCTCCAGAGCCGGTGCGCCGTTGCCCTCCGGCTCGCCCCGATTCTCAAGGCGAGGTCACTTACCGGGTCGGGATGGGCTTGGCGCAGTCTTCGGAAGCGGAGCAGGGGGGGTGAGGAGAACCGAGGCGCCCGGGAGCACCTCTTCCCCGCAAACAAACAAACAAACAAACAAACAAGCAAGCGCGGAGAGAAGAGACCCACACAGGCGCACACGCACCGGGAGTTGGTTTCGGCCGGGCAATCAAAGCGAGGCGGGCGGATACCCCTGATCCGGCCCGGCCAGGGGGGTCACTGAGGGTCCTCGAGGTTTCCACCGGGTCCCGGATCCGCTTCCCTCCTTTGTGTAATTTCACTCGATTCAAGTTTAATCCGATAGTTCCCGAGCGCGTCCGCAGAAGCCGAGCGACACACCAGCCAGCCAGGCGGCTGCCGCTGCTACCGCCCCCTGCCTGTCCGCTCGCTGGCTCCCTCCGCCCGACACGAGGCGCGCCCCCGACGCCACTATCCACCCTCCTTCCCGTGGGCGAGCGGGAGGGAGGAAAGAGCGCGCACTCCCCAGGCCCCGCCCATTAACGTCATCAACTGCTGGCATAATTTATGCAAGAATCCAGACCTCCTAAAAAGCGGAGGGGGAAGGGGTCAGGTCACTAACCTTCCCCCCCCCCCTCCGCGGTGGCCTTTTCAGTCCGAGAGGAAGCTCCTCCCATCCTCTCCCGGGAAAGGAGGACTCCGGAAAGATGTGTAGTGGGGGAGGGGACGTCAAATGTTGACAGGGCGCTCTGGGGACACAAGCGCTCAGACAAGTCAACACCCGGCTCTCAGCTCTCCCGTCGCTCCCTCCTTCCTTCCCTCCCGCCCATCGAGGAGAGGAAAGAGGAGGGCGATTTTAACGTGCCGCTACAGAAGCGGCAGCGGCGCCCTTCCTTATCTACTTGCCCCGCGGGCTATTGCCCGAGAACCCCGAAGGGAAAGGCGACATTTGCCGGAGTCCTCGTGGCCTCCCGCAGACGCAACGTTAAGCTGCCCACACAGAACCCGCTTCGGCCGGCTGTTTGCTCCTGCTGCGACTGCTCTTCTTGGCTTGGAAAAGTTTTCCGACCTTCACAAGCCGGAAAACTTGTTTGTCGATGATCAAGTTTGGGAAAGAATAAAGAAAGGCACCTGCCATTAAGAGCCTCTCGCAAATCTTGAATTTTCCGCTTCAGCGAGGAGCCGGTTTCTGGGGTTCCGTCTGTTAACAGCGGAGTCGCAGGATCCCTCAACCCGGGAGGGCGATTTCTCCCGTGAGCGGATCCTCGGGGCTGATCCCGTCTGATCTCTGTGCGATATATAGGTCATCGTGATCAAGTTTATAGGGATTGTAGTCTACCAAATCTAGTGATTTTTTTTTCAAGAAACACAAGGTCTTGGATGTACTCTTTCCAGGTTACATTGGTACAGTATGTCCAGTAAAATACTAGAAGACAGCTTGCAGGGTGATGTGAATCTGTCAAAAATTATCATGGGAGTCTTGCCCAAATACCCTCAGTGAATTCCATAAGACAAATGGCCACATGTGAAGGGCATCTTCTTTTTCCATTATGGCTCCCAAGAGAACAGGGGGAGAAATTCTACACATCCCCTTAATTGTAAAGACTATGAAATGTTAAACTCTATTAGTATGTGGATTGAAGTAGAGAAGCACAAGCATTGCCAGGTTACCCACTATTCTCAAACTAAAAATACTGAAAGGGAATCCTTTTGATTTACTTTTGAGAGATGTCTGAATGTGTTTATAATTATACAGGTCAAAACTTAACATTTTTAAAGTGTTTATTTAGAAGATTAATTAGAGCATGCCTTCAGAAGTTAGAGTGAAATGGGATACCCAAGTTAACAGACATGAATCCAGACGAATATTGTGGTGAAGTCACTGACCACTTTCTTCCAAGTTCACTGTGCCTGAATTACCAAAATCCATGTTTGCTAGCTGTCATTCCTACCATCTACTGTTATTTTTCTGATAAGAGTTTAATTCATGATTTAGTTCACAATTTTTGTATGTGAAACTGGCAGAGTAACAGGTGCACATTTAAAATATCTTTCTCAATTGTTAGAAGCACCTGCTCTGTGAGTAATACACTGAAGATGGTGTCTGATATCAGATTAGAACATTGGTCCACCTAACTCAAGTTGAGCTGGCCTGCAAGATTTCTATACATTTTTCAATTCTACTTATGCATGAAAATACAGGAACCTTCTTTTTTAATACTGTATAAATTGATAACACAGGTTGACTATGTGGCTGAGGCTTTGAATGTTGGAAGTTTACCAGTTTAGCTGTTGCGTGGTCCACATGTAACTTTAGGATTTTAAGATACATTCAGAGAAAAAAGGCTCAGTAAAATAGCAAAATGCTAATAAACATAAAGCAGTTTAATGTACCCAACTGTTCTATTTGCTTCAGTCAAATCAAAAAAAGTATGTAAATCACCAGGAATTTGTGAAAAGTAGGATGAGGAAAGAGACAGGATTAAAGTATAGAGACTCATAGAAACTTGGTCTGGGACTATCTGTTGACTTTGCTAGATGTCCAGACCATATGAGTATTGAAGATATTGGCTAATTGTTTGTCTATTATCTTTGAGAAAATTAGACAATAGGTGAAAATGCTAGATCATTATAAATGTATTTACATTATTCCTATTTTCAAAAATGGAGAAAAGGAGGATACATTGAATTACTAACCAATTTGACATCAATACTTCGGATGTTTTCATACAAATTATAAAGCAGTACCATGAACATCTTAAAAACAATGTAATTACCAGAATTATATATTTCTTAAAAACAAGCTTTGTGAAAATGATCATTGTGGAAACAATATGCATTTAATATATCTTTACTTCAGCAAAGCATTTAAAAAGTATCCAATGAATTCTGAGCAACAAGTTAGTTAAGTGTAGACAAGGTGCATAATGAAAGGAAAAACATAACTTATATAATATTCAAAGAATGTTCATCAATGGTTGTTCATCAAATTAGAGAGGTACAATAAGGTTCAAATAACTTAAATATTTTTATTATGATTTGGACTAAGAAATGGTGGAATCCTTATCACATTTTAGATAACACAAAATTGGATGGAGCAACTAATACTGAGGGGTCCTTGGGGCTTTCTTGAGCTTGGTTGTTTTCTTGAAGAGCAATAATGATGTAATGTAATTTGGGTAATGAAATGTCTGCAAGAAAATAACCAAGCTCAGAGAGTATCAAAGACCCTTCATTTCAATCCTGAGTTACAAATATTGTCCTTTATTGGTACAGCTAATACTCTAGAAGACAGAAATAACCTTCATAAGAAACAAATCTATTATACAGATCCACTTTATTCTGCACTAATCAGATCCTATGACTACTAAGTCAATTTCTGAGTATTGCACTTAAGAAACATTTAGACAAACTAGGATATAATCAGAGAAGTGCAACAAAAATGATCAGCGACTAGAAACTAAAACCTATAAAGAGAAGTTGAAGAAGCTGGATGTTTAGCTTTGAGAAAGGAGAACTGAAGAGAGGTATGATAATATTCTTCAAATATATGAAGAAAAACCCTGTTCTCAATAATTTCAGAATCTGTCATAGAATAACAGAAAGGCAAATTTCATATGAAGTTTAGGGGAAATGAACAATTTGACTAGGGAGATGGTAAGCTCTTCTTCACTGACTGAGCAAAAGTAGAGAAGCTAATGGTCAGTCTGCTGGGAATGCTTTAATTTAGATTGAGAAGAGAAATGGGTAAATGGCCTAAATATTTCTATGATTCTATATTTAGAACACTATGGAATTTACTTTGATATGTTTGTATTGCTATCTTTTTATAATGTTTTTAACTGTGAGTTGCCCAGATTCATGAATTTGAGGTGGGCATTCATATACATTTGAACAATAAATGAATTCAAACAATCACAATTCAAAGTAAAATCTTAACACAAGCATACTTTCATTCAATCATATCTGAGTCTCAAATTTGCCTGAGCAAATCCCTGCAGTTTTCTTGACAAGGTTTTTCAGAAGTGGTTTGCCATTGCCTTTTTCATAGGACTAAAAGAAAATTACTGCCCAAGGTTACTCAACTCTCTTCATGCATAAGGCAGGATGAGAACTCACACTACCTGGTTTCTAGCCTGATGCCTTAACCACTAACCAAACTGGGTCTTGCACTAGGCATTAGGCCACTAGTAAATAGTGAGAGGAACAGCACACTATTTTCTTCCTGATAGAAAAGCAAGACAAATATAATAAACAATGAATTAGGAATCTCAATGCAATACAGATATTCCTCAACTTATGATCACAATAGAACCCAAAATTTCCATTGCTAAGCAAGATGGTTATAAGTGAATTTTGTCCCATTTTATGAACTTGCTTGCTACAGTTGTTAAGTGATTCAATGCAGTTATTAACTTAGTAACATGGTTATTAAGTGAACCTGGCTACCCATTGACTTTGTTTGACAGAGGGTTGCAAAAGGTGATCACATGACCGCAGGATACGACAACTGTCATAAATACATAGCAGTTGCCAAGCATGCAACTTTTGATTACATGACCATGGGAATTCTGCAACAGTTGTAAGTGTGAAAATAGTCATCGATCACCTTTTTCAATGCCATTGTAACCTTGAACAGTCACTAAATGAATGGTTGTAAATCCAGGACTATCTGCATATATTGTACTGCAGTGCAATACAGTACTGCATAATTTTTATTTATTTTTCAAATTTACATGGCTGCCCATTTTATAAAACAAATTATTTTGGGAAATGTACAACAATCTAAAAAATAGTTAATAATAATCACAAAAGGCAGCTTTGCTTGGAATAATTTATATTCTGCAACAAGACCACTATCAAACATCTACCTATCCCAGATCCTTGAAAAGGCCTCGATAGATGGATAAAAATGCCAATTTCAGTTTGAGTATCTGGCTGACTGTGCATCAAACCATAAACACCATCTGAAACAGGATTGCTGTTCAGCCCTGTCCATATATACAGCCAAGATATTGCAATGGAGTGCATGCTTTGGACTGCATGCTTACCATCAAATGGGGAAAAATAGTGATGTCAAGATGCCCTATGGAAATAACAAGACATCAAGATGCCATTTGTAAATAACATTAAGAGTCTGTATGAAGATCACTAAAAATACTTGAGCATCCTTCAAGGTGACAACATCAAGCATACTGAAATCAAAACAAGGTTAGAAATGAATACATCAAGAGAGTGAGAAAGATCTTAAAGTCCAAACTAATGGAACCAATACCATCAAGACAATTTACACCTGGCAATTCCAGTCATTATACACATCTGGAATAGTGAAATGGACTCAAGCATAACTAAAAGCCCTGGATAGGAAGACTAGGGAAATAATGAGTCATGCCCTTCATCCATGCAGCAATGTTGTCAGACTCTACTATCAAGGAAAATAAGTGGGAGTGTAATGTTGCAAGTACATCAGATGGTTAAAGAAGAAAAAAGACCTTTGGGAGAATACCTGAACAACAGTGGAAATGCGCTGAAGCTAGAACACCAGGAAGTCCTACTGAGTACCGGAGAGACCAAACTGGCCTACAAAAAAAGACCAAATGAAGAACAGAAAAGAGGCACAGAAAGACCAAGCATACAAAGCCAGAGACAAAATTATTGAGAAAACAGCAACAAATAGCAAGTGTTACCTCTGCAAAGAATCTAAAGAAACAGTGGATTACCTGGTTAGCTGCTGTAAGAAGATTGCACAGACTGATACAAACAACCCCATGACAAAGTAGCAACAGTGGTGCATTGGAAGATCCTCAAGAAATGCTATTTATCTTCAAGCAAGAATGGATGGGAACATAAAATAGAGAAAGAAATAGAAAATGAAGGAGCTAAAGCGCACTGGGACTTTAGAATTCAAACAAAAAGCATCTGCCACATAATAGGCACCCACAAGTTTTGTCAATTGTCAATAAGACAAAAAAGTGGATTGTAGATGTGGCGACCTCAGAAAAGAAAGAACTGCAGAAGATAACAAAATACAGTCCCTCAAACAAACCAGTCCCATGTCATTTAGGCATATAAAGGCGAACAGCAGCACCTTGAATTGGATTCTGAAACAAACTGGTAACCAACGAAGCTCACAGAGCAGAAGTGTAACATATTTTATTTTTATTTTATATTTTAAATGCTTGCACCACTGCACTGCACCAGCTGAAGTTTCCAAACACTCTTCAAAGGCAGCTCCACATAGAGTGCATTGCAATAGTCCAATCAGGAGATCAAATGGGAATGAGTGACCACTGTAGGATCCCTCAATCTGGGAATAAGATAATGCATATATAAAAAATATATTCTGTAGTGCAATAAAAGTGTTTTAAGCATTAGTTACACTTTTATTTAGTTACAATAAATTTCCTGTTAAGACACATCAGTAATTAATAAGATAAATATGTCCAGCAATTATTTTTCAGTTAAGTGCCTAAATTCATTGATTTCCAATAGATTAAGAAGCTTAACTAATATGTATACTCATATATCAAGAATCCATTAATACATATTTTAATATGAGCTTCTTCCAATGGTCACAAACTAGCTTTTGGCTTATTATGTCTGAGTATGGCTATAGTTTTTGCTAAACATGGGTATTCCACATATTTCTATGCTGTGAATTCCACATCTATTGCCCCAGTTCACACTAACATGTGAGTCTTTTAAGTACATGTCACAATTCAATCTGTACTATTCCACTCACCTCTTTTTCATTTCTTGCAGTTTATAGTGTCCTTTTCAAATAAGTATTTTCAAATTGTTTTGCCATTCTGCACTGCCATCAGAAATTCCTTAGCGCAAGTCATTATTACAATCCATGCATTTTAGATTTTCTCAGAGGCGGCACTGGATATGCCTTACAGCAGGTCATGACACATGTCCATATACGTTCAGAGAGTTAATATATAACCTCTCCCTACCCCTAAATGGCTTCTAATTTCTAACATAATGCTATACATGTGGATGACCAGAAATGGGCATGAATCCACATTTCTCTTCTTTTGTGGCAAGTATACAAAGATACTGATATTTTGGTTTAGTCTTCAGATGCATGCTGTTCAGGAATTCCAGCATTCACTGGTAATCAGCACTTAATAAAACAGACTCTTTTGAATGTATAGCAGAAACTTCTTTAGGGATGAAGTAGTAAGAAGCTGCCCGATTGATCTGTTATTATGGAATAAAACACCTCATGAAATACAATTTCTTAATGGCCACAGATACTGCAGTGGATTACATATTAGAAAATAAAAAAAAATGATTTTCAAAAGGTTAAATCTGTACTGTATATATATTATTGTATTAAGTCATTTGATCAGTTACAGCCCTCTGCAAACTATAATTTGGATCTGAAGGAAAGAAGGAATGTTTCCACAATAAACAATTTTTTTTGTCAGTTCATAAATATAAAAGAATGGATTGGCCATAAACCTATACTACCCACAATATTATCCATGGAAAGGATGCAACATTACTGATTTTCCCATAACAGCTAATAACATACTGTATGTTCTGAGAATTATATGAAATTACTGCATGAATTTAAAATTATATTAGAGAACGTCATCATTAAACTGAAAATGTATCATTTCATTGTCTGCTACGTTATCAGTTAGGATCTGTTAAATAATATTTCCTCTTAATTCAACATTTTTCACCCTCTCTTATATTTCACCTGAATTCAGAACTCTTAAATTTCAATGTGATAAATCATGTAAATGATTTATCACATTGCAGTAAATGTATTAAAGATTGATTAAAAACCTCTTGTATCATAAAACCACTCAAGAGTTGTTCTGTAAGATCGTACAAGTCTCAAAAAATATTTTTCAACCATGACCTTAGTAATGAGTAATTAATTTGTTTCAATGTAACAGAACACAATATAAACATATGAGGTCACTGAAACTTGCTTTTAGAAAAATAAGAATTAAATCTTAGAGGTTCAAACCAAGATATCAAATATAATGCAATCCAAGAGCTTATTGCTCAAGAGAGGGTGTAAGATTATTTAAGACCAGGAGAAATATTATCTTGCCCAACTGGCAATATATTGATAGCATCACTAAATGCCAACTGAATTTAAATGTTTATCAGTACATAAAGTGCTTAACTATGTGAGATTTTAGGTATGAGCCTACATACTTCTGAGATATTAGAAAAAAATATTTGCCCATTAAATACATACATTTGTTAATTAAGCAGACATGGAGAGAGGGAGGACAAACACTAATATTTAGCAACAAAATCCTATATTCTTTTGATGCTGATCATTTTTAAATTTTAATTAATTTGGAAATTTTTTAGCATAGTCTATATTTTCATATATTATAGCAGGTCATTCAGAACTGAATGCTTGATAGACTGTCTTGACTTCAAATTACTTTTTGAGGGGGAAGGAGAGAAGTCCCCCTTTTCATTCAAGGTAAGTTCTTAAATAATTAATATTTTGAAAACAGAAGAGATAAGCTAAATACAACCAGAACTGCGGCATGATTCCTGATGAGATATTTGGAGAGATTTTTACCAAGACAAATACATTCCCATGTCAAAAAAAGAAGGGAAGGCACATGAGAAGAGTGAGAGGTCACAAAAAGCATCAGGTTCCAGTTAAAATATGTATCAGGAAAAGGGATTTTAATTGAACAATATTTTACTAAGGTGAACTTCTGACAATAACATTCATTATTTGTGTTTTAGTGACGGATCTTTATTAAGGATAGAAATCAAACATACAACAGTCTCAATTAAATTCCAAAAATACAGCATTCATAACCCTGAAAGCAATAGATCCACTTTATAAAAAAATAAAAAAACAGACACAAGGTAAGTTTGTTCATGGGCAATTTGGTTTAATCACTGCCTAAATGATTAAACATATAAGATGCTTATGAAACAGGATAAGAAACTGTCTTCAGTGTTTTTGTAATGTCACTAACATGAGTCAAGGCAGCATGCAAACTTGTGATAGAAAGCTGTCAGTTCTGCATTTCCTTGTGTTTAGGAAACCAGCATACATAATTCAATGTGAATTTTTCACTGCTAAATAGTTCTGAAAAAAGGATTTCACTATTTCAGAACCTCTTTATGCGGAATATTAAGCAATATCTTTATGCTTCATGCATATTTAGGCTATGCATATTTAAGATTCTTTTATAGATAATGGAATAGCATGTTTGAGGAAGCATAAGCATGAGTAAGAAGTACTTTGCTGGAACTAGTCTGAAAACTAGCTTAGGGTTGTGACACACAAACTTCCTGAAAATGGAGGCTTTACCAAGTTGAAAAGACCTTCAGTGAATCACTGGAGCTCATTGCAAAATCTTAAACAATGCAAATGCTTGTGCAACTTGCCAGTAGTCCTGAGTACAAGTTTTGTAGAGTTTGCTTGCCCATATTGAATACAAGTATGGAATTGTAATAGCCGCCTCAACTTCAGCTTTCATTAATACCACAGTGACTAATTCAAGGCCGTAGGAGGAACAAAACAAAATTATCCGAAGCTAGCGAAATAAAATGGCTCGTTCTTGAAAAACAGGTTCTCTTTGGGAAGATTTTCTGGAAACGTAAATAAAGACTTCCCGATGACAGATAACAGAGTCTGCTTTAAACAAGAAAGAACTTTATAATCTGCAAAAAAAAAAAAAACAGGTTGAAATGAGAACATTTCTCCCATTAAGCCTGTAAAGCTTGTTCTACACCTAGAATCCTCCCAAGTGCACGGAGGCCGCAGTCTCCGATGCCCCCCACCCACCCAAATCGCTTGAAACCACCGGGCCGGGTGGCTCGCAAATGCCCCCCGCCCTTCGTCTTCTCCCAGCCCATCCCTAACCAAAACGGCCCCTCCTAACTTCCGCTGTCCCAGGTTCCTTTGACCCATCCACAGCTACGTTCCCACCTGCTTGGACTCTTCCCCTCACGCACATACATACATAGACGCACACAAGCGGCATCGCTGCCGCGCATCTTTTCTTTTCTGGAAACTCTCGAGCCTCCACAGCCGAAGGGCATCCTGTCTGCCCGCCCCGTTTCCATTCATGCCACACACCTATTGCGGAGCGCTAGTCTTTCTTCTCCCGGGATTCCATTTCCCCGGCCCCGTTGTTCCTCTCCGTTTCTTTACGTCACAGTCTCAGGGTTTTCCTTTTCCCTGACGGCACTTTTCCCTCACCGCGCCATTGGTTGTGACCCTGAGCCAATAGAAGGAGATAAACCCCTCCCCCCCCCACCTCCTTTAACTGACTGTGCCGGTCCGGTCAGGCGCGGCACGGACAGATTTCCTCAAGTCCCTGGGGATTGGGCGTCAGTTCAAAAGGGGCGTGGCAAGGGACGGGCGGGGGAGAGAAACTCTCAACGCCCCAGGTGGTTCTGGGCTTGTCCTGTGAATCCGTGAGGAGGAGCTGGGCGGATTTAAAAGGGTAGGGCAGGCGCGGCTTGAAGGGTTTTGTGGAGAGACGGCTGATGTTTGTGGAGAACAATGAGCCGAGCTCCAGGGCCGCCTCTAGGACTACTGAATTTCCACATTATTTTTTCAGGCGCGAAATGGCAAACTGCAGCATCACCGCGAAAACAAGCGGGCACAAGCGCCCCGACGGCGGGCTTCCCACCCCAGAACGCGCACAAGTTGCTTCCGACCTCTCCGTCTCCGCTTGGGGATCCCCTGCAGGAAGCAGCAAATACTCGGCGTTTATGATCTGCTGTTCCGCCACTCGGGGGAAGCTTACGCCGCCTAATGCAGGCGCATAAACCCTCGGTCTTCTCCCACTTCTTTGATGATCCACACAGGAAACCTCATCAGAAGTCCGTTCAGGAAATGGAGACCCCCTTCCTCCATCAATACCACAGGCGAGGGCAGGGAGTCGCCCCCGCAAGGCAGCCGTCGGTGCCCTGAGTAGTTCGCCCACAGGAAGTGAGAAAACCCTTCATGTTGGCCGTCAGCGTTTCCCACAGGAAACTCGAAGTCTCTCACAAAAGAGCTCAGCGTTAACTGCTCACGGGGCTGTTACAATCATTTTATTTACTTGCGCTGCTCGCCCGGAGTCGTCTTTATTCGTAAGCGGGAACCAAAGAATTACCGCAGTTAAGTAGAAAAGGAATTTACAGCGAGTTTGCATTGCCTTCAGATGGCCAGCAACTGTGAAAAGGATCGTTTCTGCTCCGTTTTGCAACGAAGGAAAGGAGTTGAGCTGGGAAGCGTTTGAAGAACTATCTCAAACCCCCGCCTCCTCAAAGTGGCGTTAACTCTGCACAGATTTTTCCATCTTTCCCTCTTTCAAATTCAATTATTGAATTAAATTCCGGAGAAACACTGCTCCCCTAAAGTGAACTATTTGCACTGCAAGATGAGTTTCTCATTAATATCGAGTATTCTTGCTGATTTAAATGAGGTTTGTTTCATGTCTGAAGTGGAGTAAATTCCCAGAACAAGGAGAAATGCTTTTGTAGGGCTACCCTATATGGACTGCAAACATTCCTATGATTGCCAGACACAGCAGAGGTTTTTTTTCGTATCAGTCGGCTTCCATCTAGTGGAAATGGCCATTCTGATTTTGCCACCTACAGTAGTTTGATGATATTGTACATGTAAACTTATTTGGCAGCATTTGATTGAAGTATTGCATGAAACATTTACATACAAGATAACAATATGGCACAATTCTTTTGGTTTAACATACCTCTACAAAAAACCCCACTATGGTTTATATGGCTCCATGTGATTTCAACATAAATCTAGTTTACATTGCTGATTCTATATTTCTTCAGTCTTGAGAGATCTGTGATTTTCTAGAATCCCCAATCTTATCCCATCCCTGATACTGACAGCTAACAGATGTCATCTAGCAACAACAAAGAACTGAGTTTTCTCTCAATTTAGATGGTTGCCTGACAGAAAATAGAATGCTGGCCAACTACATTTTAGCTTCATTATGTGAACTCAGTGTGTGTTAATATGTAATTCAATGTGCCATGAATATCCAGAATATTGGTTTGAAGAAATACACTGCTCAAAAAAATAAAGAACACAAAAATAAGACATCCTAGATCTGAATGAATGAAATATTCTTATTAAATACTTTGTTCATTACATAGTTGAATGTACTGACAACAAAATCATACAAAAATTATCAATGAAAATCAAATGTAGCAATCCATGGAGGTCTGGATTTGGGGTTACACTCAAAGGGGAAAAAAATAATACAGGCTGATCCAACTTTGATGTAATGTCCTTAAAACAAGTCAAAATGAGGCTCAGTAGTGTGTGTAACCTTCACATGCCTCTATGACCTCCCTACAACGCCTGGGCATGCTCCTGATGAGGTGGCGGATGGTCTCCTGAGGGATCTCCTCCCACACCTGGACTAAAGCATCCCCCAACTCCTGGACATTCTGTGGTGCAACGTGGCATTGGTGGACATGAAGTCCCAGATGTGCTCAATTGGATTCAGGCCTGGGGAATGGGCGGGCCAGTCCATAGCATCAATGCCTTCATCTTGCAGGTACTGCTGACACACTCCAGCCACATGAGGCCATTGTCATGCATTAGAAGAAACCTAGGGCCAACCACACCAGCATATGGTCTCACAAATTTCATCTCGGTACCTAATGGTAGTCAGACTACCTCTGGCGAGCACATGGAGGGCTATGAGGCCCCCTAAAGAAATGCCATCCCACATCATTACTGACCCACTGCCAAACCGGTCATGCTGGCGGATGTTGCAGGCAGAACGTTCTCCACGGCATCTCCAGACCCTGTCACATCTGTCACATGTGCTCAGTATGAACCTGCTTTCATCTGTGAACAGCACAGGACGCCAGTGGCGAATTTGCCAATCTTGGTGTTCTCTGGCAAATGCCAAACATTCTGCATGGTGTTGGGCTGTAAGCACAACCCCCACCTGTGGTTGTCGGGCCCTCATATCACCCTCATGGAGTCTGTTTCTGACCGTTTGAGCAGCCACATGCACATTTGTGGCCTGCTGGAGGTCATTTTGCAAGGCTCTGGCAGTGCTCCTCCTGTCCCTCCTTGCACAAAGGCGGAGGTAGCGGTCGTGATGCTGGGTTGTTGCCCTCCTACGGCCTCTTCCATGTCTCCTGATGTACTGGCCTGTCTCCTGGTAGCGCCTCTATGCTCTGGACACTACGCTGACAGACACAGCAAACCTTGCCACAGCTCACATTGTTGTGCCATCCTGGATCAGCTGCACTACCTGAGCCACTTGTGTGGGTTGTAGACTCCATCTCATGCTACCACTAGAGTGAAAGCACTACCAACATTCAAAAGTGACCAAACCATCAGCCAGAAAGCATAGGAACTGAGAAGTGGTCTGTGGTCACCACCTGCAGAACCACTCCTTTACTGGGGATGTCTTGCTAACTGCCTATGCTTTCCACCTGTTGTCTATTCCATTTGCACAATAGCATGTGAAATTGATTGTCCATCAGTGTTGCTACCTAAGTGGACAGTTTGATTTCACAGAAGTGTGATTGACTTGGAGTTAGATTGTGTTGTTTAGTGTTCCCTTTATTTTTTTGAGCAGTGTAATTGTTACACAAGTTGCATGCTATGTGTACATAACAGCACGTTCACAAATAGAAGTGTTGGATTTATTTGAGAGGTTCTGGTAACTATACACCAGCAATACCCATTTTTTTTGACGCCAGGAATCAGTTTCATGGAAGACCATTTCTCCATGGATGGGGGGGTGGGTGCGGGCAGAGAACCTTGCAGCCTAGATCCTTACATATGCAGTTTTGCTCATTGTTCACTACCAGCTGTGCGGCTTGGTTCCTAACAGGTCATGAACTAGTGTTGGCCTGGGGTTGGGGACCAGTTTTACACCACGGGAAAAAAGTTCATGAAATAGTTTATTGACGGTTTTACACACTTGTGCTTTTTGCTGAACAAAAGAAAAACAACACCATGCTTTATACACTTACCAATACAGTGGGGATGGGAATAGATTAGTATGTAGCATTACTGCTCTAATTTGTATCTGATCACTGATCTGAAAATGTGTTATCATTTCCCGTGGCTTATGCCAAGAGAAGTTTGCAGAATCATTAAAGAATTTGTGAACATCATCCAAAATCTAAATTCAGCAGATCAAATTTGAGAAATTTCAGAAACTGTAAAGAACAAGCTAATTCAGAACACAGCAAAACACATACTTTATACAAAGATGAATCTAAATTTCTCAGAAACTGAAATTAGAAATCAAATCTGAGATCACAAAAACTTATTCCTTTAACCTATTTTAACAAAAGCACATTGCAGAGAAAGATGGAACAGGTGTGTCCCAATAAACAAACCCATTTCTTAAATCATAAGCCTCTTTTACCCTCTTAAATATTGATGCGTTCACCTTCCTTTTTTAAAAAAAGTGCCCATTCTATACTAATGTTACATTCATGGAAATACAACACTAGTAATTGTAGGCTATAACTTGATGTGAATCTTCAATTTTGTAAATATAACAATGAAAATGATAAGTATTAGTTGAACAGCTGAAGAATCCCAGACATTCCCATCTCAAAAGTCCATTCATTCTAATCTGACAGTCCATGAAGATTGTAATGTATCTGATGACACCTTCAGTGCAAGCCTTCCCTTCTTTGTGCAAAGGAAGAATGATGCCAGATACAGAAAACACAAAAATTCATTTCAATTGTCTTGAAGTATTGATTCTTATCAGGCTAGAGTACTTACATTGAACTGTGAAAAATAACAGATCTGAGACACCTACAACAGAATTTATATTGCTTTGCCTAGTACACTAAAAATGCATGCTAATTATATTTCAGTTTCATTGCCTCCTGGTGTATTTTCCTGGGAAAATCCGGCTAAAGTAGCAAAATGGTTTAATGGAAGGAGGAACCAACCTGTCCATAATTCAAAAACACTTTTACTATTTTTATTTACATTTATTATGCAACTGACAGTAATATATGGGAATGTGTAATGTGAAAGTTGCTTACAGAAATTCATGTTTTGTCTGCTAGGACAAAATATCTATTTCCAGTATTTAAAGCAGGGATGTCAAACAGGCAAGCGGGCCAGATGCTTCACACATACCCATCCCAGCTCTGTGGAAAATGCAGCAACATGTGACATGATGGCAATATGACGCTGCAAGTTTGACACTTGTGATTTAAAGGCTTTAAAAATCTGCTTAAAGCCCATTGTCAATTATTACATTGAAAAAACTAAAATGTAATTTAACCTTTCAGTCCAACCTTAATGAATTTTTCTCTTGAAATATTCTTATCTGAAATGTTTTTAGAAATAAATCATTGCTTAACAGAACCACTTCCCTACCTAATTATTTTATTGTCTATGTTCAAGTGACAGCAAGAACATTTTTATTATGTTTTGACTCAAGGCAATCTTATTTTTTAAAAAAATCTTAGCTGCTAGAGCATGTACAAAATAAACCTGATTTGAGCACTCCCACTGTAGTTTAAGTAGGATAATATAGTGTTTCTTGCATTGGCCAAGAATCTGTTCCTCCTTATCCACAATATTTAACAGCGTTTGTAGCAAGTCCAAAAATAATAAAATCCATCCCAAAAATAGAAGTGATAGATCCATTACATACTATTTTTTGTCGTGGTCTTGGCTTTGTTAAGAGTATTTTAGTAGTTTTTATTAGCAACAATTTGGTTTCTTTCATGCATAGCAAACCTAGTACTGTAGACAGTTCATCAGCTGCTTGCATAGTACAGTATCAGTGTGGGTTATTTACAAACTAAACTTCAATATCACAATAAAACAAACTATATTAATAAGGCTGCAAGGAAATTCTACACCTTAGAATTTTTTTTACTGTATTGTCTGAGTAAAGTATCAATCATTTCCACTCAAAATGAAAACATATTTCCATAAATGTAATTTAGCTTTCATATTTGACAATTTTTGAACTTTTCTGAGTGCCTCATTTTCAAAAATGAAAACAAAAAACAAGTAACTGATGAAGTTTAAACTTGATACCATGTTCTACTATGTAAATATGCCAGGCATCATCCTTAAAGGATACCTCTATAGTATTTACAAGTAAATGGAAAAAAAATACTGTCAAAATAATTTTTTCAACATTTTATCCAGTTTTCCTAGTGACAATCCAAATTGGTGTGCCAATTTCTTAATTTTTTTAAACTTTAGAAAAGTTCCATACAATTAAAATGGAGCAGATTGCTAAGTATATACTGAAATACTTTATTCTAGCAATGACCAACAGTAAGCAGATAGAGTATTTCCAATGCCTTATCAAAGTTTCTCTTTAATGTAAAGGTATTTTCAACACCTGTAACACTATGGCTGCTAAAGCATCATTTTCAATATAAATTATTATTATTTAAATGGGACAAGGAGAAGGAAAAGGGGAAATGTTTGCTTGTAACAAAGGCAAAATGAGAATGACAGAGATGAAGCAAATATAAATTTTGAACATATAAACAATACTTCATGTTGTAAGTAGCTTCCAAATGTTGATAATGGTATAAGTAACATGTATTGGTCATTTCTCTCACTTTTGTGAAACACTGCATTGAGCAGTTAGATCTGTTGCATGTAGAATTTGTACCATACAAATCCAGTGATTTTAAACAACTAATACACACATATATTGTAATATAATAGAAAATTCAGAGATTTCTATTTCAAATATATATGTGTACTGTATATATTATACATACACGGGGAGTGCATATTAGATGTGGTGCACAATACTAAAATGCCATATCCAATGAAAATGTCACAAGACAACGTGAGTAGTAGAGCTCACAAACTCAGCCTACCATATAGTTGCTTAAAATGTTTGATGAAAAGAATAGGATTTAAAAGGTACAAATTCTCTATTTCAAATTATTCATCTTCAGAACTGCTCACCTTTTTCAAGAAGGGAACACTGTACTTTAAGAGAGATAAGAAAACATCGCATAAAATATTTCCGTATGGAACAGCCTATTCATCATATACAGATCAAGAAGCTCAATTTTCATGGCCTGCAAACTCAGATCTTTTAAAGTAAGTGTTTGTTATTTATAGAAAATGTACATTGAATAGTACAGTTGAGATCATGACAGAAAACAACATCAATGAAAAAACAGCACTTACTAATATTTCTATCATGAGCAGCAGCCTGAAATTATGCATGCATGTTCAACCTAAAAAATCCTTGTATTCTGCATGCTGATTTTAGGTCCTGGATCAATTCCACACATACTGGTGAATTCCCTCTATTATCCCTAACCCAGCATAGAAAATCAAGGGATTTGCAGTTGAACTAAATGTGTGTATGTCACACATTACTATCATTGCCATACCCAGCCCTTTATAGACCAATGTTAAAGAGAATGGAGCATTCCCTAATGAATAAAAGCATTTAATCATATCTCGAAGAAAGCTGTTTCATGATTGTCATGAAGCTAAAAGGCTTCTCTGGGCACCTTAGAACAGGTGGGCATCCTGTGGACAGCACAAAGCTAATTCAGTATTTTTATTGCAGCTTCTAAAATTCCTCAGATCATATCGCTAAAATTTGATGGTAAGGTGCTGCACTTGCCATTACTGGTTAAAGGAAACATCAAAATCCAAGAAAAAGAGGTAAATTAAGGCTTGTGTAGAAAAGCTTTTTAGAAAAACCCACCCTATTAGCACACACACACACACAAACACTCACCTTGACATAGCCTAGACTGTGGCCCATCCCGTTACAATGGTACTGTCCTAATTCCTACACTTGTGACTATCAAAAATGTGCAACCTTTGGAGACAAATACTATTTGCTATATCTTTGTGATATGATAAAAATATAATAATGAAATATATTGTTCAGTTAACTGAATGTCTATCAAGAAGTTGTAAGATCAAATTAGAAAATAAATTATTTCCACTTCCATTTGAATATTTTGATCATGTCATATTCTCTCTCTGGGTTCTAAATTGGAAATGTTAGTTGGGTGATCTTTAAAAAAACAATTAGCAACACTGTTGGTTCAAGAAAAGGCATTCTCACTTAATACAAAAGTCCTATCCATCTTCCCTTGTTTAATATATGATTACCATGAACTTATTTCGCACAGGGGAAAATAAACGAAAACTATGGAGAAAATGAAAATAAAATCACCATGTGGAGTATAGCACTAAAGCATTTTCAATTTTGTCTTCAATCAAGTATTTGCAATCTGGCAATTTTATTGTCACACCTCCTTCACAACAGACAAGATGTTTACCATATTAAGATTACATGTTGCCACCAAAAAATAAAAAAAAGCCCAAACCAAAAGAAAACCAACTTTACAGTTACTGTACATCTAAGCTGAAAAACTGTCCTTGATGAAAAACATTTACCTATAAATGAAGATGGAAATAAATTTAAGATCAAACTCTTCATAATGTACCATTTGGAGTTTCAACGTTTTCTCTATTTTCATTCATAATATGTTTAACCTACACAATTAAGGCAAACAGCTAATCCATTTCTGAAGAGGTGTTATGGAAGTTGTAAGCAAATAGCAAACATTTGGCATTAAAATAGGTAACACATATGTAGCTTCTAATAATATACATAAAGCATTTTTGGGGAGGTGGGGACTCTAGAATGACAAGACAACAAACATGCTAACATATCAATAATGTTTAAAATTCAATATCTAAGCAATTTCTAATAATGCTTTGCACTTCCAAGCGCTAAATGTATTGAATTTATGCAAATGCATTAAAGAATTATAGCTTGGCAAATACATCCAAGCAGGTTGTTAAACTATATATACAGAAAGTAAATGATAAATACAGGATTAAGAATCCCTTTTTTTTTTTTTAGAGCTGAAAATGGACAAAATTGAGGACAGTTCTACAATAGTAAACATTAGGTAACCACAGTAGCTGGGCCACCTAACTACATAAACTGAATAAAGTACTCAGATGACTTTGTAGTGTTTAATACAGTTCGTAGTCAAGGGCACAAGACAATATTTGACAAAAATAATCACAACAATGGACTTCAAAATTAAATGGAAATATAGATATGAATACAATCTCCAAAACCTGTATTTTAAGTGAACGTTAACCATTTATTCAAAGTTGTATAAGATTTGAAGAATAAAGTCTTCCGCAACATGATGCCATCTTACAATAATTTCGTGTCATAGTTGAAACTGAGTGGAGAGAGGGGAGGATGAAAGTTAGTAGGTCTCATCAGGCAGCTAGGAAGTAAAAATAGGTTCAACAGCAGCCTCCACCAGCTTGTTGTCCTCCTTGATTGCCTGCAAGTGTTGCATTAGTAGCAGCATGCTGAGGGCCGATTTTAATGCCATTTGCCTGAAATAAAAGTGGAATACACATTACTGATCTGAAACATTGACACGGAGTTTGAAAACATTGTATTTGTGATTTATGAACAAGTAAGTTGCTCTTTTTCATGTTAAACAAGCTGTAATTATCATAAATTATAACAAAGGAAATCATAGATTTATTATATTACTTCTATTTTTAAATAATTTTAACTGAATTTTAATAAATTCAATACCAAAACACAACAATCTTGCTATTATAAATTCATTAATGTATACAAGCATTTGCATATGAAATAGTTTCAAACTGCTTCATATCTAGAATTCCTCAACATTTCTAATAAACTCTTATTCACATCAAAAGAAAGCTCCTAATTCCATTGCTCTCACACAAATACTTTCTTCTTCTGAATGCATTTCTTTCTATGTTGAGTCAGCTGTACAGGCTAAGGGCATACAAGTGTTCTGTGTCATCAATAATTTCTATGATCCCCAAAGACGTGGCAACTTGCCAAGAAACACACAGAGAGTAGTTCTTTCATTCATCAAACTCACACTTATATCTTAACCCTCACTCCCTCAAGTGGATTGTACCTAAAATACAGCACTTTAAGAAAAGTAATACAGTAGCTTCAGAAATTAAGCTCTTAAGGAAACTTTGCGTCACAGTAAATCTCAGATTTATAGTGCTTGGCAGTTGTTCTGCAACAGTAGTAGCCTTGGGGTTTCTGGCACTAGTTTAGTATTGACAGCAGCTGATGTGATTTCTTTTTGCTCTTTGACTCCTCTTTAATAAAAAGCATGCCCTATGGCTCATTGGTTTTGCCCCCTCTGGGTGGTAGCAACTTTTTGAGGAATCAAGTAGCCAGAGCTGGCACTGAGCCAAGTAAATAGCATGCACTGTTGGCTCCTGACAGCATATTGTAATCAAATCTTCATAAGACATCGTAAAGCAGTCAGATGCTGTATGAAACTTGACAGATACAAGCATTCTTTTTCAAGAACCATGATTGCTGTCCAATATATATGGTGTCAATTACTGTATAAGCTAAAGAACATCTGATATAAAGTTATTAAGAGAAATCTTGGGAATGAATAAACAAATAAAATGAGATGATATATTGTAAATTTCCCTTCCCATTTGAATTTGTTCATTCAATTTAAGCTATACTCACAATTCCAGTGAGTACTCACAGAAGCCTAAATTTTACTGGGAACAATGGCATAACTGATAATATATTTGGGCCCTGAATTAACATACATTCAAGCTTTCATAAGTAGGCACAGCTCTTTTATTTTATTCATTCGTTTGAATGTGTTATATAATGGTCAAACAGTGATAGACTGTTATTAGGAAGTGCCAAATGGGTTGCACACCATCTTCCACAGGTAATCCTCAACTTACAACAGTTCATCTAGTTACAACAGCACTGAAAAAAGAGACATGATCATTTTTCAGTTACAACCTTTGCGGCATGATCATGTGAACAAAATTCAGATTCTTGCCAACTGGTTCATACTTATGACTGTTGCTGTGTCCTAAAGTCATGTGATCACTTTTTCTGACCTACTGAGAAGCAAAGTGTGATGACCCGGGGCATGGCACAATGGCAAAATAGTCAGATAATCAGTAGGAGTCCCTTTATTAGCTCCAACTTTGCCCCCAATGTCCTTGGTTACGTTCTGGGCTGTAGAAAAACTCTCCCAGGAACAGCCTTTGACTGCAGAGAATTAAGTCCAAAACGTGGTTAACAAAAACTGTAACTATAAGTCCAATCAAGGCAAGATGAGGTAATTAGTCTGGCAGGGCAAGAGAAGGAATTCCAGACATGAAGGAACGGCAGTAATTCAACCTGGCTGGGAGGATGCCAGGAACGCAGATAACCAAAGTCAACACAAGATAAACTCACGGTTGTTCCCAGTAGATGCCGCACTCAGCATGCATCTCTTTTAAACTCTCTTCCCAGGTGTGGCTAATGAAGGGAATGAGGGCCCTTTCCTCCCACATTGCTCTCTTCTCCATTCCTCCGTGTGCCCTAGGATAAGGAAGGGATGGGCCTGGGTCTTCCTCTGAACTCCCTCTCCCTTGTTATACCTCTCCCCTGCTCTGCCCAGCCAGACTTTGCCCTTCCTCAGTTTCCTCCACAGCTAACGTAGCCACACTCCCACTCCCTGTCAATATTGTCTTCTTCCACGGATTCAGACTCCAACAGGAGCATGACACAAAGTCAGTGGGGAAGCCAGATTCACTTAACAGCTGTGGCAAGAAAAGTCGTAAAATGAGGCAAAACTCACTTAACTAATGTCTTACTTAACAACAGACATTTTTGATTCAATCGTGGTTGCAAGTTGAAGACTATCTGTACAGGGTAAATCCAGATTCCTGTCAAATATCTACCCCAAAAGCTCATTCAATGAATTTGGGCCAACATTTCTCTCATACCCATCTGCAGCACAAAGGTGATGTGGAGAAAAACAGAAGGAAGGACCACTATGTATGCCACACTGAGTTCCTGAACCAAAAATAGTTAAATTACAAATAATGAAAATAATAAAAAATTACAGACTAGGTAAAATTTACATCTTATTAAAGTTTTTGCCTTAATAACCATCGCATTCTATCTCACAATATTTATCCAATAAAAGGGAAAAAAGGAAAACATGCCTTCTTATTATTTCATTTAACAACTGATAGGACACACTCTCCACTCTAAATATAAAATCCCTAGTATTTCTGGATATACAAAAAGGATTTTAAAAACTACTGATATATATTTTTAAAGCACTTAAACCTACTAAAGAAATACATTAGGCAAATGCAGGTTTTCCTTCCTTCCTTCCTCCCTCCCTCCCTCCCTCCCTCATTGCTTTAAGTACCCACTTTCCATGCTATACAAAAAAGTTACAGTTTGGGACAAGATGTGATGTTCTCAAAACATATGTTCAGAACCTTAGATATATGAGACAAATTGTGTGGTTCTTCGAATTCTGGCAACAAATTAATCAGCTAAGCCCATAGAGCTAGACATGAAAACAACAGTCCATGGCATTTGCAGCCCAGGCAATCTGTCATTTTCAATTATAGAAATAGATTGAGATATTAAGGTATGTCTTTTAGAGAACACAGCATGCAACAATGCACATTAATTCATTAAAATATCTGGACAAGGATAGTGTATATATTTATTATCATATATAGATATTAAGGATGCATTCCGAGCCATATTTATTGGAAATAAATTCCATCATGACTTCTAATCCTAGAAAGATTTCATTTAAAATCTTACCTCGATAGTATTAAACAAATTTCAACTGGGTTCGCATACAGATAAATAAAAGTGATTTTGAAAGATAATTTTGCCTTTAAAAAAAGTAATATTTTGGAGGGGGATGAATTAATCTTGATTCATGGATATGGAGAGTCACTTTACAATCCATTTCAATTACAGTACAATGCCATCCTTTTTTATCACCTAAGGCTGTCAAATGATACTGTTCAGGAGCCATGTAGCTAAGCAAAATTAATTCTCAGAAGGGAGCCATTTTCAGAGCAGAGGTTGAGAAACCAGGAAAACAAAACAAACCTGGCCACCAAGCCAAAGTTTAAACAGGCTGATTGATATCCAGAGTAGTCTGTGAAGTGGGAGATTTCAGAAAGTCCAAGAAACTAGATTTAGCTAGGGCTAGATGATAGGGCCAAAATATTAACTGTTTATAGTTCTCATGAATTAGAAAACAAAACTTTATATAATGGCTACTTTATCCTCTCACAACAGTTTATGAATCCGAATGTCTCTAGTTCTACAAAGTCTCTATAGTAAAGTTCATTTTATTTCACTGTCCTTTATTCTCTGAACCTACATTCTCAGAAGTATTCTCTCTTTGGGCTGCAAGAGAAACTCAAGAAAAGGAGGAATCTACCAAGAAAAAATAAAATGCTCCACTCCTCAGGGACCCACAGAATCCAATTCAGGTATGCACCCAAGTTAGATTCTGTAGGCAATACGCAATTAATTCTTGATTTGTGACAACAGGGAACAAAAAATTCATTAAATCATAGTTATTTAGTGGAGCACCATGTGACCATGCCCAATTTGATGACCTTTTTGCCGCAGTCATTAAATTGAATCATCATGGTTGGTAGGTGAGACGTAATGTGACTGTAATTTTCTCTGCTGGCTTCCCCCTTAGCTTTGCTTTGTTGGAAGCCAGCTGGGAAGACCACAAATGGTGTTCATATGACCATGAAACGCTGTGAGCATCATAAATGCATGACAATTGTGGGTGACTAGGATGTAGACCAGAGTTCCTAAACGTTGCTGACTTTGTGAGCTGGCTGGGGGTGGGTGGGATGGTTCCACGCAAGCGGCCAGCAAGCGCGCATGTGTGCAGCTCCATCTGCGTAAGTGACATGCACACAAACCTGCCACTCAGTTAAGTGGAGCGCATAAACACATGCTTGCCTGCTGCTCACTTAAGCATGTGTGCGCATACATGCTTACCAGCTGTTACTGAGGCCCGGTTGCAACCCCTCACAGCTCATAATGGGCTGCAGCCTAGAGGTTGAGGACCCTTGATGTAGACCATTTAAACATTCTAATGGGTCAGGTGTTGATTCTCTCTTCAGAAGATGCTTTAACTTGTTTCATTAAATAATCTAGTTTTA
Organism: Pseudonaja textilis; assembly: GCF_900518735.1. The sequence continues at coordinate 13,237,816 of NW_020769338.1, forward strand.
CTCAGAGCAATTGAAGTTCTTTAATTTGTAGGCACTGTGGTATATTTGTCACTCACCAAAACCTGTTGGGATCTCCATCATAAAGCCTGTTTCAAGTGATAGAAACCTTTTGTAATGACTTCATCCCATTGACATTTTCATCAGAGATCAAAGTAACAAGAGATTGGTACTACCAATCTAGAGAATTCAAGACTGAAATGTCAATAATAACAGGTGCAGCCTCCTAACAATCATTGCACACCTCTACTGCACCAAAATCCCTGCCAAATAAAATAGGGTTCTACATTTCAGATGATGAAATGTAGTTTCTAGGAAATTGACTGACAGTAGGTGAAGTTTATATTTTTCAAGTTTGGCAAACTATGTTTTCTAAAACGCCATAAAAGCTGTAAGCTAACCTGCTTATTGTTTTGACAACAAAAATAAATTAGGATATTTCTCAGAGGCTGATCTTATTAAAAAGGCTTGATCGTTGAAGTTTTTAAAAAAATACACCTAGAGCATACGGTACAATTTTTTAAATAATAAATTGGGCTCCAACTAGAAGTAATTTTGTCCTACTGGAAATATTTTCCAGGAACAAGAAACATGATGCAGGTCATAAGTATGCTGAAGTAGGAATTTTTGGATTCCAAACACGCAGTGGAAAATCCTGTATTTTGGGGCAAGTTAATAACTTTACAACCCTTCATCCTGGGTATTCAAAGGTATGGCCCTCTTGACTGGCAGTATTGCTGATAATGGGAGGAATGGAAAACCATCTGACCAAGAGATGATACAAAGTGGGAGTCAGGCAGTTTCAACTATGATCATGGAACAACTGGGCACCACAAGCAGATTTTTTCCCCTACGGTTGAGGCCTGGTTTCCTGAACATAGACAACTAATAGACAAACATCTGTACAGTAGTCTCTTCCTGTGACACATTTCCTGTTACACCTGTGGAGATATGACAGAGCTTAGCAAAAATAGTATCCATTTTACTGGCAGTCTCGGCATCAATAATAGCTTTTTTTTTTGGAGGAGCCCCTTTAGAGATCTGTATGGTAAATTGTACAAGACTTTTCCTTATTGTATTATTATACGCTGGTCTCTTTCAACTCTTTTAGCTTAAGACAGAAATCTCAAATGTGCTAGTTCTGCAGGATAATAACTGATATTAGAAATCCTTCTAAATGATGCTACTCACAGAACAATTTAACAGGGCCTAACATATGGAGAGATCCTACATCTCAGTCAATTAAGTATCATTGGTCAGTATATTTTAAGGGGCATTTAAAGTGGCAGTTAAGCTGAAAAATATTCATTCTCCTGTTTGGAAACTTCCATGGTTGGTGGAATTTTTTAACAAATAGAATTCATGATGTTAAAACCACACATTTTCAGATTCAGGATCAAGATTAAGAAAGCAAAAAGTGTACCCACAAGAATTATGCAAGCAGATATTTGGATGAATCCAAAATCTTAAGAGAATTCAGATTACTACAAGGAAGGAATGCTGAAGAAAAGATTCAAAATGGTGTTTGTTTACGGTGTAGGTAAGCTAGAAATGCAATCTTTCTATATGGTGAGTCTTGGAAATTTCAATGTGGTCATAGGTCTTTGTATTTATGAATCTCTGAAAGTGTCCCCGGTCCTATGAATCCTGTTGCAAGATGATACTGCATCTACAGGCTTTCATGTGAAGAGATGAAATGTGGGGGAATTCATTCTGTCCATCAAGATCAGTTATTCTTTGCAAAACAGCTTTGCTTGACACTATGTTCCACTGAAACTCAAAAACTACAGGTGCTTTCTGGACTTGATTTTTTGTTTGTTTTCCAGAGAACAAACTCCAGCATGCATGACAGCTGTATAAAATCAAGGTTCAAAAACTAGGGATTTCAGTTTATTTTCTATAGTTGTAGTCATCCCAAAGTAAGATGTTTCTTAATCTAAGAAATGCATATAATAATTTTTTTCTCTTGCACTCTATTTTTCCTAAATGTATTTTATACTCACAGGCTATATACTAATATTTGGAAACCTACCTCATTATTAATGTCAAAAACTCCTTCCTGTATTTTTTCATAGATTTCCTTTGCTGTGTTAATAAATGCCTGAAAGAAAACAGAAACATTTGAAATAAATACAAAATATATTTCATTTAGTTCTTCAATGGCTTATTATGTGTTTGTCAACCTTAGAAACCTTTTTGCTTAACAACCAATATGCCTCTAAACAAGGATTACCTGTTCTGTTAGACTGCGATAACCTTTCACCTGGTCACTGTATGTCTTCTGGTTTTTTGATTAAAGTGGAATTCTTCATTTGGGGGTTCTCAGAATCCTGAGTAATTTCAACACTGCTAGTTCCAATGGACTAGTTTGACAGTAATTCCCAGGTTACTAATGAAATCTAGAGATAATCTAAAAATCTTTTCAGATATTTAACTGTTTAATGTACAGACAATGTATCATCAGCAGGCAAAGTAAATTAATCTGTCCAACCAGAAGAGAATCAAGAACTACTTTCAAACAAAGTTTCCTATGAACCATGCTACTTATTTACAAATAAAGGAATAGTAAGTTTCTAGAATGCATAATATTGACATCCCAGTTGAGGAGAGGAAGAGGAAAGATTCTGCAACATAAATATACATATGTGAGAAGAATCTGATGGATAATTAGAACAATGTGAAGTTAAAAAAATGCAGCTTTACCTTATTCCAGGTGATATCCTTTGACTGCCTAGACCATCTAGGAATGTCAAACTCAATTTTATTGAGGACCACATCAGGGTTGTGTTTGACCTTGGGGGCCAGGGGAAGGCATGGCCAGGGGGCATGGCATCACTCATCGAGGCTCCGTTTTCAACCATGATGGCCTCCTGAAGCTCTCTGCCAGTGAAAATAGACCTCAGCGAGGCCCTGTGAAGCCCTCCCAGGCTTTGTTTTCAGCCGCAACGGCCTCTTGGAGCCTTCTGCCAGCAAAAACAGAACTGGCAGAGGGATGCAGCAGCCGAAAACGTAGCCTGGGAGGACTTGGCGCAGCCATCCTGAGCTCCATATTTGCTGGCAGAGGCACCACGGGCCGGTCCTTCACTGTTCCCAGGACGGGCCCGCGGGCCAGATCTAAGCAACTCATGGGCCAGATCTGGCCCCCGATTTGACACCCCTGATCTAGCTCATTATGATATGACTTGGCAGCAGCTCCACAGGAACTCAAGCAGAGATCTTTCATGTCACCAACCATCTATTCTTTTGTAGCACAGCAGGGAAAGACAAATTAGCTGTGCAAAAGGGGAGTAGGGAACAATTTTTGCCTTCTTCTTGCCTTAATACATTTCCAAAATATAAATAACAACATGATCTTTGTTGTAGATCCAATATTTGGATGCTTCACCTGGAAATCCATTATCAGGCAAACAAATGGATGTACTAAAAATAATGTCTCTCTGTCTATCTCTTTATGGAGAGAAACACAGAGAGGAAATAAGTTCATATGAAATTCACTGGGACATTTTGCTTACATTTATTTCTTTAGAGCACTATATTCACATCACCATATATAGTAAAGTATTCTTCCCTCTTTAATAAGATACTCAAATATAAATCAGCCCAGAGTTACCTTATTGTAGAGATGGGTGGCATAAAAATAAAATAATCATCTTTCATATATTGTTTATTTATTACGTTTATTTGCACTCATGTTGCCACAAGACAATTCTAGGTGGCTTACAAAATTAAAAACGATAAATATGTGTGAGTGTGGTTTGTTTGTTTTGTGTGTGTGTGTATGTATGTATGTATGTATGTAAAGATGGGGAGGAAGGATCAAAATGTGCAGGGGATGAGGTGGGATCTGCTATTACTCCATCAACCACTTCCAGCGTGCACTCTTCCATTGTTTTGTTTACTTTATTGTCGTTGCACCTCGTACAATGAAATTAAATGCCATCTTCAGTGTACATTGTAACTATAAAAATAAAACACAAACACACATCCTTCACAATGGGGGCCCAAGCCAAGTGGCAAAGCCAGGTGTCAGGCCCTTTTGAAAGGTCAGGAGGGTAGGAACAAATCTCACCCGTGTGTGTGTGTTTAAGATGGGCAAGAGTCTACATTGTAGTGTACATAAAACATATCAATACTTTATACAAAAATATATCAACTTATATCACACACAACTCAGTTAGTATTTGACACATAATTCAGTTCCTATCACTGTAAGAATTTAACATGATGTACTATACTGACAGTAACAGAGATAGCCAAAAAAGTAAATTAAACCCTGTCCTACCAACTTTTTAGTCACTAAATTCTGGTATCATATATTCAGGTGTGCTATACCCGATTGCAAATCTAATTTAAATACTAAAAAATAAACAGGGTTCATGGTGGAGAGCAAATCATACCTTTCCTAATTTCTACTCTAGAAGCATTTGACTGCTGAACTTGCCACCAGAGCTTTGTTTCCTAATTAACAGGACTGATATGTTTTCACCTTTAAAGGCCTTACAGCTCCCTAGAGTAATCAATCTACTGCAGCTCAATTACTGCACCAAGTGCATACTACAGCCAATGAAGGAGACTCAAATAATTGCAACCATGAGTAGAAAGATATGAATATGCATAAACTGTAAGTGGATGATTAAATCCTCACAGAGGGTCATGAAAATTTGCAGCAACATAATGAGAAGAATTAATCACTACAGCTTCACAGGACACATAGGAAGCAAGACAGTTTTCAGACATGCACTAGAACTCGGAAATGAATTATCTGCCAACTCTGAACTGATCTGTAGTCTACAGAAATAATTGTTTTCAATATTAAAAGGGGGGTTGCAATAATTAAATTAACTATTACAAGGGCATAAATGTTCAAATAATCTAAAACTACAGTTCAAACTTTAAATTTTCTCACAACTCCAATCTCTTAAGGGATTTTCTATTTTATAAACAGAACAGAACAACTTTATTTTCAAGCTCACGCATGCATATATCATCAATCTGTTGTTTATTTAAAACTACACTGGTGACAAATAATCAGCAGCCCACTATCTAACATGGTATATTTTGTCCTTCTGCTAATATGAGAATTTCTTATATTTCTCTATAGCAGGAAAATAATCTGCATAAATATTTGGTTGGATTTATATCTATGAACTGGATGGTCTTGAAATTCCCCTTTCCATTCTGTTCTGAATACTCTTAGAATAAGCAAAATGTAAATTGCATAGATAATGATAAATTGGCTGACACAACGGGGGTGGTGGTGTATTAAATACTGATCCTTTTTGTTTGCAGAGAATCAACTTTGAGATTCTTGAAATCTCAAAACTCTGAATCAAGACAATGGAATATATTGTATGTTTATTTTATTTAAGTAAGTATAGATTTTGTACCGAGGAAAAGTCCTATTAAAAAGTTAAGTTCCTTCCAATCTATTTTCCTTTAAATTGGTTTATCATGCAAGTCATAGTTAACATGCATGGTGAAGGTACTATTAGCTTTCATGAGGTACCCTAACAAGAACTGTAGGATACAAATTGTTATGAACTTTATGAAGCAAGATATAATTGCAAGTGCTCAAACAAGGAATAGTTTTTATTTTATTATCCTGGATCAACATGGCTATTGATATTTAACTGCTTTTTAACATGAAAGATTTTAATATGAAGGATATTTCAGGCTTAATTGGTTAATGAACTGGTGGTTAAGGTAAAAGGCTAGAAAGTGGGAGATTGCAAGTTCATATCCTGCCTGAGCTGTGAAAGCCAGTTGTGTGACTTTGGTCCAGTCATTTTCTCTCAACTCAACCCAACTCACACGGTTGTTATGGTGGGGAAAATAGGAAGACGAAGGTGTGTTAGACATGTTTGACACCTTGAACTGTATGTAAAAATAATAAAGGTGAGATACAAACTAATTCCAGTACTATTTTGGATCTCAAAATACTTTAACAAAAAATATTACAAGAATCCTATAAACAAATTCATTACCATCATTTAGCCATTTTGTATCCACTGCAGGATGAAGGCCTCTTCCGCATGTTTCCAACCAATACAGTCCTAAGCTTTCTTTTGCCAATTGGGTCCACAATAAACAATTATAGGTTCAAAATGGTTTACATGCATTCAGTTTCAGCATCCTCCAGTTGTAAAAGCCTCAGTACAGGTAGTCTTCGATTCACAACAACAAAACTTCTATTGCTAAGCAAAACAGTTATAACATTTCTTGCCACAGTTTAGCAAATCAATGCAGTTGTTAAGTTAGTAACACAATTGATAAGTGAATCTTGTTTCCCCATTGACTTGGCTTGTCCAAAGGTCACAAAAGGTCACATGACCACGGGACCCTGCAATCGTCTTAAATATGAACCAGTTGGCAAGCAAACAAATTTTTATTATGTGATCAAAATTTTGATCATGTTGTAACTTCAAACGGTCACTAAACAAATTGCTGTAAATCAAAGACTTCCTGTACATAGCCTGACAAAAGACATCAATCTCCTGACAGGATTATATACAAATCAATGTGGACTAAAGAACCCTTTTAACACAAGAGAGAATTGTATACTCAAGATTATGTATTATTTAATTTATTTTTTATTTAGAAAATTTATACTGCCATCTATTTTCATATGGTGACTCATATATCAGTGTATCAAATTACTTTGAAAATGCAGTACTTGAAAAATAATTCAAAATATGTGATTTTTGCAAATTCTAATGTGGGAATAATATTTGCCTAATTTTTAAAAGACAATACCTGCTGCAGTTTATTTATTTAAAACATTTGCATAATTGTCCATTTTAAAAACAACTCTGAACAGCTTACAACCAATAAAACAATAAACTTGCAAACTTGGGAAAATAAAAATATAATTTAGGATACTATTAAATTTTTAAAAATCCATCTGTATGATACTGAAAAAGTCAGATTCCTTAAGATTTTTATGTAACATGCTGCCATCTGGTGGCAATGTATTGTTGATGAGATTTATAGTACAAAATCAATAATAAAGTAACATAAAAACTTAATAGTATATTTTTGAAAGAAAAAAGTTTCAGTTTTAAAAACAGTTTGCATCAAAACTCCAAAATTTTACCCAACATTTTAAATTAAACTAGACAGGTTTTCCTGGATACAAAGCAAAATAGATCAGTTCAGATATCAGATTAAGACAGAAAGTTTTAATTCTCTAAAACAAACATTTTAGAAACATGTAGAATTTTTAATATTTAAAAAAATCGCTACACCTCGATTGCTGAAATAGTTCAAAATATTTTTGAATAGTTCAAAGTATTTTTGAAGTACATATATTTCATATTATCATCTATTTTGAAGTATTTAAAATATTTGTTCATCACTTTTGGATTAACTAAAGTCTCTTTGGATGAAAAATCAATTTCACAAGGACTAAATGCCTATAATAATGATAAATAAGAGAACTTAAAACTGAGATGATTTTACAACAGTGGAAAACTTGTCTAGTTTAAGGTTTCTGTTGTAACAGGCAATTATAGGGAAATGTGTCAAACAGGAAAAATGTCTCATTTCAAAGCCAGAACAACCATTTTGTTTGGGGTATGCCGTATTATTTTGAGTATTATTTTGAGTCAGTCACCTCTCAGATGAACCCTATTGTGGAAGTTTTTGGTAATTCCTGGTTCAATGAAATAAAATCCAGAGAGATAAGTAGAGCAGCTCTTTTCCTTAACATAGTAATTCTCAGTGTGGCATATTTTGCCAGTCAGCTAATGTATCATCCTAGCAAAATCCATTCTCTTGCTCCCCACAAAAATGTTTTAGCCAAGACTGTTTTAGTATATTTTATAGGAGAAAAATAAGGAATTGCACATGAGAATGCAAAATACCATTCATATTTCTCTCTTTGAGTACTTAAAATAAGGTTAAATGCTACAAAGTAGTTTATTTACAAATGATTATTAGCTGTTGACCTGAACACTATACAAATCTCAATATCTGCTTCCTGCCTCAGTTATCCAATTTTGTAAATCTTTTGTAAACAACAGATCAATAGACCCTTAATGCAACTTGTGTTTACATTGAAGGTTTTATTGAAAATAATTCCTCCACTCCATGATGAAATACAACTCAATAAATTTTGATTTAATGTGCCATCTAATTAAGAAAAGAATAGGTTTTGTAGTTTAATTGCTGGCCTTTCTATTCCTTTGAATATCTCTCTTTAGGTTTTATTTTTAATCACCAGCATTTATTCTACTTCTTCTGAGTAAAGAACCCAAAGAATTTTCCAAAATGTACTGAGAAACCTATGGCTCTGTGAAAACTTGATGGTTGTTCCATGACACACTAAATGTAAAAAAAAAGTAACTCTTGCTTGTCAATTGGCAAATTTTCTAAGGTACAGTAGAAAGTGTGGGGCTTTTCAGCGACATTCAAACCCTCTCTCTACCCCTAGAGCACTTGATAGCATAAAGGCTGAAGTAGCATAGAAGATACCATTCTGTTAGGAATATATTCAGGTCCAAAGTAGGAAAAGTGCTTTAAATTTGGCATGATTATGCTCACTACACCTGTCAATGGTTCCTTTGAAAAAAAAAACACAGTGTTTTTTTTCACAAACTAGCTATTTGGTCTCAGAAAAATACACATTTGGGGTAAGTAGGCATTAAGATATCAGTGAAAGGACTGAGACATGTGGCCAATAACTACACAACCTTACAATCTGTATAGAATGCTTCATTTCATCTTGTGGCTTTAATGGGATCCTGGTATGGTTCAGAAATAAAGATAATTTTTTTTAATCTTTATTTCAAAGATATTTTTCAATATTTTTCTATACTTAGAATTCTTATCTAACATATAAAAATACTCAAAATTACCTCTTCTACATTTGAAGCAGTTTTGGCAGATGTCTCCATAAAGATTAGGCCATGCTCTCTTGCAAATGCTTCACCTTCTTCTTTTTTCACTTCTCTTCTAGACTCTAAATCGCTAAGAAAGAAAATATTGAGAAAGATCAGGATTGCTTAGTTGTATCTGTTTATAATATTTAGGTAAGATTACAATTTATGTCAAATTATCTTATCTCCGGTATTATTTTTCGGTGTTTTATTATTAACTTGTTCCCTAAGGACAGTAACATTGCAAATAAAATTTAATAAATTTTAAACAGCCAGATTTTGGCAATTGCTAAAGTTATAAAACAACTTAACACAAAAACAATGAACTATGGCAGTAGAAGCCAGAGAAAGTTATGCAAACAAATCTAGCCTACTGAACTGCCAGCAGCAAAAAAACCCAAACATGTTAATCTTCCAAATAGCAAATCAACTGGCATAAAGAAGAAGATCAGGAATATGGTGATTTTATTTAGTTGCACGAGCTATTGAGACAAGAAGCTAGCTAGGTAAATATACAATAAATAGCATTTAATATTTTGCAGAGAACATGTAAAATATTTAAAATTAAACCACTTTTAATAGCCACAAGTTAAGAGTTAGGGTTTTTAATTTTATCATTTGCATTTGTTCCATACTTTCTGTAACTAATGTTAATGCACCCAGTTAGAAACCTGGAGACTGGTAGTTCTGGTTCCATCTTAGACACAAAAGCCAGCTGGGTCGCTTTGGGCAACTTACCTCAGAGGATTGTTGTGGTGGGGAAAATAGGATGGAGAAGGAGTATTAGGTATGTTCACAGCCTTGAGTTATTTATAAAAATAAGAGTGGAATAAAAAAAATCCAAACTCCAAATTTAAATATCTAATTATAGAATTACAATTATCCAAATGTATGCCATTTCAGAAAACAAAATACCTTTTATTTCCAATTAGCATAATAACCATATTGGAATTAGAATGCTGGCGGGCATCTTCTAACCATGTTGTCAAATGGTTGAAAGTATCCCTCCTGAAAAGAAACTAAAATGTAAATGAACGCAAAAAAAGACCTAATAAAATGTCAAAAGATTACGTTTTAACGTTTACAGTTTATATTCCACATAATTGATACCAATTCTAAGCGACTTACAAATCAAAACTAATTAATAACATGGAAAAACCAAACATTCTTCACCTTCTTTAAAAGGCCTTATATTTTGAATTTATACAAGATGCAACCAAATAACACAACTAGAATCAGTGCAAACTATTTAGAAAACATTCTTGCTTTGACCGATGTGGTAAAGGAACAAGAATCAATATTTAAAATTCCTTTCATTCTGATGCTTTATAATCTGAAAACTCTCAGCACAATACTATATTAAAATATAATCTAATCCAGACAGGAAAGTAATCTACTATGTAATAAAATATACATACATACATACCAATCTTCCCCCCCAATCTTTAACTAAAAAATACCTAGCATTCATCTGGTTGGGAATTCTGAGTTCCTCTACAGAAAAGTATAAATGCTTAGGAATATAGCAGCAAGAACACTGTGAAATCTTGTCTCAAATTAAAAGCTTTATCAGCTACACAGAAGATTCACTTCAGAATTAAGTATTCACATTAGCTGCATTAAATATTATCTCTAAAATTCAACATGAATAGACACATTCAGTCCTACATACTTGAGTGTATTTTACAATAGATATAAACCATCTTAATAAAGGTTAAAATTGGTCCACTGATAGCAATAAAATTTAAATAAAGCATGAACTAGTAGGAGACCAACTCAGTATATTTTACAAGAGTACAAAAGTCTAAATCACACTAAACTGCAAGATTCTCACCTTGTAATGTCATACACTAGTAAAGCACCTGCTGCTCCTCTGTAGTATGACCTTGTGATAGAACGGAAGGACTCCTGCCCAGCCTGTAATAAAACAAGAGCAACAATTTCTTATTCCTCATGTATGAGAAATTTCAGTTTACTTAGCTATACTATGACATTTATTTTACTGAAATTGAGAACAAAATGAACAGCCACTATTTCTTCAAAATAAGACTTGCATATTAAAAATATCTACAGCACCATGAGGGAGAAAAATCAAGAACAAGACCTCTAAACCTTTTTTGGCAATCCCTGACAACCCAATTTACTGAATGGCTTCACAATACATGAATCATTATTAGAGTACAGAATGGACTCCTAGCAACTAAGCTCTGAAGACAAATTTGAAAGGAAGCAAATAGTCCAATGCTTCACATTTGAATTCAATAACTCCCTCCCTGGGGCAGCTGTTGACACTAGAATAAATAAAGCCCATTGTAAATAAATGATGAATGACATTTTTACGCCCACCATCTGCTGAAGTAAAAGTTGTATGAAGGCCAAGGATGCAGATTTTATCCATTATATCATAAACTGCAGCCAGATTTCAACAATCTTCAGATGGATTTTTTTCTCCATCATTTTATTATGAAAAGCAAGTTTTGAATTTGGTTTTATATATGTCTGATCATTTAAATAACACCCTATACTTCTGATACAAAGCTTATGCAGAGAATGAAACACACATACACACATGGTAAAATGGCAAGCACAAACATACAGAATATCTTGTGTGTAAGTTGGTCTTTCAAATAATTCATCTAGACGTCTACATAAACTAATTATCAGTACAATGTGGCACAGCAATGCAAAATATGTAATTTATAAACTGTAAATATAGAGATGAAAAAATGAACAGAATCCACATCAATATCAATAGTTTTTAATAAGCAGCTAACAGAAACTGCGCGGTGTCTGTTAGCAATACTAAATCATGTGGTGATGTAAACAACATATAGAAGAAAATATATTTTTAACATGATTTGCAGAAAAGATATGACAGCTTTGCTTTCATGTCTAGACAAATTATAGTGAAAATAAATTAAGGACATTTAGCAATCAATATTAAATATGCCAAATTTATGTAGCTTGTGAAGTCTCAGGCTAATCAGAGCAGGGCAGTTACTTCTCTGTTATAGAATATTAGGCAATTGATCCGTATTATAGAAACTTGTATTAGGTCTGCATACAGCTCTGATAGATACAACATGAAGATGTTTACATAAAATATGCAATGTCAGAAGCCAATGATCATATATAAACCATACTTTATGATTTATATCCAGATCAACTCTATGTTGAAATTTATTGGACTTCTCTGTCTTGCTATTTTAAACCTAAATTTGATATTGTTAAGATTTCTAGTTGTATGTTATAAGACTTAGGCCATAATGCTGTAGTCTTGACTACATAACAGCAGTTTTATACTTGAAACAGTTGCATGGAGCTTTGTACACAAAATAACTAAAAACAAAATATTATGAATATCCTTATTCCTAAAAATAGTAATCTCTACATTTTAAAGAGACCTTTTAGGTAACTAGAAGAACCTAGATATAGGTAAGCCTTGACTTATGACAGCAGTAGGGCTCGGAAAATTCATCATTATACAGGGCAGTCATTAGGTGAGGCATGTGATTTTACTACCTTTTTGCCATGGTTGTTAAATAAATCACCTGCAGTCATTAGGACATCACATGACCATAACTTGAAACCTCCTCAGCTTCCTCACTAAGCTTTCTGGGAAGGTCACAAGGTAGCAATGATATGACTACAGGGCACTGTAACTGTCATATGTGCAAGGTAGTTAGTAAGTGCCTAGATTGTGATCGCAGGACTGCAGGGGTCCTGCAAAGGCCATAAGTAGGAAGATATAAGTCAGTTTTTCAGTGCCACTGTAACTCTGAACAGTCACTAAATGAATGGTTGTAGGATAGGGCTATCTGTATATCAAATAAAATACAATTTTGAAAACTTGAAAAAGGGAACATCTAAAGAAACCAGAAATAAAATCAAATATATCCTCTCTCTGCTCCAGGTGTAGGATTGTTTAATAACTGAATAAGCCAGAGTGAATCTGTTAATTTAATATTTCTTAAGGCAAAATGTTAGTCCTGTTAAAAATTGTCATTTTCTCATTTCCCATTGGATTTGATACATCTATGAATAGAAACTTGAAGTTGCTTACGTATTACTTGATATTGTGAAATTATCAGAAACTGAACTATTATTGCAGGATCTACATGGGTCAGTCACCAGGACTAGAGGTTTAATCTTCCAAGCTTTTGGATTCATATTGGAGCCCATTCTCATGAAACTTCTCTCTACCAAAATGTGTCTTTGGGCTACTCAATGCATCGAGTGCCTGGTTGGGCATGGCTTCCTATTGGTTGATTGGTGTTTGATGGCCAGCAATTGGCTGGTATTTCCTTGTGTTATCAAGCCCTCCTAAGTTATCTGGTAAGCTGGTGGTCGATCAGCTCTCCTGCTGACTGACAAAGGGCCTGTTTCTCAGGCTTCAATCATTTCCCTGGCTATCTTTTTATCTGCTCAGCCAACAAACTTAGTAACTGAGAAATTGAATATATGTCCCTGTTCACTGCAATGTCAGGCTACCAACGAGTTCAGGTCTCCTCATCTGACGCTTGCTTCTCTTCTTGCAATCTGGTGGTTAGCTTCCACCCCATCTGTTCTACATAGTCACAGGAGCAATCCAAGCAGGGGATCTGATAAGATTACATTAGAAGTATTTCCCATTTCCAAGTGATCTTTGCAAAGCATGATTTGTCCTCATATGCAATATTTGATGCCCACTTGCAGATATCAAAAGCTGCGTTCTACTGCTTCCGACCCATAGTGGATCCTGCAACATTATCCTGGGACATATATATTTGCCTTCATTCATGACGTATTCCTTTAATATTAATGTAGAAGATACATTAATAAATGTGATGGGGGGCAATTTAGTAGTTTTTCACTATGAACAATCTGTAATCTTTACTTACTTACTTGATCTTTTTTTATGAATCTCTCATACCCATCCAGATTATATTGCAAAAACTACAATTTGATTCTGATTGGAAATAGTCTTCCAATGTTGTTGGAAATCGTGACTCTTGTTCACTTTCACAGCATCCCCATCTTGCTAATCCCAAAGCTCAATAGCTGATGGGGAATGGTCCTGTTTTCCCTTCCAGCAATTCTAAGCAGAGTTATTTGATGGAAACAGGAAGCAACAAGACTTCCATGCTCTTCCCAACGTCCTCCTGTAAATTTCCAGTTTCTTGTTATTAGGTGTAGAAAGCAACAAATAAATACTTTTTTCTGTTTCTTTTTCTTTCTTAGCTTTTATAGCTAAAAACCGTGAGTTGGCCATTATGTATTTATTTTAAAAAAGATCAGAATGGAACAAAATTCAAAACATTTTTTAAAGTATTGTTCTAAAGCAATAAGACTTCTTTGCCAATTCCCCTGAAGCAAATGATGCAATACTATTGAATAAACTAATTCCATAATGTAGCTGCTTAAACTTCTTCATTCCAGTAAACATGTTTAACTTACTACAGTCCCTAAAATAAAACATACTAATTCAGAGCATAGGTAGACAAGACAAATATTGAACAATCATTTTCCTACTCTTTTCAAAGTCTGGAAGTAGCAAGTTAACAATAATTTCACAATCATTGTCATTATCATCATCATCACCACCACCACTCCAAGTATAAAATGAAGCCTCTATCCTGGTAGAAATTATTGATTCATAATCTTTCCAACTTAAGCAAGTGCAAGATGAAGGAACAGTTCTGCTGATCTGGGTGTTATTATTTTTGGTAGCTTCTATTTTTTTAAAATGACAATCTGAATTTTTGCAGTAAGAATTTTACTTACTGTATCCCATATCTGAAGTTTTATCTGTTTCCCGTCAATGGTTATCATTCGAGCACCAAATTCTACACCTGAGTAATGAAACAAAATCAAAGAAATCCATCACTTCTTAGTTTTGATTTATATAAAAACAATCAGAAAAATATACAAAATTGTAGAAGGAGGAAATGAAATAAGATCTACATCAGTCTTTCAAATACATTGCAATACTGTTCTCCAGTTGCTTCAGTATTCCATTCCTTTACACCAGGGGTGCCAAATTCCCATTGTCACTGTGTCATGTGATGTATCGCAACTTTTCCCCACTTCGCTAAACTGGGCATGGGTGTGGTATTTGATAGATTTACTAAATTTCCATTTGTGTCAGACGTTGTAGCATAGTTTCTAGCATTTAGATGCTCATACTCAAACCCACTACTATAGCATGAAGATGCCTTACTAATCATTTCTAAAGGACATATAATTATGACTTTGCCTTTATCTCTGCAAACTACTTCAGAGGCAACTTATATTATTTTAGCATTTAGATTAACATCCAAATGAATGGAGATACCTCATTGATGATGTTAGTGATAACATGGATTGGGAATTGTCTAGTTCTAAGTTACAGCTTGAAATTGTAGCATGTATGCCCTCTCCCTTCAAGAGGATGAGCATTGCCTACCATGACATTTTGGGATTGGACTACAGGACGGAAAGGGTACCTGGCTTCCAGATAATGATCTCTCTGCATAATGCCTCCCTGGGTCATTCTGAAACTCTTGTCAAATGTTATGCATGGCCATAGTTCCTATTATATTTATATTTCCATGGGTAGGTGCCACATTTCATTCCTCTTCTGAGAGGCAAAATGCAGCCAGGAGACTTCACTAATTGTGAGCAACAATGAGACAGTACAGGACTCAGTCATTTTGACAATACAATCGACGTTTGCATATATTTCTGCCAGTTTAAGGACTACAGGAAAACATTTAATCACAGCCATGAGGAAATAAAAACAAAACAAAAATAAAAAAACTGCTGCATTTGAACTGTGGTAGGAAAAATAAGAATCATCCCAAAGTATAATTTTCTCTGTTAAAATAGGCAAACAGAAAATAGATTTTTAAAAAATCATACTTTAAGAAATGGTATACTATAATATGCCTCTTTTTTTCTTTTAAAGTTATTTCCTGGAAGCTAATTGCTATTAAGTACACAAGAAAATAAATATATGTTAATTGAACTATATTTACACATTGAGAGAAACATAATTCATACAATTTTAAACTGGGCTTTTATTTTTGGAAAACATTTTAGAAACTGGATGCATTCTACATAATTTAAATTGGATTACTATATAGTAAACAATAGGGCTACAATCCAGTAATTTTATCAAAAAATAAGTAGCATGCTAGTATTGTGTGTTCCTTTCCATTAATATGACTGCATAAAACCCACCATCACCACACTCACAAGAACACAGAATTTATGTTTCTGGAAAGGTCTCTAAAAAGAGGTTTATATTCTGTTTATATTCCTAAAACCACAGGTGAGAAACCTGATGGTCAGAGTCAAAAATAAATAATTTTTGAAGGGTTCTGTATTTTATCATAGAACCAACCGTATGACAGGAAGGTAGGATTGGTTTTGAGGAAATTTTAGGGGACTTCCTTGACAGAGGTATAGGAATAACTTTGTAATACTTTCAATATAGGGTTGTCACTAGGAAGAATATGGTTAACTCTCCCCCAAATCATCCATATTTTTATAAGACTTTTTAGTTTTCACTGTTTACAAGCTTAACTGTTATATATGTTTGTGTGTTTATATGTGTGTGTGTGTGTGTGTATGTTGGAGAAAGGACTCTGAAAGAGTGATTACAGTTAGTCCTAGACTTAGTCCTAGAAATTTTGAGCCCAACATTTATGTTGTTAAGTGAGATATTTCTTAAGTGAGTTTTGCCCAATATTATAACCTTTCTTGCCGCTGTTGTTAAATGAATCATTGCAGTTCATTAGTTAGTAACCTGATTGTTAAGTAAATCTGGCTTTTCCATTGACTTTGCTTATCAGAAGATCGCCAAAGGTGATCACATGACTTTGGGACATAGCAACTGTCATAAATATGAACCAGTTGCTAAGCAACTGAATTTTGATCACATGATCATGAGGATGTTGCAAAGGTCATAGCTGTAGAAAATGGTCATAAATCACTTTTTTCAATGCTGTTCTAACTTTGAATGATCACTAAGTGAGTGTTGTAAAACAAGGACTAGCAACATACTCAATTTTAATCTTCCCATTTTTCTGATCATTTTAGTTAAGAATAAACATGAGTTTCCCAGATTTACCATCACTTGGAAAGATTATCCTGGGTTGTTATTTCCTCACATACCATTGTTTTGGTTCTCAAAGGAAATGATAAGCTAGCATTTCCAGTTTGCTAAGCACATCCTTCCCAATAATCATCCAAAGCAGATGAATCACATGAATCAACAGTTTGCCCGCAATAAGCTAAAATTCCCGAGATTTTTCATACAACTATGAAAAACAGTAATTATAATTGTGGAAATAATAATTGTTCAATATATACCTAAATTACATATCAAACGGATTAGGAACCATTTATGTACAAATGTTTCATCTTTCATCATTTACCTACTAGGGACTTACCTATAGTAAGGTCATGAACTGGTTGAAACCTTTTGTCTGTAAACTGCAACAATAAACATGATTTCCCAACACCTGAAAAACAGGAATTTCAAGAATCTGCAGTTATACAACATTTTCAGAGATGGAAGCATTTAAAGGTACACACTCATTAAAACATCTGTTTCTGAAGTTTAAAAAGGCTATTGCTAAATCCTAATCTCAGCAAATTATTTTAATGTGCACACATAACAAAAAAAGGGACTTAGAACTCATTATTCCCATGACACTGTACCAGTTAGAATCCACATATATACAAGTAGTCCTCAAATTTTGACCACAATGGAGCCTGTCTATTACAGTTGGAAGTCAGAACAAATATTAAATGAACTGCCTCACATTATAACCAACCATTCCTGCTCTCCCTTGTGCAGTTGTTAAATGAATGTGCAGGTCATTATAATGAGCACGTGGTGCCTCAGGGATGGGGGAGATCCTGGAAGGCCTAATGCAGACATAAGCCCACCTGCTTCAGGCCTCCCTAGCTCCATTGCCAATCACTCACTTACTTTTTACCGTAGACCTCCATCTAGAAACTTTGTCACATTAGGAATGAAAGCACTTGCTCTATTGCCCCAGTGTCCCTACACCGCATGGCTGTGCCCAAAAGCAACTGCCAGGCTGAAGAGTAAAGGAAAGGAATGAAGCAAGTAAATAAAATATTTTTGAAGCTGTTTGTTGAGAGAAGCTGAGGAAAAAATTTAGCCAGCTAGAGCAGAACATATGCAGCAAATTGGGTAGAAGTAGGTACTTGGAAAGATTTTTGATGTTTGTTATGACTGCCTTTAGGACCCAGCTGGATTTGGCTTTGGAGTCCTAGCTAGGTTCTAAAGGCAGTTAGACAAACAGCAAAAGCTTTTAGGAGAGTTCTAGCTGGCTCCTCAAGGAAAAAAGTTGCAAAAAAATTTTCTTTGCTTGCTTCATTCCTTTCCTCTACTCTTCAGCCTGGAGTCAAGAAAGTAATTTATAGATTTTGTCACCCTCTTTCCAGGCATGCAGTAAGTTTAGTAAATTAAAGTGGATAGAGATTGGAGGAGAGGTGGGGAATTTCAACACTTAAGGAGATTGGGGAAGAAAAAGATGAACCAGTTTACCTCTCCCAGCTTTTTTGTTTTCTTTTTTATGTTTTTGTTTTCTTTAAGAAATGTCAATTTTGCAGGGATGGAAGGGATTTAAAGCAAAGGAAAGATTTTGGAAAGCTTATTCTGAAGCTACTGCCTTAGCATGCAGGTTCTGGTTTTCGAAAACCTAGCAAGAGCTAGAGGAGCCTTGTGGTTTCCCAATGGCCAGATGATTGGGGCAGAAAGCTCTGAAAGCAGCCACCATTTTTGCATGGAATTGGAGCATATTCGTGAGGCATGAGAGCAAGGCCAAGTCCTATGGTGTCCCTTTGGGGTGGGATGGGGGAGGAGAGGGGAGGGGCTTAGCAGCAGGACTACTAAGTGTACTTTCTATTTACTGCTAAGGATGAAAAATGTGTTCTTCATTTACTTTTCTTTGGAGTTAGCAGATAGTTCTTTAAAAAAGAACTATTTAGAAACTCCAGTTACCCCCTCTGTATCTAGTAAGATTATTATCCATTTTTTGAGTGATGAAGCCAAATAATCAAAAAAACAAATCAAACAGAACCGCTGTTTCCAATTGTTAAAGACCCCCCTTAAAAAAAAAAAAAAAAAAACCCTAAACTTTTACATCTGTTAATCAGTCTTGATCCCAAGTTTTTATAAATAATACTGAATTATATATATCAAATAAATATTTTTCTTTAAAAAATTTCTGGGCAGGCAGCAATTGCTTAGAAGAACCTACTTTATTTAAAAATGTTACTCCTTGTTAAAAAGCAAAAACTTACAATGCTATGTATGGGTTCCTTATTTAACAACAAAGTTCATTTCTGTAGATTTCAGATTTGGGTCAAAGTAGGAGCAGAGAGTTGTTGATCTGGCCCACATTAAATCATTTTCCAAATAAATACACCTAGACAAACTGTATGTTGAGAACAGAATACTTAAAATTACCTACTTTGCATAATTGCTATGATTCTTTCATTCAAAAGTTTGAGAAGTTCCCCCTTTTTATTAGAAACTTTTGTACAGTCTTTGTAGTTAAGACTCTTGTAACTTTTATAATGTCTTAGATATCTCTATCCTTCTGCTATATATGCTAAATGACAATTCTAAACCAAGTGATATGGGCATGTACATGACTGAAGTCAATTTAATAGTGTCTCGAGTGAAACAGGCTTCAAATAGGCTAATATCAAAATAGTCATTACCAAAAAAGAAGCAATTGTTTTTTTCAGTCCTAGATTGCGACTAATTATTAGTCCAGGAGGCATTGTAGATGCTGTTTGTGGAAGGTCTGGAGATTTGAATAGTTTGCATGACCCTGGAGGAGAGATGGACTTCCCTCAAGGATCTCCACTCAATCTCTATACAGTCAACTGTGGCCACTGGGGGTCCGGGTGGACCAGAAGAGAGGGGGAGAGGGAGATCCTGCCTGGAGGAATCCTCTGGGGCTGGGCTACCAACAACTCCACAAGATCTGCAAACCAGGTCCTCCTCGGCCAATGAGGAGCTACGAACAATACCTTAGCCCATTCCTCCAACAATTTCCCTAACACCTTGGTGAATAAGTGGCAGGGGCGGGAAGGCATACAACAGGCCCTGAGGCCACCAGCACCTAAGGGCATTGATTCCTTCTGCCTTTGGGGCGAGGAACTGGGCGTAGAACCTTGGCAGTTGAGCATTTTCCGGAGTGGCGAATAAGTCTCTGACTGGCAATCTGAACTGGTCCACTATCTTCTGAAATAGATGGAGCCGCCAGTTCGAGTGGTCCATCTTTGTCCTGCTCAACCAGCCAGCTTGAACATTGTCCACTCCCAAGATGTGAATTGCCTTTATGGACAGCAGATGCAGTTTTGCCCAGAAGCCTAAGCTCTTGGCCTCTCTCATGTGGGTTTTGGCTGCAATGTTGTCCATGAGGATAAGGACATGAGCCCCTTCCACACCGTTCCGGAATTGTCTGAGTGCCACGAACACTGCCCTAGCCAGTTGATGTTCCAACCTCTGTCTGTGTGAGTCCACTGACCTTGAGCCATTTTCAAAAGAAGGTGAGTACCCCCTGATTGCTAGGGATAATCACCAAATCAGAGACCTGATCACCTGGGGGGTGGAAACGGTGTGACCCTGACTAAGGAATGGCTCCTGTCTGCCTTCTGATATGGCAGGAGGAACCACTGCAGAGCCCTGGAATGGAACCAAGCCTAGGGAACTATGTCGAGACACAATACCATCTTCCCCAGGAGCCTTGACAAGAGGGCCAAGGTCACCGTTCTCTGCTTCCTTGTCTGTTTTGCCATCGCCTGTAGGCTCATCAGGTGGTCCTGGGAAAGGAAAACTCTGCAAGAAAGGGTGTCTATTACTTCCCCCAGATGCAACAGCTGATTGGATGGGACAAACTGGCTTTTTTTATGTTTATGGAGAACCTGTGGGCCTGCAGGAGCTGAATGGTGAGTTGCAGATCTTTCCTGGCCTGGGGTTCTGATGATGACTGGACTAATATGTCATCCAAATAACATTGCACTCTCTCCGGGAGAGATCGAAGGAAGGCTGCCAGGACTGCCAAAATCTTGGTGAAGACCCTTGGAGCTGATGAGAGATCAAAAGGGCTCTGTATTGATAATGCTGACCCTTGTAATAAAACCAGAGGAACCGACAGTGAGGGGCCCAAATGGGGACATGAAGGTAGGTTTCCATCAAATCGATAGAGGTGAGGAAGCCGCCCTTCCTGAACACTCTGAAGGATGGAACACAGTGACCTCATCTTGAACTTCCTGTATGCCACAAAGGTGTTGAGTTTGAGATCCAAGATGGCTCTCCAGCCCCCCCTCCCGAGGCCTTGGGTATGACAAAGAGACGGGACTAAAACCCCATCCCCTGCTGGCCCTCTGGAACCACCTCAATTGCACGGATTTATCTTTTCTTTTATGTATACTGAGAGTATTTGCACCAAGACATTCCTTGTGTGTCCAATCACACTTTGCCAATAAGGAATTCCATTCCATTCCATGAAATGGCATTTGGCGGCTTCCATTAGGGCCTGTTGAGTCTTGTCCTGAGCACAAAAAATCTCAGGGGTGTGGATAGGAGCTCTAGTGAAAGACCGGATCTTATCTGTAGCACCCAGGAGTCTGAGTTGATCCCCTCCCATCGATCGGCAAATTGGGTCAGTCGGCCCCCAATGGGAAGAGAAGTTGCACAGTCACTTAGACCGTCGGTTTGGATGACTCCCTCTACCTCAAAAGGGCTGTTTATTTGAAAAAGTTGTCTGCTCCGATCCGTTCAATCAGACTACTGGTCTCAGCCTGTCGGGCTCGGAGTTCACTACGGAGCCCATCAGCTGGTCCTGTTGAGCCCTGTAAGGTTTTTGAGCAGAGTGAAATTGGTGGCCAGAGTCGCTGGATAGAAATGATAGATATCTGAAGAATGGAGCTGGATGAAATTCACTGTGCCTAGAGAAGGGAGTACTTTCCTCTTATCTCTGGTCTCAACAAGCAGTGGCTCCAAGGCCTCCCTAAAAAGTCTGTCCCCTTGGAAAGGGGAAGTGGCCAACTTTACTTTCTTTTAGGGTCTGCCTGCCAATGTTGAAGCCATAACATGCACCGGGCCGCTACAGAAGATGTCAACACCTTTGAAGCAAAGCAAGCCACATTCAGGGTGACATCTACTGAAAACTCAGCTGCCACCAATTTGTTTATGTCCTGATGGACATGGACGTCCCTGGGCGGAATCTTCTCCTGCAATTGGTATAGCCACCTTAAAGATGCCTTGGTGAAGAATGAGGCTGCTGTGGATGCTTTCACTGCCCAAGCAGCTGTCTGATGCGAACACTGAAGAATCTGTTCGGTCTTTTTGTCTTCAGTCTTAAGCACCTCCTCCGGCTCAGGTGGTATAGTGGAGGAGGAGGCCAGCGCAACCACAGGTGCATATAAGTAGGCAGTTGAAGAGCTGAATCCATATAAGTGGATATGGATATATCCACTGTATAATTTTCAGTCGTTGTTACTAAAGGAGGAACCTAATGTTGGAGTGGCGCACTATTTACGTATGATGTCCAGGAACAACTTTGGTGAGGGGATGACGTCCATCTACATAGATGGTTCTTCAAAAAGAGTGTCACGTGGAGCAGAAGTCTCCTGAACTGCTTCTGTGCTGGAAGAAGACCCCATGCAGGCAGCATTCTTGGCCTTAAATAACAGGGATTTGAATAATGTGTGTGGGGGGGGAGGCCTGTGAAGTAGTTAAGCCTGGTTTCATCCTCAGAAAGGTCCTGAACTCTTCTTTCACCTTCTTCTGAAACTGAGGAGCCACTGTGCTCCAATCACCCTCTTGCACGTTGTTCCTCTAGGCCTTGTAGGTTGAAACTGACTTCTGATAACTGCCATCTTCATGGTAATCAGATGGAAGGGTTTCTGCTCAGGTGTTGAAAACCTTATGCAAATTCCTGCCTGATGGTTTGGGAGATAAGCTGTCTGATGGCAGGGGGAATATCTTCCTCTTCTGTGTGAAGGCCTGCAGCAGTAGAAGTATATGAGGCCTCAGCAACAGGCCTCTTTCTAGGGATAGATTGTTGCCAAATACCACCAGCTGCCATTGCTGTTGCTATGGGCCCAGAGGCAGATTTGCTCCCTTCTCAAGTAGTCAGAATGGCCTGCCCCCCTGTGCCATCTGGAGACAGATTCTGGCAACTAGGTCTCTCCCCTTGAGAAGTTGGAAACTGAGGGGAGACATTTTGGAGGGAAATTTCTTGAACTTCTAAAATGAAAGAAACTGGTTTCTGTCTCTCCTTCTCCTTCTGGCTCCTGGAGATGAGCTTCTCCAGGGCCCTATGCCTCCTTTCTTCTGCTCTGGATGGCTTCCTAGAGGTAACAGCTTTGGCCTTTTATTTTTTTGCTGCTCCTCTGGCTGCTGACTGGAAGGTTGAGACTACCCTAGAATGGCTCCTTCTTTCAGAGCTAGTCTGGGCCTTACTGTCACTGGACCTATCCTTTTCCATATGTAATTCCTCTTCTTTAAAAAAAAAATCTATATTCAGTTAATTCACTGAAGAGACTGCCCTGGTTTACCCAGTAGGCCTGTTTGCTAGGCCCAAGTCCAGGAAAAAAAAAGGCGTCTTTCAACTGGGCCATCTCCATGTTGAAATAGAGGCCCGCCACCCATCCTCACTCACCGTTGCTCAATGGCTCTAGATTCTCCTATGCGGGTAGGGCGGATTGCACTGTTGGCCAGTGCCGCTACGAGTCTGCAACCTTGGCTGCCTGGGCTCGCGGCCACTCTAGCCAGTCCTGCAATGAGGCATGGTTCCTATGCCTTGTTGCCAGGCGCTAGCCTTGTGGCTATCCACGCACTTGAGGAAAGGCCCTGTGTGGCGATGAGGGCGGAATGGGGCCGGAGCCCATCACACCCATTTCAGCGGTGGCTCTACCTGATGTTTATGGAGCCTGCCTGCCGAATTTGAGAAAAAAACAAAGTCCTATTAAAACATTATGTTTGAATGCGAGAGTTGAAGCCAGACGTGTCTAGTCAAGAGATGGACCGAGTAGAAGCTGGGTTTCCTAGCAACAGAGGCAGGTCTTAACAGCTTTGACAGACTCAGTCCGTCAAGCTTGGAGAAGGAGTTAACCCTTGCCTGGACAACAGCACTATGGAGAATAAAAGGTTCCTCATACTTCCCCTGGACACTGTCTGTGTCTTCCCAAGGAGGTATATCTCACAGTTTGGGAAACCCTGCTGTAGCCTTGTTACACTGAAAGATTATTATGAAAGACTTGTTAAATGGCTTAACACACAGCATTCTCTTGGTTAACAAACTCCATCATAAAAATAGATAAGGCTATTCTGGAGGCTATCATGCTGCCTCTTGATAATGGTAGCATTTTCTCTCAGTACTTCAAGTCATACTGCTGGACAATGCATTTTAATTCCCTTTCTAGAACAAATCTTAAACTAACTGGTCTGTGGCTCTGAAATTACTTCAGCCTCTATTTATTTAATTATCAAACTTGTATGCCACACTCTTGCCAAACTTTAACAACTTGGAATGTAATTTGCCTCAACAGAGATCTAAATTCATTTAAAATAGCAAGATAGACTCTTACTATAACCAGACAAATCCTGAGTTTTTTTCCTCTATCCTTATATTAGGAAAGTTTCTTTTTGTCATCTGCGACATCTCAGAAGGAACATATTAAATAGTCCCACCTTCTCTTTACCCCCATCCTTATGATGTCCCTGCTTTTCTGATACAACAGACCAACAGATTCCAATTGTTCTAAAATTTAAGACATACTATTATTATTGGAATTTCTCAGCAGCCTGATCTTAGTCTGAGCTTAATTTTTTTTATTCTATGTATTCAAATTTCAGATAATACTTTTACTCCGCCTTACTACCCTCCTCTTCCATTTTCTATATATTTCTTTTTCTACTTCAGCTAATAGGTATTGCTATTCATCCATAAAGGCCTGCTAAAATTTGTCCCATTTTAAACTGTTTTAGAAACTACTTGTGCCTATTCCTTCAGTATCTTGTTTTGGAAGACTTCCCACTGTTTTTGACTTGTTTATCTTTAAGATTTCAAGCCATGGCATGATGCCCACCTTTTGCCTGAGTTCATTAAAATCTTCTTTCTTGAAGGCCAAGGTTTATGACTGACTTTGCTCAGCTTTTCATTAGTTATCTTGAACTCCAATATGACACGATTGCTTTCCCATGAGTACCACACACCTCCAGTCCATTGACTAATTCCTCTCTGTTGGTCAAGATTAGATCCAGGATAGCTGAAACCCTTGTTTCTTCTTGTAATTCTGAGAAATGAAATTGTCAGGAAGAGAAATCAGAAATTTGCTGGGCCTCCCATTATTAGTTCTATTAATTTTTCAGCAGATATTATCACTATAGTCTGCCTCTGAAAATTTGGAACTCAATTTAAAAATCTAAATCCTTTAAATTTAGTACTCAGTGCCTCATAATAAATTCCCATGTGGATATGACTTTGTTTTTTAGAATTTTTAATTTTATCCAGAAGCTTTCAACAAAAGTTCCATATTTTAAGTCATATTTTTGGACTCATGCCTTATTCATCTACAGAATCACTCCACCACTGTTTTATTGTGTCTGTCTCCTGAATAAACATCATTTAAGCTTTAATCACATCCCACCAGATTTCTCCAATCTCAGGTCATATTTATTTTAATATTTCTAGTTTTCTTTTCTTTTTTGCTTCATACCCATATTGTGTATACTGATTACAAACACTGGAGACTTGAGGGTGTCACTATTTATTGATGTCCCTAGTACAAAGTACTCTTTCCTGCTTTAGGATTCCCCGTCACCATGTGCAATTACATTCTAATATCTAATTTTTCTGAGTATAATTTTGTCTCACTCTCCATGAGGCTTAATTCAAGGCTACCCTGATTTTCAAAGCTTCTGTCAAACATTTTTCTCTTAGTTTATTTCTGCCTAAAGATTCCTTCTACAATTCAGACATTATCTCTATATCTAGTTTTTCATTTTAAGAACTTCCCTTCCTGTTCCTTGAACCTCAACAGGAAAAACAAATGAAAGATCACTTGAAGAAAGAGGTTTGCCACCTTCCTATGCAGAATTTTATAATAATTTTAATCGAGAGTGTTCACTCTTTTCTAACCTTGTTCCTTGTCTGCAAATGATTATGTGGTAATCCTTCCACCAAAAAAGATAAGAGAAAAAAGCTATCAGAAAGTGAACAATGGCCCTATTACATTATTGCATCCACACTGCCCTCATCTGACATGTAACTCTAAACAAATATCTTCAAATGAATATTGCCCTTGCTAAGGAAAAAATTAGCCAAACCTGTCCAGAAAATATAGCATATGCATATTAAACAAGCTCTATTTGAATCTAACCCATGCAATATCTGCTATTAAGCAAGCCTTTCTTAAAGAAGATTTATCTTGGAACATAGTAGCATCAGAAGCTAGAACAATGTGGCTACTAATAGCACATGCTAACACAACCTTTCTAAGGTACATTACAATGGGGAAAAGGAACACGAGCAACTAAATCAATTCCAAAATTTGAATCAAAGTTTATTTGTGAAAGAGAGCGAACACTGCATTTAGAACTTCTGCACCAGAGACAAATGCTTTGTGTGTTAATTACACTTGGCCAAATAAAGTATTCTGTTCTGTCCTGCTCCACTCTCTTTTATACTATGATACTCTGATCAGAGCTTAATACCTTAGTCCTTTTAATAGATAAGAAAATTCTTATTAGGCAAACAAGTTACAAAATAATGAATGACAATGCTTTTTAGCAGACACAGAGTCGACATTTACTGTACTCGTTAGAATAAGTTTATAAAGTCATGGGAAATCAGCACTCTTACAGAATAACATAAATGTTCCAATAAATGAAATGACAATCGGATGTAAACGATGGGTCTTTCTCTATAAAAACATCATCACTGTAGACCACTCTTCATGACAGAAATTTCTGGAAGTGAATCATGCCCTGATAAAAAACAATCTGTGAACTTCAGAAAAAGGACTGTCTATTTCATGAAGATGGAAAGGGGCTGCAAAACCATCACAAAGTAGGTTTCTCTCTAACAAGCCATGATGAAGATAGAATGCATACAAGTGGAGAAAACGCAATATTATCACTACTCTTCCCAAGAGTGATTGTCCAATTAAATTTTCCCCAAGAGCAAGTCATACATTACCTTGGAAGTGGTAAAAGACCTCAAGTAGCAATAAAGGAGTTGAAGGTTACTCTTGCTCTGCCTAATGCCAGCACTGAACAAGAATAGTGCATATGGGAGAGTGTATGAAAACCACTGCTCTCTAAAAACCATGCTGCCCCCTTTTTCAAGTTTGTTAAAATTCACCCAAATTGTTTAGAATGGGGTGTCAAACACATGGCCTGTGGGCCAAATGTGGCCCGCAATATGCCCAGAGTTGTCTTGTGGGGCTGTCCCAGAGATGGCAAGGGTCTGGCCTATGCCAGACTGGCCCACCCTGCCCCACAGATAGTGATGACCAGGCCGTGCCCACCCTGGCCCCCAAAGGGCAAACAAAATCCTGATACAGCCCATGATGGGATCGAGTTTGGCACTCCTGATGTCATGGTTCCGAGTAACGTTCCCAGCCAATTCAAGACTCTGAAGCCTTGGCTTCTTCAAAAATCCTGTTTATTAGGTACATATCGGCACAGTCAGAGGTGAAGCCAACACTGAATAATTCCCGCATATTTGGTATAATTAAAAGAAAAAAAAATAGATACTGTCCACCCCTCTTGTGTCACAGATCACATTAGCCAACCAAGCAGTTTATGAACTTCTCCACATTCCCCCCTGTGGTTGCTAAGGCATGCTGATTTGGCCTTGGTTCTTTGCCTTATCATTATGTCTGGCACATTGGAGGAAAACATTCTACATTCCATAAGTCCTTCCGCCCCCCCATAAGTACTGCAACTAAGAAACAGAGCAAGAAAATATGGCTTCAGCTAGAATCATTTTGAGAGTTGAAATTTTTGATTAAAAAGATTATTTAAACTATTTCCCGTGGTGGATGACACAAGACCGGAACTTTCTAACATTAATGAGGATTGATTGAAAAAAATCCCAGAAAGACTGCATTGCAACAAAAGGATTTCATCAAAATAGGAGTAAGATGGGAGATGGAGTGGGCCTGGATAGCTTGCTACCATTCTGAGAGCAATTGATTTTAGATTCTGTCAGCAAATTTTGTCAGCATATCTATCTGTGAAATAAAGCTTAAGCATATGAGTCATGCACTACTACAATGATCTTAAACTCAAGTAAAACTACAACAGAATGGCTAAAGCAGAAAAGAATTCACATTTGGAAGTGGCCAAGTCAAACCCTTGACCGTAACTCAACAGAAATCCAAAAATAGTCCAAAAATAATAAGTTGAAGTAGTTCTATAAGGAATGATGTGCCATTTGCCGAAACAATCAACAAGGACAGGAAAAGTTTGGTTGAAATCATGGATGCTAAATCACAGATTCCAAAATTTACTAAATGAAAAATTACACATATTTTTACCCCAACAAAATTAGGGAATGTTATGTCAGTGTGTTCAACACAAGGTTGAACACAAGGTTCAACACTATTTTGTAGGTTGTTTAATCCAAATCTCATCTATTAACAGGATTGAATAGTTCCATGCTATTATTAGTATTTTTCAAGTAGCAAACTATTGGAATGCTTTCATCTTTATCTTCCTCTTCCCACCCCACCACCCCTGGAATACTGAAGCTTGAAGTTAGAGCTTGCAAGTTTCTATGAAGGTAGAACTCAGAAAATTCCAAGTTCATTTATATTTTTATTTATGTTTTTAAAGAACTGTTACTTGAAAAAATGTGGATGCACAGTAAAGCAATTGTCTGCCTTATAAGCTATAGTGTTTGATGTTCAATTTAGTTAGTAAGTTACATGAACCCAAGCAATTTGGATGACTTAATGATAGGAAAACCCAGTTAATAACTCATTAAATATGGTTTCTAATCAATATGCCTTATAGTTCCTTTCCTTTGCTTCCTTCCTATCAAATGGTACAACTATAAAACACATACACATCCCCATACATTAAAAAAGTTACAGAATTTCTAGTGTTCTAATAATTTATTTGAAATTTGCCTTTGTTATTTTTATAAATAACTCAAGACAGTGAACATATCCAACACAGCTTCCTTCCTATTTTTCCTACAATGACCCTGTTAGATGAGTTGGACTGAGACAGAATGAAGGCCCAAGGTCACTCAGCTGACTTTCATGGCTATATTTGTAAATTGCCTATATGCACTAAGATTGAGACAGCAGATAAAGTAACTAAAAAATAAAATCTATGAAGATGACTGTTGCTTATTGCCATCTGGAAGTATTCTAAAAGTGAGTTTCAAATGAACCAGGGATGTTTTCTAAGCCAGTGAGAACAAGCAGAAATGTACATTGATAAATTATACAAGTAGATCTCAAGTTACTATTTGTTCAGTGACCATATGAAGTTAAGATGTTGCTGAACAAATGGTAGTTATGTCTAGTTCCTAAAGTTACCGTTCCTGCAGTGCCCCACTGTCACATGATCATACTTGGCAATCACAGGAGCAGTTCAACACCCCTCCCTCTCCCCAAGCCCTGCTTATCTCCCTGTATCTCTGCCCCTTTGGTATCCCCTACACTTTGGTGGCTCAGCCAACTAGCTTGTACCCTGCGTGCCCTCTGTTAACTGCCCCTACAGCCCCTGCCAAATAAAACTGCAATAAAAATCCAAATCCAAATATCACCATATCCAAATTAAAGCCACAATCATAATATTAAAATAATATATTATAGCATGCACCATGCAGTAGAGCTTATCTAACATCTCAGGCCAAAGTCAAATTTTAAATCCTTGTTAAAATGGCAACAGGGTTGCAGCCATCTGAATCTTATAGGGATAGTGTTCTATATGGTGGGTGCTGCAACACCTTTAAAAAAAGGTGTTTTCCCCCTTTCTTGATTTACACTTTTCAAAATTAAAACTTTTGATTGTTCCCTCTTCCCACCCTTCCATTACTGATTTGCCATTTTCAGTCTTTGTATATTTTAATTATGATTTTAGATGAGTTAACCACTGAAACAGAATTACAATAAAAAGAATATTTGAATATACTAGCTAATCAATATGAGGTACACTATATAAGAGACTGTAAGATAATTCAATTATAGATCTGTTCATAGTTGGAAGAAATTAATGGCATCTCAGAAAACAGATTTCCCTTGTGGGAACTTGCTTTGCTTCTCCAGATTAATACCTGAAATGAATGCTGTTAGCATACAGATCACACACAAAGAAATCTATGAAAACACATATACTAAAAATGGGTGTGAATAATGCGAAATCTCTCTGATTTATAATGGTGGTATACAAAGAGAATACATCTGACATTATAATATGAATATGTCATAATATTTTAACCTAACATGACTTCATAACATGAGAAAGATCATAAAGAAATGTATGGAATAGGAAGACATAGCTGTCACCACAGAAGTCAGGGTACTGGTTTCTAGTAAGCTTCTGGACCAAATTCAAAATGCTGGTGATGACTTATAAGGCACTATATTGTTACATCAAGTACCACCTTGTGAAATTTGAATCTGCCTATTCAGTAAGTATAACTACTAGAGTCCCCACTTTAGAAAAAGCAAGGGGGACATGGATCAGGCAGATTCCCCGTGCATCCAGGCATACTTGGCCAATAAATAATTCTATTCAAGAATGTACCTTGAAATTCTTCACCTCCGAAATTCAAGAAGCTCATCTCCTAATATTTCATAAAACTGTTAAAACATTATTTCATTATACTGTTAAGGAGGGTTGAATGTTTTGGATAGCTGTTGCTTTTATTCAGTATTTTTTGTCTATTGTACAGTATTTATTGGAGCAGGTTACCAGAATTGTGAAAAATCCTTCATATTTTTTTGAGTTTTTGTGCTGATTGGTTTAAAAGAGTTTCCCAAGTTCATCTGCTGAGTTAAATATGGATTTGAATCTGAATTTCTGCAGTCTTTGTTTAATATCTTAAGAGCACTTTGCTTTCTAAAGTATGTCCTTTCTTGTAAGGTGTAGTAGTAAAAGTACAGGTAGTTCTCACTTACCAACCACAAATGAGACCAGCAATTCCATCACTATGCAACATGGTTATAAAGTAAAAATCACACGGATGTGCCCTACAAGTCACTTGTAGCTGCTAAGTTCAACATCATGTAAATGCAACTTGCAACTTCCTGCTATCTTCCCCACTGATTTTACTTGTTGAAAGCTGGCTGTGAAGATCGCAAATGGCAAACGTGTGACCACACAAAGCTGCAATTCTTGTAAATGCGCACTGGTTGCCAAGCATCTGAATTGTGATCATGCAAATGTTTTTTCAGTACCATAACTTTGAATGATCGCTGAATGAGCAATCAATAAAAGAGAAATACTTATAAATTAATATTTTGTGTTATTTTTGTACCACTATTTAAGAAATACATGAATTATCCCCATAGTCCAACCATACTCCCAAATGTCAATTTCCTACTATTCCAGAAAAAAGAACCTCGTATAAAATTATCATATATAATACCAATAGCCTTTTTTCTGTTTTAGATCATCTCAAGTTTGTAAATAAAAAAAATATTCTGTGCATTCTTCAAAAACTGTAAAGATCTGCACAGCACTGCTCTAGTATTAAGTAAGCTTGACTATTGTTTGAGCCTCAACAGTATGTGTGCATGTGTGCTGTTCCATGAAAGAGCTGACTTATTACAGTTAATGGAATTGTTAACAAACAGCTGTTTAATGAAAAAAGGCGTGTTCAGATGAGATCCAAAGGATTTCTTCCAAATCAAAGATTGTAGCTACGTAAATATGTACCTATTTGCTTTTTGTTACCTTTCCCCCAATCTTTATTTTGCTACAACTTATTGACAAGGAAGCCCCTGGGCTTATCAATTTTTATAAACCAATCTGAGAGGTTTTCTAAACTGAACAGTATGGAAAATGCTTTGTATAAACCAAACATTCATTTTAGTAATCTCAGAATGAAAAATAAGCATCAAAATCACCACTGCTCCTCAAATACTAGAGAAGGCAGGATTACATAACTGGACCATTTAAGTTGCCAAATTTAGTTTAATACGTATTTCATGAATAACTATAGCTGCTATATATAAGCAACATGATTATATTTGGACATCCTTTCTACGCAAAAGCAAGTTACATTATACTTCATTATGCATGAACCAGGCCTAAAAAATCAGCTTTCTACCAGATACAATGTTCCTTATACTTTGGACCTCTCTGGTCTGCTTGGGGAAAGTTGGCTAATTCCATAAATCACTACAAAAAATTACATTTCAACAAGAAAATACAAGAACTTAGAATACAGATCTGCCAATATTTTAGCTATCCCCTTCACATGGTATTTTTTTAGATTGCAGGAACTATTTGGCATTAGCTTTGTACAGACTTGATAATGTCAGACTATTATATTTCTTTCTGATATTAACAAAATGAGTAATGCCTTGTTTGTGGATACACACACATTCAAGTACAGCCACTTTAATAAGCAACCACTGCCTCGTGGGAAAAGCAAATACGTGGAATCCAGAAGATTTAATTACCACATTGCTATCTATATCTGTATAAACAGATCAGATGACAATTTACTTGACGAGGAAATGATGACAAACAAGAGACGAATGTCAACCGGGGCAACTCTACTCTAAACCTGTGTGTTTGTCCATTAACTCGCCAATCTCCAAGGAATGACACTTTTGTTGAAGCACCTTCAACTAAAATTCCGAAAGAAAAGTGTTTAGCCTCACTGTATCTAATGGGAGATTTAAGACAAGCGTGGCAAGTTTGAGGTCTAGTATGGGAAACTATCGGGGCGTTGTCGCGCTCCGTCACCATTTTTTTTTTTTTAACCTCACCGAAGCATTCCCCTAACAGCGCTCATTCAGGCCTAAAAAAAAATACCATTAACCCATCCGAACCGCTCTTCTTGTGCTTCACGACTACTAGGTTGGTAACGGCGTTGCCACTCCCAACGAAACTCGGGTAGTTTGGGGGAAGGGGAGGTAGTCATACCCAGAGGCTCGACGGGAACCATGGCTCAGCCACGGGCGCCGGTGTAGGCCTTACTAGGCCGGCGTCAAGCAGCGGGCGGTCCCTAAGTCGAGCACCTCCCCCTCCCGAGCAGTCACTACCACGTCGGCGCAGCCACCACTGCGGAAATGGAGCGGCTGAGGCGGGCGTTGCGCAGGCGGCTTGGCCCTCAGGCCGGGCTTCCCAATTCCGCAGCGCCTCTTTCCCTCCCCCCCTTTTGCCTTCTCACCTGTGTCCCCGATTATGATATACTTGAAGAGATACGCGTAGGCCATGTCTTTCCGATCCCCGCCGCTTCACCCTCCTGCCTTCTCCGGTCGAACTGTCGCTCTTCTGTGCCGTGGCGCGGCGTGACGTGACGCCCCCTCCGCCCTTCTATGTCAGAGCTCGCGCTACGTAAAATTTGAAGCTGTTGCTTTCCTTGCCCCCCCCCGCGCGCGCGCCGCACGACTTCCAGCTACCCCCCGCTTTTTTTTTTCCCTTTCCGAATCAGCGAACTAGCAATCTCTCACGTCGGCCCTTCGGCTGTGCCGGCGCGCGCTCCCCCTTTCCTTTCCGCTTCTTTTTCGCCGCGCCTCCGAAGAGGCTCGTCAACGTCCCGAGGCGCGAGATGGGAGCGACCGAGGAGGAGGAGGGAGGGGAACAGGAACAATAACAGGCAGCAAGGCTCCTACACGGTTCGGCAACGTCACGGAGCGCTCTTCGCCGACCCGGAAGTGTTCGAACCCTCCGCAGCCTCCCCTCTTTTTGACGTCCGGGCGTGGGGAGGGGAGCCTCGAAAGTGACGTGGAGGCGGAGGCTTAAGAGCGTGGGGCGGAGATTTTGTGAGAGAGAGAGAGAGAGAGAGAGAGAGAGAGTGTGTGTGTGCGCGCGCGTGCGTTTTGATCTGAGTCACGTGACAAGGGAGGTCAGGGAATGGCCGTAAGAAATAAGCGGATCTCTTCGTAGGACATGAAGGTAGCTAAGAAAGACTCTTGATGAGACCCCTCTCTGTTGAAATGAGTGCAAATCTGAAGGTTTCATAAATGCCTTATGAGAACAAATGGAATGGGATAATAGAAACAATCGACTTGCCTTGCAATAGATGGTATTGCTTTGTGAATTATAAACACTTAACATGATAATTGTTAACGGTTTGAATTGAAGGGCAGGAATAGGGATGCAATAATAAAAGGCTTTACGCTAAAAAGAATTGGCCAGGAACAACAGGAAAATGGTGTGTTGGATATGTTTGCCACCTTGAGTTATTTGTAAAGTAATAAATGCAGGATATAAATAAGCAAAGAAACTACAAGGGCACTGGTGTAGGAATAGGAATCAACTTCTGTGGGGCTGGAGGAAATAGTCTTCTGGGTTCAGTTCCAAGTGGAGAAGAAAGACACTGGAAACATGATGACTGCTTGAAAAGATGAACAGGATCACATGCCTTGGAGC
This sequence comes from Pseudonaja textilis, assembly GCF_900518735.1. Next base: position 13,272,283 of record NW_020769338.1, read on the forward strand.
TCCTGGGTGAAAAAAGCGATATCCTAAAATATTTCATTTTCCCAGGAGAGGGGTGGGTTTTAACTTCCAACAGTAGAAAACAATGGTACAAGACTGAAATAGTAGCTCCTGTAAGTACTGTTAGGAGAGGTTAATGGCAGGAATGATGGATCCTGGGGAAAAGGGTCAGCCTAAAGGCTAGAAAGATTGCTCTTAAAGACAAAAAAGATGAGGTACTGGAATGACTATGTCCATAACTAGGAGGAACTGGCATCATTCCTGGAACTGGAATGACAGTCACTAACATTGAACAGACCAAGAACTAGAAAAACCTTCCTAAAGCCATATGGGTCTGGTGTGTAACTAAAGAATAAACTCTTGAAAATGGGCAAAACTTCTTTTTCACAAGCATTTTATTCTATTCAACTTTTCTGGAACTGCTATTCTAGTCATGCAGCTCATACTTTCTAGGCTCAGCACTAGCCCATTCCATGCCTTTCTATTATTCTACTTTCAATTTTAGCCTTGCCCTTTCAGATGCAGGAATGTTTTTCCAATATATGATATCACTGTATTTCAGTTACCTGGGATGGTCATTTGAGACTTTGGCCTGATGCATTATGATATTTTTGACCCTTGATCAAGTGGATTAGGCATAAACATCTCTTTGGGAACAGCTTTAAATCTCCTTGAGTTTTACACATACATATAGTTAGAGTAGAAAAACTGTTTGCCAATATATATTTATTCAAAAACATTGCATGTTAATATAAGTGGATTAAATGGTGTAATTCTCCCCCACTTAAACTTTATAAAAAAAATGAAAATACTTAATTCCTGAGAAAAATACCAGCACTCTTTGTACATGTTAAGCAATGAATTTGGACTCGCAGTGGTAGGATTCAAATTTTTTTACTACCGGTTCTGTGGGCGTGGCAGGGGAAGGATACTTTAAAATCTCCAGTCAGAGGTGGTGTTTGCCAGTTCTCTGAACTGCTCTAAATTTCTACTACCGGTTCTCTAGAACTGGTCAGAACTGCTGAATACCACTTCTGGTGTGGAGTTGGGGGGACCAAGCCTGGAATGGCTTGGACTGGGCTGGGTATTTGCTTAACAACCTGTGATTCTTAGCAATGGAAATAAGTGTTGCACTAGATAAACTCTAATCCAGTAAGGCTCCTTAAGGACATCATACATGTTGTTGATACGCATAAATACATTCTGTGCTACTACCCTATTTGTCCAAATCTAAGTTGCAAGGTTGTCAAAGAATGCCTTAATGAGCACTCTTTGAACTGTTTTTTCCAGAGAGAATTCTAAAAGCAATTCACAATATTTCAGAGTTTTGCAAGTGGCAGCATTGTAAAACCAGTTTAAGAAAATATGTTTTAAACTAAAAAGCACCTTTCCCCCTCTTTGTCATCCTTTCCATTAAAAAATATGTTTTTAAAATTAATTTAGCTTTTACTAAATTAGTTTTGTAAAGTTGTATTTTTCTTTATGAAGTCATAAGGCTATATCACTTTTATCTGATGCCTATATACTACTAACTTTCTCATTGTTTGTCTGTTTGTATCCTCATATTAATTTCACATCGGACTTCACTACTTTTATCTCAAAGAAGGACCCAACAGCTTACAGAATTGTCCAGTATAGATTAAAATTCAACTAAAAACAATTTATAATGTAATATAGTTCTTTTTCCCAAGTAAAAGAATTGACCCTAACATCAATGAAACCATTATTTTTATTGGTGGGAGAAGAATTTCTTAATTTCATTTTCTTATTTTATGAAATCCCAGTACTGTTTCAAGTTTGAGAATTTCTGGCATATGAATAAATGCAATCCATACTTATTGGCAGATGTATCCATCTAAGCATATCAACAAGACAGAGTTTCAGAATATTTCAGTCCTGTGACACAATGATTGTATCATGTATTCATGAATGTTGCTGTTTAAGTTGTCTGTCCGTCATGGTTTGATTCCTTGTATTCCTTTGATTCCATTTTTTTAGAGATGATAGTTTGTATAGAGATTAGGGGTAGGTTTTTATATTGTTGGTCACATACTGGTGAACTCATGTTAGGCAACTCTAGTTGAGATAAACTGTATTTTTATAACAGCTATTAATTCTGAATGTCATTTGCAATTTTCTTCTTAGTATAATACTCTGTACAGGGCAAGAATGTGACATTTAGCAATAAGAACTGAAAGAGTCTTTTTATACATTTAGTTAGAAATACCTAAGTCTCATTGAATTATACAATAGAACTTTGAGAGCTTCAACGACATCTGCAAGTTTTTTGCTGTCATTAAAAAGAGCATAATGTTTTTATATAGTATTTCTGAAGATGATGTAACTAGGAACAGAGAAGGCCTTTTGATAAATGCTATGCCACAATTATAAATTGCTTCAAAAAAAGAATTCTTTACTTTTTAGCTGGATAATTGGGGTGTTTGGTCATTTGTAGAGGGAACTTCTGCAATAAATGCATAGTAATTATTAGTGCATAATCAAATGATACCAGAAATAAATTATGGATTGTCCTTTAACAGGATTAGTTTCTACAGTTACTGAAGTAATTATCAAAGTTATTAAGTTATTTTCCAGAATCAAAGGAGTGCAGTGCTCTTGATATAATACAGAAGAGTTAGATATAAAGGTCTTATTTTAGAACAATGAATAATATAAACAAAATCATGGAAAAATATGCATACCCCCTTTGCACTTTAGTACATCTACTTAACTCCTGTTAAGATGGGGGTTACTTGAAAAAAACCTCATTTTAATTTAGAAATATTTATCTTAGGTTCTTTTTCTATGAAAAACAAACCCAGTTAGCAAGTGTGCATGTACTAATATTTTACAATCAGTCACATGTAACCAGATTTTTAATTACAGAAAATATCCAAATTCTAGTGATCAGCATTTGAAGTTCATGAAACTCAAAATTTGATACCAAAGGTCATTGTAAATTAAAAAGTCAATTTTCCTCAATCCAAAATAGCAGTCCATCAGGTACAGGCAACATAAGAGGACTGATCCCTTGGAAAATACTGTACTTCAAATCCAGAATCATGGAACTGTAGAATTGGAAGATAATATGACCTAACTTTCTGCATTGTATTTAGGAGAATCAGTTAAATCATCTATGAGGGGTAGCTGTGCAGTCTCTCTTATGGAGATGGAAAACCCACATTTTCTATCACCACTCCAACCACATCTCTTTCTTTTCCTCCCCTTCTTTTTTTTCTAAACAACTTCTTGGATTTTTTTAGTTTTGATGGCTCCATCTTTTTTTTTTCTATGACTGGAATCATTAACTCTTCCTCATGGAACTGAAAAGAAATTTGTTAAATATAGTGTTCTCTCAGATGAAGTTTTTATGATAGAGTTACACTGTCTTATATACAAAATAGTGTAGGGAACCCAAATAAAATATTTATAGCACTCTCTTGTTTCCTAATTACTACTTCTGATTTAAAATGGACTAGTACAATATGCGTTAGTAAGAGTTTTCCATCTGGAAATACACCAAAACAAACTTGAGTATTGAATATGGTATATTAAATATTGAAAAAGCCTTCAAGGCACTTGAATTGACCTAATATTGTCATTGCCTCTAATGGTTTTTGGAAAGCTTATTTTTAAATAGCTTATATTTTTAAATAGTTAATGTTCAATGTTCAAGGAAAGACATAATGTAACCTTTTTAAAAAATCTCAAATTTTAATGGTGCCATTTTTTAAAATGCTGTAAATGTTCATGATTTAATTTTATTGGAAGCATTTTAATAATCAGATTCTCCTGTATATTGTAATACCTGTAAATATACTGAATTTGGTCTTATCACTATTTGTGTAACAAATACAATTCTACTTGGGGCTATGTTTCCTAATATGTTCCTTTTATGTAGTGTTGGTTCATGTAGTTGGTAAATTATAGTGTATCATTTATATGACAGCTACGTTTTTAACAATGCACATTAAAATAGAAATCTCTCTGTTTTTTTAGAGTTAGCAATTAGCCCACTAGGTGGAGAACTTGCATTAAGATACATTCAACACATGTAATATAATGATACTAAGTAGTTTATATAACAAATGAATTTTCTCAGATACTGTTTTTTATCTATGTATCACAGAGTTGTAGTGAGATTCTGATACTTGATAAACTTAATTGCTGAACAGTATATTGTATATTAAAAATGAGTATTAACTGGGAAAAGCAAGCAGTATCCAGTCAATATAAAAACTGTAAATATTAAATGAAACTGTTTAACCTGTACTTAACTTTCAAATTGTAATCAGTGGACTTCAAAATCCTTTGCTTTGACTGGATCATTTCAGTTGTTAGTAGGTAATCAATTAGCAGAATTCTAATTATGAAGCATTCTTGGCTATTTCAGAATCTGAATCATCTAAAAAATCATTCTGAGGTCACCTAGTTTGGCCCTTGTCCTTAGACCAATTAGTAATAGAAGACAACACCATAGGCTTTTTTCTGAAGTGGGATAGCCTTTGATGTCTCACCCAGGATTTTCCCACAATGATATGAGCATGCAACTCAGGAGATATCAGAATTATGCCCTAAAGACCTAAAGCATGTAAACATAATACATGATAAAGCAAAATGAAACAAGAAAGATTTTTGATCTTTTGATAAAAGCCCCTTTGAATGACATTTATGCTAATAAGGATCTCTATCTTAGATAAGTTATGTGTCTTTAGCTGGGTCTTGGGTGAAAGCTTTTATCAGCTTTCTTAAACCTTGCATGTTGAAATTTCAACTTCTACAATTGGCTAATTGGTTGACAATTCTGAGAATTGTATCCAGAAACACTTGGAGAAATAGGAGAAGAAAATTGACGAATTTTATTTTTAGTTTACTAGGATTTTTGCTGTTTTTTAAAAAGGAATATGTTTTACCAGGCAAGACTAAGACTAAATTAAATGTGTATTTAAAAATAACAAGTTATAAGAATGATTTGGAAAAATTCTACACTTACAGTAAAAGGAATAATATAAAATAACCAAAAAAGTGACTTGGATAACTTTCCTATATTGGATTTACAAATAAAACTTGTTAAAATTCTGAAAGCTTTTGTGAACAGGGCAAGGAAAAAAAATAAAAAGAAATCAAATAAAAAATGAAGACAACTATAAATGTTCCAGGATAATGATGCAAAGTCAAATATGGGTGGTTCACTGGAACCAGAGTTTTACTCTTCCAAACTTTCAAATTCTGAGAAATCAAATTCTAGAATATTATTTGATGAGATAAAAGTAGAAGAGAGGAATATAAAATTGGTTTATTTGATCAAGGTTAAAATAGATATGCAATTATTTTTAATAATCACACTCAACATTCAGTCCTTAATATAATTATATCTAGGTGGAGGGAAGTGGATTTCCTCAAGATCCTGTCTTGTGTGCAGTGTTCTTCAACATATTCATAAGTGACCTAGATCAGCGGGTCGAAGGGACACTAATCAAATTTGTATATGACACAAAGCTGGGGGGGATTGCTAATCTTTGGTAGACTCAAGTTTTAGAAATATCTTGACAGATTTGATCATTGGGCCCTATCCGACAAGATATAATTATAATTATGGCAAGAAAGTTCCTATACCTACAGAAAATACAAACAAATAAAAACCAAAACAGATGCACTGGTACAGAATAATATAGATATCCTAGTAAATCACTGTTTAAATATGCGTCAGCAGTGTGCTGCAGTTGCCAAAAACAACAACAATGCAGTGTTGGGCTGCATCAATGGAGGGATAATAAATTCAAATTAATTGATACTACCGCTATATACTACACTGGAAAAGCCACATTTGGATATATTGCATCCAGTTGTCCTTACAATACAAAAAGGATGTTGAGGCCTTAGAAAGAGACCAGAGGAGAGCAACGACAATGATGAGGATTCTGGAGGCTAAATCCTATGAAAATTGTTAAAGAACTATATGTTTAGCTTAATGAAGAGTGAGGGGAGATATAATAGCATCTAATAGTTAAAGAAATGCTATAGGGAAGAGGGCATCAATTTATTCTCCAAAACAACTCAGTAGGACTAGAAGCAACGAGTGTAAGCTTGAAAATAAACCTGAAAATAAAGAAGAATTTTTTGACAAAACTATTAAGTGGAACAGCTTGCCTCCTGGAGTTGTGATTGCTCCATCACTGGAGATTTTCAAGACTGAACAACTCCATTGGTCCATTATGGTATGAGGACTCCTGTCTTAGGTGGGTGTGTGCTAGAAGACCTCACATTCCTTCCAACCCTATAATTCTATGATCCCTTAAGGGACCTTTGCTGACCAGGACTTAAAGGCTCCTCTTTAAGCCTATTAGGGTTTCTTGATAGATGAGAAATGCAATATGGATTGTATTTCAAGAGAAGGTGATAAATTACTAAAATTGTTTACAGGTTGACTTATGATTGGTTACTTATGAAATTATGACAGACTCCCTGAAAGTACTTATGATTGGTTCCGAAGTGCTGACGACAACCCTCCCATGGTCACATTTGAACCACCTGGCAACTGGCCTGCTTTTATGGTCATTTGCAGAGTATGATCATGTAACCATATTTTGCCAAAATCGCATTTACTTCTGGTTTTCAGCAAAACTGGCCCATAGTGAACCATTCTAGCTTAACAACTATCATTACTTATGCCTATGATGGGGGAGGCTTCATTATGTTTTTAAGTTGAGGACTACCTATGTAGATGTGATAAACAGGGAAGTCATGTTTTATATATTTTCTTTTTCTTACCATATTTTTTTTTCCTTTCTGCTTTTTTTCTTTTCTCCACCATTCTTTCTCTTTATTGTTTTGTTTTTTTAGTTTGTATTCTTATTTTTTTAATTATAATGTTTAATAAAATTATCACACAAAAAAGATCTGCGGTTTGTTTTTGAGAATCATCCCAATACGGTTTTCTTGTTAGTTTGGCAGGTTCTGAATATTGATACTAGTGCAAGTTTTACACTTTATTCTGAATTTTAAAACTAATTTCTCTTAGCATCACCAGTTTGATTAACTTGTATTTCTGTATGGTTGGAGATACTTTAACATGAAGTGCAACTCCTTTTCTCTTTCTATTATTTTGTAGTCTTTTGAACAAGTTATCTCATCAAAGTGCTTTATTCCAGTCATGAAAATCATCTTACCAATCAACTCACTTTCTTATAAAAGATTATGGCTTAATTCTTTTCTCTCTGATAGTTTGAACATTGAGACTTTCCCTCTGATACTTTCAGCATCGGAGGCTATAGTTCTTCCTAATTTTTTTGAGTGGTTTAATCCAACTCAATTTATTCTTTTGAAATGCATAAGGCTCTCTTTGAAATGTTAATTTTTGGATTTCTGTCTTCCACAGGTTTCAATTTGAAGTCCTCCTGACTGAGATCAGAGTGCTATAGCAAAACACATTATTCTCAATGTTTGTGAGATGCACTCTCAGGAGGTAGTGCCAGAAGAGTAAAAAAATGGCTTTATTAGGTAATTTGTTCTTTTTGCTAATGCAACAAATTTTAACAATGAAGAAGGTTGTTACAGAATATAGCAATCTAGCCCCAGAACTTAAACATTTCATTTTACACAATAATTGAAATAGAGCTTTCCAAATTATGTCATAAATATGGGGTTTGGTCTGAGATAACATGCTGAGGAAAGACAATGGTTTCAAAAGATCAGGCAGATAAACAGTTGGGCTCTCTACGCACTGGAGGGAAGGTCATGATAAGAGAGAAAATTAGCCATTTTAAAGAAAGGTCAACTTTATCAGAATGTATCTATGCCTATGATCTATGCTACACTACCAATAAAGTCTAAGGAAATTGTTTTCCAAAGCCACTGTGGGGATGCAGCAGTCTTGGATGCTGGATAGTCAGAAAATTTGTGTAGCAACGAATACGTCTGCTTTTACATAAGGCCAGGAAGTGAGTTGTTTTAAATTGCAGGTAGTCCTTGAGAAACCCCAGGTCACTTAACAATGGTTGAGAGTTACAACCAGAGGTGGTATTTAACCGGTTCGCACCTACTCGGGTGAACCAGTAGCGGTTATTTGGCGTGAGTCGCTGAACCAGTGGTGACCCCTGGCTGGCCACACCCCCAACCTGGTCGCCCGGTCACTCACTTGTGATCACTCTCCTAGCTTTCCATTCTCCACGTCCTCTTTCTCACCGGGAAGAAAGGCATGGACGCTGCAAGTATCGCTTTCCCTGTGTGAGTAAAGTGCCTGGAGTGAGAAAGAGTACAGTCTGACAGAGGGGGTGGAAGTGAATTGAGCCTTGGAGCACTTTTGCAACGTAAAAGAAATGCGTTTTGGAAGCAGGTCCTTTAAAAACTTCTCCAAGGATTCCCCATGGATACTGCAAGTATCGCTTTCCCCTTGTGAGTTAAAGTGCTAGAGTGAGAAGGAGTGTGGTCTGACAGAGGGGGTGGGGGAATCCACTCCAGCCTTGGAGAAATTTAAAGGACCTGCTTCCAAAATGCTTGTCTGTTAAGTGCTCTCTGTGTGTGTATGTGTGTGTGTATGAGAGAGAGAGAGAGAGAGAGAAGAAAGAAAAAGAAAGAAAGAAAAAGAAAGAGGAAGGTAGAGAAAGAAAGAAAAAATGGGAAGAGGAAGAGAGATAAAACTCTGTGCTATTTTTAATTGTTTCATTATTTATCATGTGTTAATATTTTACACTGTCCCTATATCTAGAGCAGGGGTGTCCAACTTTCACCTTCCCTGGGCCACATTAGAAGATGAAAATTTGGTTTGGGCTGCACATAAAATAAAATAACAGTAACGATACCTGATCATCCCAAAAAACCATAGAAAACATAGTTAACATATTAAATGTATTTGGAAATGAAATTAGTGAGATGTTTTTATTATTTATTATTAATTATTAATTAAAAATTATTTATTTTTTATCACGTTTTTCTAATCACAGTTTTTTTTATCACAGTTTATTTTCCGGCCAAATTTTGCAGGGGGAGGGAGTGGGGGGGAGAAAGCTCGCCCGCCTCACGCCTACCTCTCCTCCTGCAAATGGCCCGGCTGGATGAGGCAGGACTGGAAGGCAGAAGCAGCGGCGGCGGGGGCAGAAGCCCGCCCCCGCCCCCGCCGCCGCTGCTGCCTCTGCCCCCGCCGCCACCCCCGCTGCTTCTGTCCCCGCTTCTTCCCCTGCCACCGCTGCTGCCGCCGCAGCCGCTTCTGCCCCCACCGCTGCTGCCACTTCTTCCCCCGCCACAGCTGCTGCTTCTGCCCCCGCCGCTGCCGCCGCTTCTTCCCCCGCCCCCATCGCCGCTTCTTCCCCTGCCGCGGGGGCAGCGGCGGCGGGGGCAGAAGCAGTGGTGGGGGAAGAAGTGGCGGCGGTGGGGGCAGAAGTGGCGGCGGGGGCAGAAGCAGCAGTGGTGGCGGGGGAAGAAGCGGTGGCGAGGGCAGAAGCGGCGGTGGGGGCAGAAGCAGTGGCAGCGGTGGGGGAAGAAGCGGCGGGGGCAGAAGCGGGGCAGGGGCAGAAGCGGTGGCGAGGGCAGAAGCAGCAGCGGTGGCGGGGGAAGAAGCGGCAGGGGCAGCAGCGGCAGCGGCGGGGGCAGCAGCGGCAGCAGCGGGGGCAGAAGCGGCAGCGGTGCCGGCGGCGGCAACAGCAGGACGTGGCGCTCTGACGGCGCCCGCCTTTTCTCTTGCTGCTTGGCCTGGCACTCGCCTCGCCCCGCCTCGCGCCTGCCTCTCCTCCTCCTCGCTGGCTCTGGCACGAAGGATGGGGTGGGCACTGGGCCGCGGGTTGGACAAGCCTAATCTAGAGTGATTTTTCTGCCTTTCTTTTGCCCAGGGCTACCACATATTTTTCAGGGTTTACATGCATTCAGTGTCAATAGTCCAGAGCATAAAATACACATGTGTTTAACAAGAGTTGAAAGGCACCTTGGAGGTCTTCTAGTCCAACCCCCAGCTCAGGCAAGAAAACTGAGGATGCCACACTCTGAGTAGAAATCCCGGGAAAGGTGTCAGAATAATACTTAGAAGGGATCTTGGGGTGAACCCTATACTGTTTCAAAGAAATGGCTGTCCAGTCATTTCTTAAAAACGTCCAGTGATTGAGCACCCAGAACTTCTGGAGACAGGCAGTTCCACTGGTTAATTGTTCTCACTGTCAGGTAGTTTCTCCTTAGTTTTAGGTTGCTTCTCTCTGTTCAGTTTCCATCCATTGCTTCTTGTTTGCATTGTCCCCTTTCTTTGTGGCAGCCCCTTGAAAGCCTATTGCCTATCACACTCTTGAGTAAAGCATGTGAGCCATTTCCTCCTTTCAGTAGTCCATGAAAGTACATCTATAGTATGCAGATAATAAAGTCAAAAAAGGTGAACAACATTTTTACAGAACTATAGATAAGTTGAGGCTGGGTGACAAGGAATGGCTGGGAGGGGAGGGGTCAGGTGAGGCACCCCTTGATGTGAGTGACATTGAGTTGGCCATGCCCACCCAGTCACATGTCCATCAAACACACCCACCCAGTCACATGACCACCAAGCCATGCCCACCAAATAAGCTACACCCACAGAACCGCTAGTAAAAAATGTTGAATTCCACCACTGGTTACAACAGATACATCAAAACAATGTATAGCCCTGTTTCAAAGTTGTAATAGCTGCAGCCTCCTAAGCAGCTCTAAGGGATCTCTCAACATGGATTCCCTATTGTGTGCTTGCTTACTGTCTTGTAAACTTTCCCGCCAGTGAATGTAAATACAAACACTAATTTCCTTTCCTCAATAATCCCAGAATCGAGGTGAAATTCCAAAGGGTGGTGAAACAGCAAAAAGGGTTATATATATATTTTTTTCCTTTTTCCCAGCTCCTCATGGGTTGTGTTCTGGAAAACTTCCCCACCAGTTGGGCTCACCTGGCTGTTTGCGAGTGGTATTCTTCCAATGCAGTAAGTACTGTATGTTCAGGGAAAGCTTCTTAATCTTTTTTAAGATTTAGTTCCATATTGGCATATCCCTTAATGTCCTTGTTATTTGGCATTTGTCCTGAAAATTCTAAATTAACCATCAATGCACAGTTTAAAGACAACATGCCCAACATTCAGAATCTCTCATTACCCTTGATCCTTTCATTTCTTTATAATAAATATTTTAGATTTGTATTCATTCATTCTTTATTTATTTTATTAAATTTGTATGCTGCCTAGCTTCTCTGCAAGGTCAGATGTTTATACAAATACACTTATAAACATCATTCATATTCCTTTTTATAAGCTGATTTCATTTTCACCAATCACATTCTTATTCATTTTTGCATCTCTGTAGAGTTGTAATTGCAGGAATGTTCCAATCTCAGATGGCAAACCTCACATAAAGAATGTTTCCAAGCAAATACAACTCAGGCAAACAAAGTCACTAATCTATGGATAAAGGAGGATTAGAGAGGGGAAGTAGACATATGTTAGACTTTAACTAGAGATAATTAATTGTATGGATTACTGTACTAAACAGTAACGAAAGTTAAGCAGTAACCAAAGTTAATCAATGATGGAGGATAACTAAAAATGTATATAAATGCAAGACTATACTCCAATAAAGATCATCATCATAATTCAGTTGTTCATGATCAAACAACTCGACTGCCTCGTCATTACAACACATCTCCAAATGGCCTAATTGTTTTTTGTGCTCTCTTGTCTCAGTCTTGCCAGTCCATTCATGTTACTTGATAATTTTCTCCTAAAACATATTCATTTATATTCATGCACAATTTTTCCACAACTAATTTATGATTATTCCATTATCGCTGTTCACTGAAGAATGAACTTCCAGCTTTACAAGATTCAAAGAACTGTTACATAAACAACCACTTGCAAACTTCACCATCTACAATAAAGAGATAAATTCCTCAGAAGTTCATGAGAAATAGTTAAAAAAGAACCAGGAAAATTCTGCTGTAATGTATAAAGAAAAATAATAGTTCTGAGCTGAAACTAGTTCAGTTGCTGGAACAACTTTCATTTCGTTTGTTCATAATTAAATTTTCATTCTTCTCTCAGCTGGTACTAGGATTAGAATCCCTTCAGGCAGTCATTCAAAGACACAATTCTAGGTAAGCTAAGTTTACTGCAAAACAAGGAAAGCTGCAAAGAAGAAATCTAGTTATTATTGAGTGTAAAATGCAAGCCATATTTATCGTGGAACCAGCATGCAGACTGTACTCTTTCATCGTATTATAGTGAGCTAAATGCTTTTGAGCAGGACAACAATTAGCACTTGTTTCTTATTATTTGTTATTTATTCATTTATTATTGTCCTGTTCCAGTCTGATAGACTTGGAAATAAAAGCATTACAAAGATGACCATAATATTCACTGCCTCATAATTATGTTGAGTTTGGGATGTTTTTCATTATAATTTCTTCCTTATCTTTCAACTAGTTCTGTGTAAAGTTTTTTGTTTCTTTTAACTCATCAAACACTTATTTAAAGAAAAATAATTGGGTTTCTTTTCTAGGACTCATATTTTGTACAAAAATGCTTTTCTACTGCAATTGTGTTTGTATGTATGTTCAAAAACAAGTCAGTTGATAAAGTATGTTGATAAATATGAGAATTATGTTACAGGTTTTTGTATATCTATCCAAGGAAATCCTCTTTATATTCATATATGAACTATTTTGGATGGAGAATAGCACTGCATATAAACTATTCCTCCAAGTGTTGTCCTGACTGTGCAAAGAATAGTCTTACAAAAACTCTTTCAAAGATAATCTAAAGCTAAATATGCTAAAGATATGCCTCAAATAAGGATCTAACTGTAATGCAGCTTTAGGATTATTGTGGAATGGTCATTCCTGTCAAATGGAGATGGGAAATCACAATCCTTGAATATTGGCCTTTCATCTTTCTCCAATATTTTTATTTGTTCATTATCGTTTAGAGGCCATTGTAGCCCTATGCAATCACATCTCTTTTAATTGGTCCTCTGCACATTCCTCAATATGTTGCAGGTTATAGTGACATAATTTATAAGGAGACTTTATGCCTTCCATGACCTGTATTTGTTTGCCTATAGCACTTGCTATGTCCCAGCCAAGTTCCCTTCGCTGCCCCACTACAGTCTTATGAGGTGAAGGATGAGTGATTCTTTTGTAATGTTGCTACAAAAAAAAAGTCTCAACTGAGTGCATGATGTTTGTACTCAAACAATTCTAAGCACAAATATTTAAATAAACATTATAAAGTGAGTTTGCATGACATTTATTGAATAATATTCCTGAATAGGAATTGTACCTGGGAGTTTATATGTGGGAGAAGATAGAAAGATTGATAGCCAGACAGACGACAGATCTCAAATGTGCCAATCTATATATATCTCAAATGTAAATGCACAAAGGTATGTATGCACACAATGCTTGTACACAACATCAATCACACATCTTAAGTATGAGACTGAATTCTATACTTTCCATTTTATTCCTTTCTGAATATACTGAGCTGTAATAAATCTTATTCCAGCATTTTCATGTCTTTCTTGATTCTGCAGTTTCTCTCACATATGTAGTTTTTCAAAGGTAACAACAATTAAAGTTAAATGAGTGAATGAGTTTCCCTAATTCTTTCAGGAATCCCATCTGGTCTTTGAATTAATTCAGTTGGGTAGATAATCTTCCAATGTCTCATGATGACAGTTTCATTATGATAAATCTTGATTTATTTATGTTTTTCCATTTTACCGTCATTTTTTAAAAAACAGTCCTATCTCACTCCACATCTCTTGCCAAAATAAATTTGCCATAGTGATGCCTTTGGGATTCCCCCTCCCCTCTGTATATCTTCCTTTTAAAAGTCTTTAACTTTTAATATTTTAACCTAACCATTTTAATTCAGTTTTTAACTTTGTACTTATTTATTGTTTTACGTTATATTTTACATTGTAAACTGCCCAGAGTCACTTAGATGAGAGGGTGATGTGGAGATGTGATGACCCAGAGTGGGATACAAAACAAACACAGTCACAGAAAAACAGGTGAAGCCCCTTTTATTCCTTCACTTTGCTTCCAAGCTCCGAAGATTCTTGACTGAAGCCAAAAAACTCCCACACAAACAGTTACAAGAAGAAGGGAAAAAGCAACACAACCCCGGCAAGATAAGGGCTGGAGGAAGTCCACAAATAACACACACTGGGAAGGACACCAAACTCAGAGAGGAACCATCAACTAGACATATTTCCACACTTTGTTTGCCCATACACAGGACTGTACTTTTATTCAGTTGTCACAGTTGCAGCCCATGAAGAGGATCAAGGCCCTCTCCTCCCAAACAACCTCTGGAGCCACACTTCCACTCCCTGTGGGCTGTTCCTCCTCCCCCTCAGAGTCAGTCTCCACTAGGGGCATGACATGTGATGAATAAATAAACAAGTGCTACACTTTCTTCCTTTAAAAATCAGCTTTGGCAGGAAGAGATTGATCAGGTTTCAATATTACTTGAAAGCACTGTTCCTGCTTGCAACCTATATTTGAGGTTGCTATTGTGTTAGTGGTCAATCAGATTAACATAATTGCACTAGATTGTGTTAGCTCATTTTAAGTTTATTGACAAAGTTGGTTTTATGCAAGTTTGAAAACATGCCTGTAGTGAAATGATTGGGGAGAAGTCCTAAATGAAAATATTTCCCCTAAAAGTTACTGACTCTGATTCAAATCCCTGTGTGAATCCTTTTTTAAAATAAAATAAAACCTAATTTGTGTCTGGATAGAATGGATAGAACCATCATTAACTGGAGGAGTCATGTTGGAGAGAGAGAAAGAATCCCAAAGCCAGAGATTAAACCAATTGTTTTGTATCTTATGAGTAGCGTCTGAAAAATCCAAAAAACAGTGACTGAGAATAGATGCAATAGAAAAAGGATAGGGAATTGAGGCAGACTATTTCATGCTATTTTATGACAACTCAGAGATGAACAGATAGCACTTCTCTGGCATATACTATAGGTAGACTTTGCTTAGTGACCACAAGTAGAACTGGCACCTGGTCATTAGCAAAGCACCCACAAAGTGAAAAATCACATGACTGTGCTTACAATTTTAGTTCAGCTTTCTTTTGCTTTCTACTGCTTCAGAAGGCTATGATCCCAAATAGTCTGGTGAGCCCAGATAATGGGAAAGATCTCTGGGATTTGACTCAGGTCAAAGGACAATTCTATGCCCAAACTATGTAAACAGAGAAGCTGGTTGTCTGAAACGATACAGTGCAATATTAGATAATTACAGACCCTTGGCATGAGTATTCCTGAGCACTGAAATTAGGATTGAATATAGTTTATAGTTTAAAAAACTAGTAACATTTCTAGGCTTGAAAAACAACTTTCCTCTGTTACAATTTAAGGGGCAGCTATAAACATTCTTGAAATAGGGAAGACCAAGGGTTGTTTTTTTTTAAAAAAAAAAACTTTAGTTAGTTCACGACTGATCCAGGCCACACTTTCCAACTTCTTTTTCACCACATTTTCTAGGCTGCATCGTTTTACCCTTTCGACCTTCGGACATGGACATTTCTTTCCTTAACGCCTTTTAACCTAAGCAACGGTGCAGACACAGCTAGTTGCGCACGAGCACCAACAGTGCCGTCTCAAGACAGGCACCGCCTTCTGAACACGTGTCTCTTTGCAGCCAAGTTGCCTGTCTTCACACAGTCCCAACCTAGCAGTTCGCTAAGAAAGCGCCGGTTCGTGCTTTCAGTCCAGGCACGCAAGCAGGCGGAGAGCCGGCTTCCGCGCGGGGGTCTTGCTGAGAGCGCCTGCGAAGCGCGGAAAAAGCTGGCAGCTTTATGGAGGAATCAGGGCAAGTCGCTGAGAGAGAGGAGAGTGTGGATTGGGGCTACGAAGAAGGTAAGCAGGAGGCCGCCGGGTGGGGGGGCTGGGTTGAGTTTGTAATCTGCGACCAGTCTGAAGAATGGGAGGGAGTGGGAGAAGGCGGAAAGGAAAGGAAAGCCCTCTTGTCCCCCATCAATACGTGCAGGTAATGCTTGCCTTCGTTGTCGTGTCTGGGGCTGTTCGATAAAGCAATTTTCTTCCGACGAAAAGGAAAGGTTGCCAAGGTGAAGCCAGCTGCATCCAAAAGTGAGGGGTTTGTTTGGAGATAAAACAAAAAGCTTCCGAACCGCTTTAACAACACGTTGCCGTGTGACGTTGGCATGACCGAGGCTCTACTTTCAATTGCTGTGGCCCCTTAAAGGGATTTTTTAATCCCTCGGGGTTTTTTTTTAAAATCATCTGTACGTTTTGAAAGGTGAGATCATTCTTTTCAAGGCAGCATGGAGCCAGCGTTGTAGATGGGATATTGTGTACACCGTGATCTCGTGATAGAGGACTGAGAAAACAAAATAGATAAGGTGGATTTGTTGGGATTCTGATTCTTTTTCAGGCTGGATTAAGTGAAAAATTGTGTGTGTGTGCAGGAATAGGCTAGGCTAGGCTAGGATGGGATAGAGCTGGAAGGGACCTTGAAGGTCTTCTAGTCCAGCCCCCTCCTCAAGCAGGAGATTTTAATCTATACCCTTTCAGACAAGTGACTGTTCAGTCTCTTCTTAAAAACCTCCAGTGATGAAGCACCCATGATTTCTGAAGGGAAGCTGTTCCACTGATTGATTGTCCTCACTATTAGGAAGTTTCTCCTTAATTCCAGGTTGCTTCTCTCTTTGAATGGATGCTGTTTTTTGTGGTTGTGGTGAAAAATTAAAAATGTACATTTTCTGATATGACGGGAAGGAAGCATTATGCAAAACTATACAAGTTTATTTGGTTAAATCAAGATATTAAATATCTATGGAAATTCTCAACATCCAGATCATGGATTTCCCCTAAGCTTTTTTTGAAAAAGCAAGTAGACTTCCTTGGGGTTTTTATTCCTTGAAAAACTGAAGAAGCTTCTTGGATGAGAAGTGAAATGTTTTCACAGGGAAAAAACCCCCAAGGAAATCTAGTTGCCTTTTGAAAAACACCTTTGAGAAGATGTTAAACAGGAATTTAATTCTTTCCTTTAATCTAAAAAGAGTTTTAATCAACTTAAATGTATTCCCTGTTTTGTGATGTTTCATGCCTTTTACTCAGGCTAAGCAAACTTTCTCTTAAAATCCTGATTTCCAGTTTTTATACCTGAATGACATTTTTATGGCTTAAAGATAATAGGAATTAGTAGCTCATGTGTTATTACAATGTTATTTTAGAGATTCTTTGGCTGTCTCCTGTTTAACCTACCTGCTGGAATTTTACTTGTAGATCCCTGTCAAGTTATTTAATGTCAGAAATGACACTGTTTTGTAGTCTTTTAGTTAATTCCAACTTCATAAATTGATGGTCATGTCAATCTAGAGTACTCTTTGACCTGTATTTAAATCAAACTGAATATACATTTTTTATTTCTGATCAATGATTGTGATAATAGGAATTGAAAATGAGAACAGGAGATGTTTTGTCACATATTTTTATTTTCCCTAAAGAAATTTTTGCCATTTTTATTTTGTATTATGGTACATTTAATATTCTTAAGAAAAAATCTTGGCACGAACTGCTGGCCCATAGTGGATGAAAATGCATCTTTGCACTAGAGAACCATTTTTGAAAAAGCACCCTCTTGAATTTGTTGGTATACATTGTTGATTGCTGGCATTGAGCAGGTGGAAAATGCAATTTTTCTAAATGTTGTAGCTCTTATGCAGACCATAACTTTGAAGCTGCTATTTGCATATAAAGAAGCAGACTTCTGGATAAATGTTCACTGAATAGTTAAAAACTTTGACCCTGTTTTGGTCTTGAAATATGATACGTATAAATAATTTTGGTTCACTTTCCAAGGGATTTTGTCTTAATTCTCTTGATAATGTGATCTAGAAAAGGCAGAAGTGAAGCTATTATAAAAGAAATCCCTGTTGATAATGAAATCAAGATTAAATTCTTGTGTTGCACCCTTTTGCCTCTGTGGTCTAACTAATTTAGCTACTTACATTTGGATGGGAGGGACAGTTTCCACCTGCCTCTTGTTTGGACTAGTCTAATGTCAGACTGTTTACTTCTGATCTTGTGACAACTATCTTCAACAAACTTTGAAAAATGTATAGCAGAACAGGATAAATCTTGTCACAGTCCTTTTTTCTAAGAGCATAGAGAAAAACTGTTAACTTTCATTTCAATGAAATGTGTTATTCTCTTTTTCAGGTGTTGAGTGGGGGCTAATCTTTCCTGATGCAAATGGGGAATATCAATCTCCTATTAACTTGAATTCAAGAGAGGCCAAATATGATCCATTGTTACTGAAAGTACACTTGTCACCAAATTATGTTGTATGCCGTGATTGTGAGATCCTCAATGATGGACACTCAGTTCAGATCCTCTTAAAGACCAAATCAAGTATGTTTTCTTCACTACTTACTTCCTTTGTTTGCTTTAGGATAAACTAATACAGCACCCATTGTTTCATTTTAAAATTATGCTACTTATCATTAGTATCAATAGTAGCAACAAATTGAGAAATATTCTATTTGAATCAGAGAACTGAATTTAGGCATTAAATCCAATCTGCTGCTCATGATAGTAATCTAAAATAATGAATTCCTGTCAGAGAGCTATCTGGGCTTTCCTTGAATCCATTCTAGGAAGTAGGGGATACTCCTAGTAATTTGTTCCAGTGTCAAATTATTTTTAACTGAGAGGAAATTTTTCCTAACATTCACTCACTATCTGTTTTTGTCTAACACAAATGAATTTCATAATCTGCATTCAGAGAGATTGGAACCTTTATTTGTACAGAATCCCTTTATATACATGAACAGTGCCATAAAATTCTCCCTCTGTTTTCATATTGCTGTACGTTATGCATTTTTCTCAATTTTTCTTTATTCTCTTCAGCTTTATTGTCCTCTGAACTTGCTCCAGTTTATCAGAATCCTCCTTTCTTTCACATACATTAATTCAATCATTAATAGTGCATTTATGAAGAGACTGAGCCAAGGTCTGTGATCTGAACTCTGAACTGAACTG
Source organism: Pseudonaja textilis (assembly GCF_900518735.1). The sequence continues at coordinate 13,291,297 of NW_020769338.1, forward strand.
AATCAGAACTGAATTTTTATGGTTGTGCGGTAAAAAGTATAAGAGTGAAGGAAAAGGATGTTCCATGTATTAAATAACTGATTGGCTCAAGGCTTTCATTCTTGATTATCAGGGCTCTTAATTTATTTCATTTTAATTCTCATTGTCAAACTGGAACTCAGGAAAGGCAGTGCTTCAGCTACCCTTCACCAAATTGATGGCCTCTAACTATTTGAACTTAAGTCCTTTGATTTTTTTTTATCAGTTCAGCATTTGGACATACTTTTCAGCATCATGAAAATATCAATATCAATATATCTATAGAATGCCTGCTTAGAGAATATTGAATTCCTACTTCTTTGCTTTCACGTACATAACCCATGTGTGATCAGTATGGAAAAGGCATCCTGTGAGCCTCATGGAGACATTAGCCATATATTGTTGCAACTCAAAGATCGCTTGGAAAAGCAGATGGCTGATTGCTGGGAGTGAAAGGAATGAGACCTCACTCCACCAGGAAACATACATAATAATGTGTGTGCAAATAGGAGATATCTATCTTATATCTCTTTCAAACAGAAAAGAGCTCAGAAAATTACCCTCTCTAGTATACATTTTAAACAAATATTCCTTTGCCAGCATTCAGCGTTGATTATATATATAAAAATAATGTTTTTAATATTCTTGGCAATGTTCTAAATAATATGAGGCAGCTGGGGTTAGACAAAAAGAAATCTTTTCATTAGAAGAAATACTGCCTTGGTAACTTATAGCTTTGAGTCAGGAAAGTTTTTAAGTTCCACTTTAGATATTCTCCAAAATTACAAACAGAAATCAGGGAAAAATTATGCCCACCATACCGCAAGCAATTACAAATTGGAGAGAGGCATATGTTGCATATGTACAGATACTGGATTTGTGTTAAAAGGGGGGAATGTCAAGCCTACTGAAACATAGAGATGAAGGCAATTCAAATAGACACATACTTTGGGTGGCTTGTTTGGCAGAAAAGGAACATTTGAAATTTAGGATTTCATTTCCCCCATACCCCATTTTTTTAAAGAGTGGCCTTATTACAATATGATATGTGAAGTAAATATGCAGTAAATTTGTTGATCTCAAAATTAACAGATTCCCTTTTAATTTACCAGTCTGTTTTTTTTGTTATTGTTATCAAGGGAAAAAGAGTCAAAACTGTCTGCCCTAAAGGCAATGTTTTTATGTACCAGATCTAATGCTGACTGATATTTTGCTTTGTCAATGACACTTCTCTTTTGCAGGCTGAAGTAAGATTACAAAGTTCAACATTATCTAAATCTATCAAACAATTTTTCCTTCTAAGACAGTTATTTTGTTTTTTTGTTATGCAGAATATAATAAACAAAACTCCATAAGCTTAAAATTAAAAAACAAACAAACTACTTACTAAGTGGGTGTGTGTGTAATCTCCCCAGAAAACCTCAAAATATACTGGTACAATGTCAGTCTCATTTTTCATCCACAATATTTATGAAAAATTGGTTTAAAAAAATCACTTTCCAAATTTCCAATGAGAAACTTGAGCAACATAAGAGCTGTGGTGGCACAGTGGTTAGAGTGCGGTACTGCAGGCTACGTCTGCTGACTGCCGGCTGCCTGAAATTTGGCAGGTCAGATCTCACCAGGCTCAAGGTTGATTCAGCCTTCCATCCTTCCAAGGTCGGTAAAATGAGGACCCAGATTGTGTGGACAATATATTGACTCTGTAAACCACTAAGAGGTTTGTAAATCACTGTGAAGTGGTATATAAATCTAAGTGCTATTGCTATTTCTGAGTCTGACTAGAAAGAAGTAATTGAAGATTAATATATGCTTTGTAACATTTTCATGCATTTACCACTGTATAGTTTTAACACAAAGGCGAAAAACACAGCTTAAAATACTCCAAAATATCCCCCAAGTATATTTATATGAACTGTCTAGGGAGAAAGACACCATCCAAAATGGTTTCTCATTTGCTGGTGGCTTCTAAAATTTTAAATTGAATGGTTACTCAGAACAACTTTGTAGAATGTATGCATCAGATTTACTTGCCTCCTGTTGCTTCTCTCTATCAAATAGTTTTGAATAGCTAATCAGTCTTCATTGTTACATATTAGCAGGACTCACACATGGAGCTCAAGTGTGATGTTTTATCTATGATCGGTTGAATGAGCCTCAGTTGCTGAAATCAGACAATATGTGAAGCTACAGCCAAACAAATTACATTGTGGGTTACAGTAATGTGTGTGTCCAGCCACTGCTTTTACTACTTATTTCCCTCTTGTATTCAAATGGCCAAATATAATCTCAAGGCAACTGTCACATAGTAAAACATGGACCTCTTGTACAGGATAGTTTGTTTTCATAAAGACGATTCAATGTATATATTTCACTAAGAAAAATGGTGACATATAAATAAAAGAATGCAACTGGATGATATTGGCATAGTATAACCATGAAGTATATTTATTGCTCTACCAACTGTGTTAAATGTGAACTCCACTGCAGTTATCACATTTGACCTTTGCCCAAAGAGAAACAATTTTCCAACTGTTTGTTGAGAGGGGTTTTAAAACATTGCTAGCCATGAATATCACTTGCTATAATTTGTATTGTGCTCTTTTCCAGTGTTAGTGGGAGGCCCGTTACCGCAGGGCCATGAATTTGAACTTCACAGTGTTCGATTTCACTGGGGCAGAGAAAATCAGCGTGGCTCAGAACACACAGTTAATTTTAAAGCATTTCCCATGGAGGTAAGAGTGGTCTCACCTTACATAGCCTTAGAATTTATTTTCTTAATGTTAAATCATTACCACAATACAAGTTGGTTTCATTTTAACCCAGCATCTTATTGATTTATAGCAACAATTAATGACTGTCAGTTGAGGTAGGCACAGAGAATTTAAATTTACATGCATAGGATTATGCCTCCGGAACTATTTCTGTGTGATTAATTGGACATAAAATTAACAAACAGTACTATAAACTTTGGCATTAATAATATTCTAAAAAATACATGCCACCGTAGCAATTTCTGTGTCACCTTGAGTAACAAGTTGTTTTGCTTCCTCTTCTTAAACTGCACTTGTTGCCCATCTTGTGGTTTGAGAAAACTCTGAGCATCTTATAATGTGATAAAACATGCAGATATCAACATAATTATGAATATAAAACATATTTAAACTACAAAACATTAAAACAAACTAAAAAAAATCACAGGTTTGAAGTAGAAAAGTGCTGATACCTTCTCTGTTACTGCACCAACCACCTCCTTCCAGTAACTCCTTCAGGGCCCTATCCTAGCCGGTGTAGCCAAGTTTTAAGACTTTTCCTGAAGCCTTAAAAAGGATGGAGGCAGATCTCACCTCCTTTGACAAGATGTTTCAAAGGATGGGGCCCATGTCAGAAAAGGTTTTTCCTCTGGATCCCACCAGTTGAAATTCCTTGGCTGATGGGGTTCACACTAGCCCTTTTGCCAGCACAAATGGGAGGGGTCAGTCCCATTGCAAAAAGATGGTTCCATAGATATCCTGAACCCATGCCATAGAGGGTTTTAAAAGTAATAAGGAATACTTTTTTACAGCTTTTCTACAGGAGTTGGACCCAGACACAGATTGGCAACCAGTGCAGCTCACATAACAGTGGTGCTACATGTGCCAGCCTAGAGGCATTCAAAACAGTCTGCGCTGCTGCATTCTGGACCAATTGTATCCACTTTCTGAACACTCTTCAGGTGTATCCCCGTAGAGTGTATTGCAATAATCCAAGCACAAGATGAGTGACTGAGCGCAGGACCACATGACCCAGAAAAGGGCACACAACACAAAGGCCCTCATAGTCATGATGCCATCTACTCTTTGAGCAGAAGTCATGAGTATAGGAGAATCCTCAATTGCATACCAGGTGTGTCTGCAGTAATGTCACCCTATCCAGAATTAAAGATGATAAACCTCTGGATCCTGAAGTTCCGCCTATCTACAGCCACTTTGTGTTACCGAGGGTACTGTTTTGCCCCATCCAGACCCTGCACAGGCTGCATGCATTGTGAGAGGGCAGCCACTGCATTAATTGGGTCACCAGAGAGGGATTTATAACATTACAAAAAAGAAAACAATGTATGCATCTAGTGCATAGATGATTTCCAGTTTTTAATGAAATGCAACATCTAGAACAGTATTTCTTAAAAGTTTTCAGGAATTCTTCCTACTTTTTAAACTACAGAGGACACCAAAGAGCTTTTGTTGGTAAAGGTTATATTTATCGATATTCACCATATTAAAAATTAAAATTGATGTACGCGTAGAATATTTATTTATTAAATCATGCACAAATAGCAATAACAGCACATTAAATATTAACATAAAATACATTTTCATAAAAGGCCATTTTTAACAAATGAAAAGTAATAATGAGAAGAGTGATATTTTAAAGATTGTAAGTATCTTCAATATCTGGCAAAAGATTTTGATTACAGAGACCTCTGAAAGATGGTTTTGGGAGACCCCCCCATGGGTTCTATGACCATATATGATGAAACACTAATCTAGAAGATGCAGCGAGTGTTCAAAATGCTTAGCCTGAATATATCTCAAACCTGTGATGGTGGTTGCAGTATTTATGTGTTTCCTCATGCATCTAAGTTGTTTTTTTAATATAGCCAAACTCTTTCACTACATTTTTGTTTGGCTTTAAATATCGTGCTATTTTATCTTCATCCATTTATAAGTTTAAAAACAGAACATTTTTTTCTTCTTTATCTATTTTTTGTGGGATATATTATTTTGCTAAAGCATTTTTTTTTCTACTTAGAAATGGCATGATTTGTAAATTGGGGGTGGGGCTAAATAGTTTAAAATCTTCCTGCCCCCACCTAAGATTAGAAATATAGATTTCTTAATCTGATGTTATTTTGTCTCGTATTAGCTCTTTTCTTGGCATTGCTTAGTGGTGTATTGTATGCTGACCGGGTAGGCCAGTTTGTTACCAACAATCAAACTATTAACAATACCAATACATGAATAAACAATATGGAATATGACTTTTCTGTTTAAAGGTGCAAAACTCTCTGCTTATCTAGAATTTCTTATCTCAAACCTCCTGTTTTCCCGGATGCTTATACTTTTCCTTTCTCCTGTTTCCTGTTAGTCATCTCTACTCTTTCCCTTCACACTTTTTTCCTTCAAGTTCTCTTAGCTTTCTGTGCCTAAGGAGCAGCAAAAAAGAATCAAGATGGTGGCTGTGACTGAACGATCAAAGATCTGCTTGTTTTGAAATCTGTGACAATATGCATTAAAAGGGGACAGGACTTCAGTTGCATATTGGCCTTTTTGAACCCTTCTTGGATGGCTCTGTGCCAAAATAATTTGGGGTCAAATCAAGTTTGCAGAATTAGTTCCACTTTATCCTTAAAAACAAACAATAGACAGGTAAGAAAAACTGAAACAGGGAAACGTCAATTAGATTCCTTTAAATCTTAAGGCCCTTTTTTCTCATTGGTCAACCATATAACAAAAATATACACTATAACATTAATATTAAAAAGCTGTTCTACAAAAGCACCAGTAATGTATATGCCACTGTACAGTCACTGTTTTATAATGGGAGAATCAGACTTCAGATAAATCTCTTTATCTTATTTAGTGTAATAAAGAGTCTACACTTAAGCTATTAAAACCTCTAGTTAGTTGTAGAGTCAACAGTATAGCAGTATAATATGACAGTATAGTTACATTTCTAAAATATGTATTTTTCCTTAGAACCTGGAATTTGTTTTAAAGGCTTAATAATAATATGAACAAATTTCATGGAGAAGATTAACTATGTGGTTAAAAAAAGAGGTTAAAGTAGTCTGTGAATGGCCTTAAAATGATAATTTACAGATTTAATTGATGGATAATGTTAGTAGATATTTAAGTTTTTTTTAAAGTAATAAACCAAGAATCAATCCGTGACAGTCTGGTTGGCATATTTAGCTTGCTTTTTTCATTTATTTTATTTTTCAGATGTTTGCAAACATCTAAAGTATCATCTGTATAGAAATTTTTACAAACAGATTTTTGATACTTTTTTTAAAAAAAAATACTTTTTAAACTTCTGGTTTTTTAAAGGTTTAGTTTAATAGAACATTTGTTCCTTTTGTTACAGGAAGAAACAAACTCCCATATTTTTAAACAAGACAATGAATGAATGTACTGGCAAATCTTGAAAATCTTTGCTTGAAATTTATGATTTAGTATTTCAGGGTTGGGATCTGAAAAGAACACACAGTAGAATTACAGATAGTCCTCAGTTAATCAGTTTAGTAACCATTCAAAGTTATGATGGTACTTATGACGGGATCTTGTAGTTCCAGTCATCACAGTACCTCCCGCTTGGCAACCGACTCACATTTACAATGGTTGCAGAGTCCCATGGTCACACAGTCACCATTTGCAACTTTCCTGCCAACTCCTGACAAGTAAAGTCAAAAGGGAAGCTGGCAGAGAAAGTTGCATGTTGCTTTGGTAAGTTGTTTACATTCCAGTGGCTTTTTTTCCTGAGGACCCTGGCTACCTATGGCATCCCCTGCCCATGGCAGCCACCTGTATACCCTGAGGCACCTGGCAGCAGTCATGCCCTGGCATGTCCCCAAGCCACCAGCAGCCACTTACTTACCTGCCAACCTGCTTGCAAGCTGACTGCGGCTTGCAACTTCCCACTGGGTTCCCCATTGACTGTAAATTGCACAACTCCATCAGCCAAGCCCTTATTGTATTTCAGGAACAAATCAAAAGGTAGATGCTGTCCTTTCAGCCTCAATCAGCAAAACTTAAAGAAAGTTTTTTGCCATGGGTGAATAGGCGGCAATATAAATCAAATAATAAATAAATAAATGTGATTGGGAGATTGTCCTTTGTCCTTTGCTTTGTTTCTCTTCCCACCAAGCATCACCTATGGGAGGGAAAACATCTTATGTATTCCGAATTATGATATAAAAATACCATATCTGTGTTCTGAATAGTGTGATACTTATTGACTGAGATGTGTAAGAGGCTGACAGCAGGCAGAGAAATTCTGTACACTTCATGTCCTCCAGGAAGCAGCAGAAACTGGTTTTTCAATTTAGATGAGGAATATGACAAGGGCAAAGGGAATATATTCTCCCTCTAGTTTATAATATGGCATGTATTTAAAAACAGACACCCACAGATTTAGAAGCATAATTAATGTCTTGACCCTTAGAACAATAGTGGTTGCTGAATGAGAAAGTCCCCTACAGCAGATATTTTTTCCAGTTTGAATTAGCTGATGCTAATATAATATTTGCAGACTATACAGATTAGTAAGATTGTTTGTTTTATAAAATTGAAGTTTACCATTAACCTTAAGCCACAGAATAAAAAGAAAAAAGTCAACAGATACTGGTACATCAGAGGTTCACAATTGTGGTATTATTTTCCAATGATAAATTGTTGAGAGAAGTAGGTTTGCTTTGTCTGATTTATTTTACACAAATATTCTGTTCATAGAACCTTGACTGCTTTATATGATGTGCTGCATCTCAGTTGTGATTCGCTATGTCGAGAGCTATGTGTGCTAGCATTATTTTGCTGCCCCTGTTGTGGCAAAAAATGCTGTCCATTTCCACTGTTAAAATAAGGTTGAGTAGGTGGACTAGAGAGAAGCTGCCATTTTGTTTTTTGCCTCAGCACAATACAAATAAACTGATCTGCTTTCTGAAAAAGGCTGTTGAAGAAGAGACCCAGTGTATGTAATAGGAAGCATTACTAAAAGTATTCAGTATTTATTGCTCTGTAAAAAGTATTTAGAATGCTGTTTTGGCATAGTAGTTAAGGCATCACGTTAGAAATTGGGAGAATGTGAGTTTAGTCCTGTCTCAGGCACAGAGTCAGCTGAATGACCATGAGCTTTCTCTCAGCCCTAGGAAGGAGGCAATGGCAAACCACTTTTGAAACACTTTATTAAGAAAACTGCAGGGATTTGTCCAGGGAGTCTCTGAGAATCAAACATAATTAATAGGAAATAAAAGTATTCAACATTATTGCTAAAAAAAGGAGGGAGATTCTATCAAAAGCAAGCTAAAGCTTGCTGTAATCTGATGCAAAGTCCTTTATTCTGCTTATATGTAAATAAATATATCCTCCACTTTGGAAAACAATAAGCATAGCTAGCGAGAGGCCTGTCCTTCTGAATTTTCCTGGATTATCTAGCAAGGATGCAGATTACACTTTGCATAGAACCAAATAATTAGTTATTGGACAAGGGAAAACAGCTCAGGGGCATATAAAATAGCACTTTGCATACAAAAGTTTCCAAACTCATTCTCCAGTTAAAAGGAACTAAATAACAAATATCATGAAAAACCTCTACTGTGGAAAAGTGTTGCCAACTAGATCGGACAATAAGAATTTAATGGACAAATTGCCTAATCTAGGATACTTGTTACATATATATGATCTCATGAAACATCTCCCTTTGTAATATATTTTATTCAATAATAAGTTTATTACATATTGTTAGAATGAATCTTCTTTTCTTTTTCACAACTTTTTTCCCTGAGTGATAAAATCACTCAGATAAGTTCTTAGTATTGACCCTTAACACAGAGCTCCAAATCTATTTAACATGGAAGGAAGTTTCATTGATTTCACAGCCTGGCAGTCTGATTTAATGCTGCCATGTCAGCTGCAGCAGTACAAAAAGTGCTTTGTCCCAGGGCAGCCAATTTAGCATTCTATCTTATGTGTTGGGCAGATAGCCATGCAGTTCTTTTTCACTTTTGTCTTAAAAATTCTGTGCTGCTATGTCCTTGGATTTGTAAGGTTCACAAAAGTTGCCATGCAACAATTATGTATCACACCTATAAGAATAAAGAAGGCACCTGCAGAAGGCTAATTATCTTTGTTCAGCTATAGAAGTGATTGGCCATTTTAATCCTCAAAAAGCACTTGTGGGGAAGTGTGGGAAACAGGCATTTAGCACTGTATCAATAAAGGAGAATATTTGTAGCTCAGGATTGAAATGAGGGGTCCTTGGTACTCCCTGAGCTTGCTTGTTTTTTGACAGATGTTTCATTACACTAACTAGGTAACATCATCAATGCTACGGTAGTAAGTGGTGTGCAATACACTAGCATTGATGATGTTACCTTGTTAGGGTAATGAAACGTAGGCAAGAAAACAAGCAAGCTCAGAGAGAACCAAGGATCCTTCATATAGCACTGTCTGCTCATTTCAAAGCAGCCATGCCCTCGCATGATCCCGGGGAAAGATGTGGTTGCTTTAAGAGGTTGCAGAGAGGTGCTGCGTTTGTACGTATGTTTGGAAATGATCATCACTATGTCTGGTGGCAGTGAATTCTATAGTTGCGTCCTGTCCTTGATGTTGTCCCGTTACAGTCTGGGTAGTGCTTACAAAGGGAAGAATGGGTTTTGTTAAGAATTCCAGGAGTTGGAAGGCTCACACATTTGGAAGGTTGCATTAAGACAGGACAGCTTATGAGTTACACAGATTAGTCTCATGCCTTTGGCTACTATATCCAGAAGCTGTCCTTTACCTCAGTGTCCATTTCATGGAGAGGCTTTGGCTACACAGACAGAACTCTTTGACTCTCAGAATCTGCCTTTTTCTTGACAAGATGTTTCAGAAGTGGTGTGCAATTGTTTCCTGCCTAGGCTGAGTGAAAGTAACTGGCCCAAAGTCACCCA
>NW_020769338.1:13311002-13400164 GCF_900518735.1 Pseudonaja textilis
CTGTAACAAAAATCTATTTGATTCAACACTACTTCAGTCTAGTATAGCAGAATTATGCCAGTGCTGCAACCTGTGGAGATTTCTAAAGCAAAGAAGGAATAGAAGTTTACATTTGCCTATTTGGTTTTATTTTACTTTGTATTTTATTTCTAAAGTTTTCTCTTTGATGGCCAATGAATGGCTAATGCCTGTCTTTCTTCCTTTCCTTTGCTATTTAATGCAAAATATCTTTGCATTAGATATTAAGACAAACCAGGAGGTTGTTTTCTTAAGCAGCACCTATACTAGTTATAGAGTTGTTTATTTTATGCCTTTTTCATATTTAGTGGTTTAGAGCTGGTATAAATTATTTTAAATCACCTTAATTGAGATTGAGGATTCAAGTTTCACATCATAAAGTGACTCCTCAATGTGTAGACATGTAGTTTCATTATCATTCACTGTTCTTAGCTCAGCACTACTTACTCAACTGATTTAGAATAAATACTCAGCTCACTACACAGACTGTAGGTAATAGATGCCACTTTTATTTGAGAAAAGGGACTACTTCCAACTTAAACTCGAATAAATTGTTAAATTAGTTTTAACTGAAGCCAATTCAAATATTTATTAAATGAAATAGCAATGTCTATTTAGCAACAGGAAAGACTCTTCAAATCATTTTAGTTTTAGTACAGTTTTATACTTTCAGGAGGATATTAAACATTATGCTCATATATTATATGTGATTTCTATTTTACCTTCCATATTTTTTCTTTCTTTAATCATGCAGGAAGAATAATTATTTATTGTTTGCCTTTGCTTCTAATATACAATTGGCCCAGAGGGAATGGTTAGATTTGTCCCTTTTTTGCACTTAGATGTCTCCATTCAAGTTATGTCATATACTCGCAATCAAGTAAATAAAATTGCAATACCTCAAGAGAAATGTGTAAGAAATACTTACGCACTTTTAATTGAATTTGAAGGGAAAAAAACATTTTAGGGGATTGAAGACTTTGGAAAAATTGTGAAGCAGATTTCACCATTAGTTCTGGTCATAACAGTCCTCTAAACCACGAGAAGTCCATAGATTTGAAAGACCTGCAGAAATTTCATGTCCCTGAGAGTTCTTTTTGTCTCACTTGTATAGATGATTCCCCCCCCCCCCCAATCTTAAACCACTTTTCAGAAGTGTTGCAAGAGGAAGCAAGCTGTGATTTTGTCACTGGTGCATTGCTGCATGTAGATTTGTCACAGCACAGGCTGTTTTGTGAGTGGCAGAAGGAAATGAGAAAGGCATTGTGTCTGTCCCTGTTCTTTCGAAGGTGTGGTCATTAAGGCACCTTTAGAGGAAGAAGAGGTTACATGGCAATCTTTACTTTGTATAACTGGATGACTAGGTTCAAGCATGTGACCCAATATAGCATTTCCTGCTTAAATTTCTCCCTGTGTCTGCTGGTAACAAGCTAGAAAGTCTGGCCCCAGGACTTAATATAATTCTTTTGTTTGATGAATTCTCATTCTTTGGAAACATGGGTGAAAAACAGTAAATTGTAAAAAACGTTCTTGTAAACAAGAGTTTTTTTTTTTTAAAAAAAACTTTGTTCTTTAGTTTGTATGAGAAAACTAAAGGCAAATAAACCTATTTGTATTTTTTTTTGAACAAATTTTATTAACTTTACAGAACACACAGACAATCAAGGCATAATAACATAAAAGATCTTTCTGGAAAAACCAGTAGGACATACAAAATATTTCCAAATTGTAATATGTATATTTACGTTATCTGCTCAACTTCATATCTTATCCCAATTTCTCCTTTTCATTCTATTATCCAGATTATATTTCTTACTAATTAATTTTTTTTGCCTTTCAAAAAACAATACACAAACATACAAGACATAAAACATAAAAAACATCTTTTCTGAAAGCTACTTAATCCCGGATTAAAACTCATCGCACAGACGCAAATTTAAAAATCATATTTACTTTATATATCATTCCATATCTTATTACCATTTTCAATTTTCTATATAGCTTCTTCCCTCTTTTATCTTTCTTAGTTTTATTTTATTTATCTTATCTCAATACAATTCATAATACTTATCATTCTTTGTCTGTTCTTTTCCAGTTATCCATCCATCTTTTCTCTTTAAATATACTTCTCCTGTACACTGATTGGAGTAACGCCTTTGACTCTTTCCCCTAACTTAATAATGCTTAATATAACACTTACATTATATTGGGATTCTGATTAGTACATTCTAAAATTACACAATAAATTTTATAAGAAAAACAAGTACACTACAATTACAAAATAAAAGTATATAACCCACCATAGATACCATTAAAAAGCTAATCATATATATTAATACACATTTTACTCTAAATACACATACAAAAACACACTCTTATGTACCTTCCAGAATCCCTTTTTCAATTAAATTTACCCATTGTCTCTAAATAGATTTTGTTTCTTTAAGTCTTGCTTCCCACCATTAAGGCTTCTCATCCCCTCCTTTCTCTCTTGTTTATTTTTCTCCTTGCCTTTTTTACCCCATTGTCTCTCCTCCTCCCTTTTCTTCTTCTGCTTACCCCCTTTCTGTTGTTTTCTATCCTTGTATCCACCTTTCATCTCATTTTTCTCATTTTGGATTGTTTTCTCAAACCTTAAAATCCCCTTTTTCTTTTCCTCTTCCTCCTCCTCCCCAAAGAAAACCCATTGTTCATCCAAGATGGCTTCTTCTTCTTCTTTATTCCAGTCATCCTGCTGCGTAGTCAGTTTTTCATAAGTGCATACCGCCATTTCTAAAAATTGAAAAAGAGTGCCCAAAGTATCTTTTCCATCTCGCTCTTCTTTTTTATATTTTTGATATTGAATTTCATCCAGAAGCAATGCCATCATGAAGAGAAAAACTTCTTCAAAAACAACCACCCAAGTGTTTTTAATCAAGAATAATTCCAAAAAATTCCAAAGTCACTAAAAGATCCAAATAAACTATTTCTTTTAATACTTTTTTTTCCTTCTTCTATTTCTCTTTCTGGGGTTACTGATTGATCAAAAAGTTCCCATTAAAGTATATCTTTCTTTAAAGTTCTAGGCAGTCTCCTCCTTTTTCAAGCTCTGCTCCAAAAAAATTTTTTTCCTCTCCCCTCACTTACAACAGCAATTTCCCTTTAAACGCTCAGAAATCCATACCTCAAATACGGGTTTTCCAATTTCTGAAGTTGTTAAATCCAAAGTCCAAAAATCCTTTATCTCATAACTTTCAAGTTGAATTAGCTTCGGTGCCCAAATATATTTTCCAAGTCTCCGTCTGCTATTTCTATGGGGTGGGAGAGTGAATAAAAAAAGTTTTCCCTTGACAGCTTTCTCCGCTGCTTTTCTCTTCTTAGGGATACAATGTATCTTTCAGGCAATTCAAGCAATTCCGTTCCAGGGTTTTAAAGGTTGTTATTTTCCCAGCTCAGCCAACACTTTCACTTCTGATTCTTCTTTCTCCTTCTTCCTCTAGCACAATCTTTTCCAGCTGCCAGCTTCTTTGTGGCGGCCATTGCTGACCGCCGCTCCACCGCCTTGAGAAAAGGAGGTTAAGCTGGGTGAGGAGGGGGTCTGCGACATCCCCTAACCCCTTCCCAGATCCTTCCTATCTTCGGCTGCCTCTACAGGGCAGCCTTATCCACCAGACCCATCAGGATCGGAGGCACCAAGACGGCTAGCGCAACAGGGATCGCACACAGTCGCGAATCCCCACCGCCGCCGAAGCCTGGCAAACCGGAAGCCCATATTTTTGAGTATCTATAAAAAGGACTGTCACCCACTGAACCATTTTATTTAGATGTAAAAGATATTGCTTGGATAAAATACAAAGCATCTTAAGTTATTCTAGGATTTTAGTCATATCAGTGGCCACAGGCTGTCAGCTGTCTTTGAGCCCTTTTTAACATACATTGAAAAAATAATAATTTGCTACCTGCTTGCTAGAGAAAAGTTAAATGTTTTCCTCCAAATGTACATAATCTTATGTTTGTTGAACGTCATATGTGCATCTGTACAATATTTATTTCAGGTAACACATTCTCTGCTAGCTATTGTATTTGATACCTGGAATCCATATAAATTATCCAAAGCATTACTTGGATACATTTTCTGCTGTATGTAGGGTTTCCTGCTGGATCACCTGATTTTTTATCTTTGCATGTCTTGAACATTCTTGAAAAAACAAATATATTTTATTCTAACCAATAAAAATCTGTTTTATCTTGTGTATGCATGATAGACCATCTTAGGTATAAAAATGCATACCCAGAGCACCTCCTTTTAAAAAATCCCTCAATACCAGTTGAAGCTTATATATAAATTAAATTTATATTTAATTTTTGAGGTCTTTTAGAAACTGTGCACTCTTCATTCTCCTTTGTGTTCCCAGTGCCAGATAGAACAGATTATTTATTTTCTCTAGCAATGGGGAAAAATATCTTTTGTGTTCTGTTGTTTATCACCTAAGTATCACAAGAAATAAAAGAAATAATAGGTATCCCAGAAATAAAAGGTAATGTTGTTGTGTTCTTTTTTTTTTCAAAAGACATCACTCAGGGTTTTTTTTTTTAAGGTTGGAAAAAAGTTTAATGCTTACGTATTTATATTTGGAAAAATAGAAATTAGCGATAGAAGAAACAGAAGAGCAAAATATTTTGCAAATGCATATTCAACTATTTGGGAGTTTAAAAACAGTAGCATTTATTTTCTAAATAAGCATGAGCCAGATCACATTGCACAGCATTTGGGCAAATTGCATATACAAATTTTACTCAAGTAAGATTTGAAGCCTATAGAAGTTGACAAAGTCTGATTCCATGCTAATCTATTCTGTGTTGATCCACAGAAGGCCTCCTTGAAAAAATAATTTTGTAGGGAGATGGACCATTTATTTTCTTCCAAATTAACGTTGCTCAAGATGAATCCAAGCACAAGTGCCTGTATACCTGTTTTTCTCAAATATGATTATGATGTGAGATAAAGGTTGTGTATTCATCAAAATATAATCATCAATGAGCATAATAACTACAGGGTTTTCTATGTGCGTGTGTTTTCCTAGTAACCTCATAATGATCATACATCAAAGTCTTAAACAATTTGTATGCAGCCTTTAGCTGCTTTCCTGGTGCCTTTGGTTTATTTTAATAGTGTGAATGATGCATGACTGAGTGAAACATAATGACAATATGTGCTTTTTTCTTGGAATATGAGTTTGTTCTTTGAAAGAATATCTATCCTCAGACCAGTGAGACATACATATTGACTTGGTTCACTTACTACTCATTTATATGCCTGCATTGAATCAGAGTTTTATATAAGTATATATTTCAAACAAAACTATCTTCATATTAGGTAGCTAAATAACTAATTATAGCCTTTTCTTTATCAAGTAACATTAAATATACAGAACAAAGTTAAATATGAATTAAATAATTCAAGAAAGTTGTGCTACCTTTAATAAGAAACATTGCTGGTATTAATCTCTAATAAGAAGCATTTAGAAGATAATGTTGGTTTATCCCAAAGCAATTACACAACCCTGATGGGGCTCAATGAAATCGAGTTTGACACCCCTGATGTAGATGATAAATAGGAACAGAGATTACTGAACTTTTCAGCATCCCACATAATAGGAATTGCAGGTGTGACCTCACTCCCAATCATCAGTAACTGGACTGCTTCATAGGAAAGAAAAAAACCAGCCTAATACTGTGATACTGACTCCCATCCCACAGAACTGATCCAGAAGGATATTGTGGTTGATGCTATCAGAGCTCACCAAAAGCTCAAGGAGAGCAAAGACACTTTGAGAAATCATCTCAAAGTGACCAATTCAATTTCCATCCCATGCCCAGGCCTGAGTTCTGACTGAAAGGGATTGCAGTAATCCATTTCATCCAGGGCCCACTGGTCATGCAATTCAGATAGATGTTCATCTATTGATTCCTGAAGGTTTTTGTAAGAGCTCAAACTGGAACTAAGTTGGATGTAAAACAGAGACATGAACTAGAATAGTCCTATAGGATACAAGAATCACTTGGGCAACTGGGAACTTTTTCTGGAAGCAAAGCCACAATATTTTAATACAGTATGGGGTTTAGGGGAGACATAGTTAAGGACATCTTGAATAGATAAAACTTTTTTTTCAGAGTATATAAGATGACTATATATAAGATGACTAATGCACCAAAACAAATTCCTTGTGTGTCCAAACACGATAAAGAATTCTATTCTAATCCAACCAAACACCCACCCATCCATCCATCCATCCATCCATGTTTAAAGAATGTTTGGTTTATCATCTAAAAACCTGGTTTCTTCAAAGGTTTTCTGATTAATCAATTGAAGTTGGGCAGCTAATGAATTCAAATAAATAAATAAATTATGAATTCTGTTTCCAACTAAATGGGAGGGCACAGAGTTGAGGAAAATATTCTAAGCAAACTATTGATATTCTGTTGGTTGGATTTTAGTGGTTTGTTGACTAAAGCATTATGCGTTAAGTGAAAATGGCTGAGTTCATTTATAACCAACCAAACAGGTCCCATTATGGCTTTCTATGATAAGTGAACCAGGCCACTTCCTCAAAATGATTCTGGTTTAAAATAGAAAAGTCATAAGGTTGAATAGACTAAGGGAGGAAATGTTTTTATAAGATCAGGAGGTAAGTTGACCAGGTTGTATTTTTTTCCTCTAAGAAATAATCAGAATGGCCTTTTCCTCTCTTTTCTTACTAATATAATGCCATAGATGAATCTATTGTAGTCCATGACTTCAGTTAGAATACTGACTGCAATCAGAAGGTACTTATTTTTTTTCCTGGAAGTATCTTCTTTTGGGGAGTAAATTTCTAAAAATTTGATGGAAAAACAAATTTCATCATGTTTTTTTGTAGGACAATGAATCTAGTAAATATATTTGGAATGATCAGGTACCATCAGTCACAAACTGAAACTGAAAAATTAGTTATGAAAGTTGTTTTAAAAATACATTGCAATTCTTGTCTCAATTTGACATAAATAGCTCTTTTTAAAATAAATACATAAAATATCTTACTTCACTTTTTCTTTAAAATTCTTTACAAGCAGTATTTTTCTATTTAAGAGAGAAAAAGATCCTTTGCAACAATTTATCTCTGTGAATTTGATGCTAGCTCTCTCCATGGATTTATCCAGTAACATGCATAAAATCACCCATATAAACTTGACTATTGTCTTTCATAGCATTGTTACAACTTTCTTTCTTCTATATGTTGACATTAAAAAGATAACAGTTGGAGACACACAGAGAACACTGTTTTCACAATAGTATTTGTGTCTAGACCCTTAACTCTTTAATGCAAGGATTTTCTTTCTGTAGATCTGTCTGTAAGATCAAAAGAGAAAATAACTTTTTATTTGTTTTGTTTTTTATTTAATGTGATAGAGAGCATGAGTGCCCTCTAGTGGGGACAATGAGAAATGCTAATTAAAAATATGCTTAAAACAGACAGGATTTATTGCAGGAGGGTGTTTTTTTTTTGCTAGCATAATACTAAAATGGAGACTGAAATGTCAACACATGATTTGGTATTTAAATGAATAATTTAGCATTGAGGGAAGGAAAAAATATCAATAGTTTTAAAACTTGACAAATAATTGAAAAGAACAAAATCAAACAATATATTTTGATTCTTTAAATTCATTAATCACATTAACATATTCTGAATGCTAAGCTGAGTGATAAGCACCTTCTGTCACATTGTATATTGTGTAATATGAATATTTCTCTTTTTGTTCTAAAATATATTGATACTATAAGAAATTGTACAATGAATATGACTTACTAATGTTCATTGTCCAATATCCAGCTAGAATTCAGGGGTGTCAAATTGGCCGCCTGCGAGCTGGGTGGGTGCGTCACACACAGGCTACGCCCATCCCAGCTCCACAAAGGAGAAAAATTGTGAAACGTCACGTGATGGCAATGTGACACCACGGGTTTGACACCCGTGAGCTAGATAGTAGTGAAGATTTTTGAATTAAACATCCAGTTTTGAAAGGCTGTGCAGTTCATTTTTGCCTTTAGAATATGCATTTGATTAAAATTCTTTTAATATTATTACTTTATGACCTATGCTAACTTGATTTTCAAATTATCAAAATAGGTTTTTATACACATCCATTAGTAGATGGGGCAGTTTGGTGACTTAGCAGTTAAGATGCTAGGCTCATCAGTTGGAAAGCTGACAGCCCAGGTTTGAGATCTGAGAGCTGTGCGATGGGACCATTCTTTCTCGAGTTCCTGCCAACCTAGCAATTCAAAAGCATGCAAATGTGAGTAGATAAATAGGCAGTACTTCTGTGGGAAGGTAACAGAGCTCCATGATGTCATGCTGGCCACATACCTGCAGAAACATCTTCACACAGTTCTGGCTCAATGGCTTTGAAATGGAGATGAGCACAATTCCTCTGAATAGCAGCATTTGAACCTATCTAAATATTAATCTTATTGGAAGAATCAGGTAGTGGCTCCTGGAAAAGATCATTTCTGGAAATAAGGAGAAACTTTCTGACAACGAGAACAATCAACCAATGGAACAGCTTGCCCTTGGAAGTTGTGGAAGCACCATCACTTGAGACCTTCAAGAAGAGATTGGACTACCATTTGTCAGAAATGGTGTAGGGTCTCCCGCTTGGGCAGCGGGTTGGACTAGATGACCTATAAGGTCCTTTCCAACTCTGATTATCTGTTAATCTGTTAAGTTTCTGTCTGGCACCCCATCAAATTGGAACGTGTTCCTCTGGAAAATCTACCTGGTATCCCAACAGGTTTCTCTCAACTACTCTGTAAAAACATTAATAAATGCCTTTATTATGCTAAGTGTGCTACAGCTACTTGGTTGTTGTTTTAATTGTAGTTCACTTGTTTTTAGGATGTTTGGCAATGCTTTACAATTTTTGTTAATTGTTTTCATTAAAATGTTAGAAGATTTTAGGTCATTGTGTGGAAAGACAAAAAAGAAACATTTCAAAAACAGTTTATATTTTATTTACACATTAATTTTTTTATGCTGACTATCTGCCCTATAATGTTACTATGTGAAAATGATCTTGGCAAGGGCTTCTAACCAGCAACTGCTGGAAAATGTCTTATCCATGCAGTGTCTTTTTGCTATAAGTCATCTTTGTGCCTCTCTCCCCCCCTCCTTTTTCTGTCTCTCTCCAGCTCCATCTGATCCACTGGAACACTACCATGTATCACAGTATTGATGAAGCAGTTGGAAAGAAGAATGGCATAGCCATTATTGCCTTATTTGTGCAGGTAATTTTCCTTCTCTTTGCCATGATCATTTATTGTCTCTTAATTGCAGTTTCATTGTAATACAACCGTGATGGGTGAAACTATGGGTGTCAATTACTCCCTTCAACGG
Organism: Pseudonaja textilis; assembly: GCF_900518735.1. Next base: position 13,320,437 of record NW_020769338.1, read on the forward strand.
CTATTACAGAAACAAAAGCAGACTGTCATTATGTCAATTTTACTCTATGTTTTTGGCAATATGAGCTCCTTTCATTCAAGCTTCAGATGCCACTTAAGTTTGTGTGAATAAACTGAACTTATAAAAGTTGAACTTTGGTGAACTGAACTCAGCATCTTTTCATGCTGTGCAGATGAACCAGGATGGAATTATTAAGGTTGTGATAAGTTGGGATCTTTATTCAATAAAGGTTTATTGGGTTTTTGAATTATCCATTTTCTTTCTTCTTCTGACAAAAAAAATAAATTTCCATTTTTCAGAAGCAATTTCATTATGGGGGTTCTCTGGGACCCCCAAAGGGTTTCTTAATGTAGTTTTGAGTTTTGTGTTGCTCCCCAACTTTGAAGAGAAATATAGGAGACGTTTGGAAGAGTGAAGGGATCATGGACCATATCATGTCTGGAACTGCTGTGAACTTCCAAGTAACAGGATACAAATGGCCCTTGACTTATGGACATTCACTTAATTATGGTTCAAAGCTATGATGGTCTTAGAAAAAAATAACTCATGTTCCATATTTGCACTTTCGACCATTGCATCCCCTCAAGGTCATGTCAATTCAGGTGCTTGGCAGTTGGCTTATATTTATAACTCTTTGTAGAGCCCTGTGGTCATGTGATCATGATTTGCAACATTTTTGCCAATTTCTGGCAAAGAATACCCAAGGGGAAATTGGATTTGTTTAATGACCTGGTGATTTGCTTAACACCCACTGATTATTATTTTTTTGTAAAAATGGATCTTCCAACTCAATTTACGACTGCAATGACTTATGAGGAAAATTTCAGTTCCGATTGTGTTTGTAAGTCATGGACTACCTATAGTATAATAGTGAATTGCAACTAGAAATGCTTCTTTATGATCCATATTTGAATGCTTTTTTGTAGACTTCTATTTCGCCTGTCCTAAATTCCTTGTAGACTTCAGTTTGATTGGAAAGATATATGGCTCTAGTGCAGAAAGAACTATAATTGCTTTGGAAGCTGTTATCCAATTTCTTCAGATCTAACCTTGGAATTACTCAGAAAGTTAAATTGTTAAATAAATCTCTTTAACGTATTACTCCATCCCATTCTCGATTCAATGTGATCTTTTTTTGGCAGGAGGAGTAGGTATTTTTACTTTAATTGAAAATAACTCTTCACTTGATTCTTAAGTGCTGCATATCCTATGATTAAGAACCAATTGGGTGAATGCCAAACTCATTTAATGTAAAACATACGCATAAGTACATGTTATATAATTACAAGCAGCTAGGTACATATTTATAAGTTCATGTCATATAATTATAAGCAACTAGGTACAAATAATAGGTGGCTCAGTGGCTAAAACACTGAGTTTGTCAAACAGAAACGTCGGCAGTTTGGTGGTTGGAATCCCTAGCACCGCGTAACGGAGTGAGCTCCCATTACTTGTCCCAGCTTCTGCCAACCTAGCAGTTCGAAAGCATGTAAAAATGCCCCATGACCACGGAGACATCTTTGGACAGCGCTGGCTTTTTGGCTTTGAAATGGAGATGAGCACAGCCCCCTAGAGTCGGGAACGACTAGCATGTATGTGCAGGGGAACCTTTACCTTTAGGTACAAATAACAATTGACTATCTAGGATGAGGTGCATATTGTGGGATATTTAAGAGTTGTAGATATTTGAATAGCTTTTTTCTAAGGCTTGAGTCAAAACAGCCCAATTAGATTTTATGCTAGTTAATAAAAATAATAATCAATGGTTCCTACTTATATGTTTATATGTCTCTCTGGTACCAATCATTTGCATATTTTGGCTTGGACTCAGAATGCAACTTTTGTTGTTATGAATGAAATGCTGTCCACATTTTAGAGCTGCTTCTACTCTATAATCACTTGGATGTATTTGCAGCTCAATTACATGGTTCTAGTGTTTTATTCTTATGGCCAAAACAAACAAAATTCAACTAAACTGAGCCCAGCAAATATGCAAGACGTTGGTGAAGGTTGTTTAACTTATGCAAATGTTTTCTATCCAGTTAATGCATTTTAAATCAGCTTCCAAATGTGTTTATATTTTGCATTTTTTAATATCCAAAATTATGTTTTTGAGAACAACCTTAATTTTGTGCAATAATCTGATGGAATTTTGAATGTTCTCTCATTTCCCTTCCCAGAGACTGCACCCTTTAATTTGAAAAGAATAGAAAATTAACTTCTGAACCCATCCAACCAAAGGGAAGCAATCACTATTCTGTGTAATTGGTTCTGTAGTCAGTCTTTTGTAATGTAGAGGTTTTATTTTCAGTTGGATTGTGCTCTTCTGTCATTTTAATCTGCCACTCTACATCCATCACCTTTTTAAAAAATTTTTTTATTAATTAAGTATAATAAAAATAATAAATCCAAACTCAGCACCAAGGACTCCACTAATCACCAAACATTCCATTTATTCTCATGTCTGTTTTATTACTATTATACATTTCTATAGAGCATCATTTATCTACACAGATCCAGAAAAGGTATATTTTTAGTCCCCTCTATCTTCCCATTTTTCTGAGAAGCTGTTCTGTCATTTACCTGATCTTTATTCCTGGCATTCACCGCAATTCATCAGCATTTCTTTAAGTTCTTTATAAGAGTGAATTATCAGTTTCTCTTTGTCTTTTATAGAGCAAAGTTGTGTCTGTGACTGTCCTTAATTCTGAGGTATCTATTTTTTTCCCTTGAATAGTCAGCCTTATCTTCAAGGATCTAAAATCAGTTTTTTTAATTGTTACAGCAGTGTGGAATGCCTTTTCTGTCCTTTGCTACTGGTTGTTACTCTAATCCACTGATCTTGTTTCTCTTCCCCACTTTATTGAGTGTTTCTCCTATTATGTGTTTCTGTTGTGGGGGATTCATTTTCTTGAGTTGATACATCATCTTATCATTCAAAGTATAGCCATTTGCTATCCTGAACCATTGATTTTTCTTCAAGGACTGCTGTGAACGTGCTTTTGCTGCAAATACTATTTTCAGGCTCCTGCAACCATGGCACAATTTGTGAGTCATAATTGCTTATAGCTGTTCATTATTCTTCATTTTTGCTTTTTGGATACCATTAATATTAAAACTTTTATTTGTGCTTTTTCCCTTCTTAGTGTCTCACATTAGCTAGCTGAACTTGACTTATTAGCATTCCCTTTAACTCCTTCCTTGGAATCTTATATTCTTCATGTCCCTGCCAACATTTATTTATTCATTCAATTGCATTCAATTCAATTCATTCAGTTTGTCAAGTCGGGCACTCTAACAAAGGACCATACGTCTGGAGTAATAGAAGGACCTTCAATGAAACCAGCTGATTTTAAAATCCCGTTCAAACTCAATGTGGAATAGTTTTTTTCTAATTACACACATGCACATGCTTGCAATTAAGATATTATAGAATAACATTATAGATATGCACATGACATACATTTTATATACATTTATATAAAAATGTGGGATTAAAAAAAAATCTAATAATCATGATTAACTACCTGTACAGAATTGCAATATATACAATATCTCATGGAATCAGTCCTTCAGCTGCTGATTATGCAGTTACTTTATAGCCTATATTGCATCATAGATAAGAAGTCCATGGCAGTTCATACCTTACTCAGAAAAGTATCATGCAAGGTCTTCTTACTCTTTCCTAGCCTTCTAAACCCACTAGTTTTTATTTCCTTTTCTCTCTCTTTTGTTCTTTCATAACATATGTAAGTTAAATGAGGAAAGGACAAACTGAGAAGAAAGGAAACAAGACTACAGTGTACCAAGAGCAGTGGAGACTAAGATCTTGATGAGCCAAGCTTAAATCTAAGTAGATTGTAAAATACTCCTGATAAGTCTGGTAATTACTTGCTTACAATATCCATAGCATTCTTGTTGTTAGGATATAATAGAGGTAAGTTCCCTTGAACTCTTTAGAAAGAAGATGGTTTTTCATGTGAGAAACAACAACATGGATGTTTTGAACTTCAGATAAGAACAACAACATATATGTATCATGAATAACATTACTTGTATTTAGTTTGATATACCAAAACGTCAGAGAGTAATGCGTTGTTTAACCTATTTCAGAGGTAGAATAACCTCTATTATATTTCAGTATTCATTCTTGGTTTTATTTCAGATAGGAAAGGAACATTCAGGCCTAAAGGCTGTGACTGAGATTCTGCAAGACATTCAGTATAAGGTAAAATATCTTCAATACACAAGATATTGGGGATCAGGGACTTAATGTGATCTGAATTTGTGCAGAAACGGAATGTATAGCAGTCATTTATTTAATTTACTTATACTTCTCTTTTCTCCTCTAACATCCAAAATATTGAAATATTAATTGCAATTCTATATTAAAAATCACATTTGACATTAACATTGATTAATAAAAAAGAGAAACATCTTTATAATCAAGACACGAAGCAGCTAAAATATAAACTTTAATTTGATAGCCAAAGTGAAACTATGCTTAATTTGCAAATATGCTTCCAGCTCAGAGCCATAAGCAGCTTTAGAGATTTTAATGTTTTTAGTGTTTTAATGGCTTTTTTTTACTGTTTTTATTTTTAAACTTTTTAAAGGAATTTAATTGTAATTCACATGTTTATGAATTGTGAGCAGCCCAAAGTAATTTTGTATAGAAATCAATCAATCAAACAAACAAATAAATAAAATAAGCTAAAAAATCTATAAGTGCTCCAAAATAGGGACCTCCTTTTACAGGTGTACTAAAACTTAATAAAAAATAAGCTCACAATTCAAAATTCCAGTTTGCCATGAACACGTCTGACTTATCTTGATTTAACTTTCATTTGTTCTGTCTTCTAGTTATTATTGAACTTAGGCCATTATAAATGGTACTAACATTGTTAGATTTGAATTCTAAAATTCTATAGGTCTACTGATGACACCCTTTCTAAACACCTGGATAACCCTCCCCCTACCCCCAAATAATCTTGAACAGAAGGGAGGCAAAATGAAATCATATGGTTCATCATACCTCAGTATAAACATTCCTTCCGAGCTTGACTTGAGAGAAAGGAACAGAACTCTTGCAAAACAGTGACCCCAAAGATCAACCTTCCAGACAATCCAAAAGGATACCATTCGTGAATAGTCTTCTACTATAGCCCTGTGTAGGAATTTTGGATACTGAACCTGCAGTAAACATTTATAGTAGGGAAGATTTTCTAGATGCTTTGGTTTCCATATTGGTTTCCATATTGCTAGAATTGGATTATGTGAAACATTCAATTGTATATTTTGAAGATTCTACATTTGTAGTATCCAAGCAGTTGTCTCTAGTTCAAGTCATTATTTTCAATCCAGAGTATTACTAATTCCAATCACTTTGATATTGTTAGAGGTTGATAGATATTTTAAGACTAAGTCCAATCTGAACAATGATGTGGCATTTTGAACCTTCCTTCCTTCCTTCCTTCCTTCCTTCCTTCCTTCCTTCCTTCCTTTTGAAGTACTTCAGAAATTACAGTACACTTTTCCATAAATTCACGTCTTTTTTTTTGTTTAAAAACTAAAAACAATCTGGATTCTATTAACTTTTCAGGGCAATTCCAAGACAATACCTTGCTTCAATCCTAACACATTATTACCAGGTGAGTACTTATTTTTGTGCCACCACATTTTTGTGCACACTAAACACTTGGGCTTTTTTGTTTTGTTAATAGTTAGAGTCTTTGCATAAAAATGTGATATGGTTGATACCTAGGATGCTGGCAGCCACTTGTATCACCATTAGTGCCAGTCAGTGATATTTTTCATACATTTTTAAATGCTCAGTTGATTGTTTCATGTTTAATGACTAATAGAAATAATAATAATAATGGTAAAGGAGGTGAACAAGGGAAACCTCTTGAAAACAATGAGATTGAGAGCAGAATGTTGAAAGGAAACATGTCAGTAACAACAGCAAATGTCGCTTATGCAACGAGAAAGATGAAACAGTGGATCATCTTATCAGTGGCTGCAGGAAAATTTCACATACCGATTATCTACAACGTCATGATCGAGTTGCTAAAATCATACATTGGAAGCTTTGCCAGAAGTTTGGGTTTGAATGTAGTAAAAATCACTGGGAACACCAAGTTGGCAAAGTTTTTGAAAATGAACAGGTCAAGATCCTGTGGAACTTTTGGATACAAACAGACAAACTTCTGTCCCACAACATGCCTGACATCACTATTGTGGAAAAGAAATAATATTTATTGCTATTGCAATACCAGGTAATGCACGAATTGAACAGAAACAGCTACAAAAAATTATGAAGTATTGTGATTTGCACATTGAAGTTGAGCGATTGTGGAGGAAGAAATCAATGATTGTTCCAATAGTAATAGGAGCCCTTAGAGCAACACCCAAAGGATTGCCTAGATACATGAACCTTTTGAACTTATTAAAACTGAATTTGCAAAAACTCTGTCTATAGTATATACTCAGACATTACATTAACACCTCTTAAGTTCTTGAACTGTTAAGTTTTTACCGATCCCAGACTGTGAATTGAATTGAAGATTAAATCTTTAATCATCATAATAATAATAATAATAATGATGATGATGATGATGATGTAGTGACATTGACAGGCTGTATTTGCTCAGAAAAGCAGGCGGCAGAGGTCTTTTGCAAGTGAAGCAGACAGTGGAAGAAAAGAAGCATACTCTGGCAGATTATGTGAAAGACAGTGTTGAACCAGCTTTGATGGAGGTCAACAATAGCAAGCTGCTCAAAGTGCAGCAAACCAAGAATCAGTATAGGAAAACAGAGATGCAAACTTGGGGTGACAGCTGGTGTAACAAAGCACTGCATGGACAGTTCCTTGAAAAGATCCAAGGAAAAGTAGATAAGGAAAAGACTGGTTATGGCTGATCAACACTGAAGAAAGAAACAGAAGGCCTGATTCTTGCAGCCCAAGAACAAGCCATCAGAACGAATGCAGTCAAAGCCAGAATAGAAAAATCTGCTGATGATCCCAAATGCAGACTCTGCAAAGAAGCGGATGAAACCATCAATCACATACTGAGCTGTTGCAAGACAATCGTTCAGACTGGCTACAAACAATGTCACAACACAGTAGCTCAGATGGTCTACTAGAACTTGTGTCACAACTACCATCTGCCTGTAGCAAAGAACTTGTGGGATCATAAGCTTGAAAAAGTGGTCGAAAATGAGCATGCAAAACTACTGTGGGACTTCTGAATACAGACTGACAACACAATTTGGAACACAATACGCCAGATATCATGATTGTAGAGAAGAAAAAAATGTGGATCATCAACATTGCCATACCTGGTGACAGCAGAATTGACAAGAAACAGCTTGAAAAAATCACCAGATATCAGGACTTGAGAATCGAACTGCAGAGACTCTGGCATAAACCAGTGCAGATGTTTCCAGTGTTACTCAGCACACTGAGTCCTGTGCCTAAAGACCTAGGCAAGCACTTAAAAATAATTGGTGCTGACAAAATCACCATTGGTCAGCATCAGAAGGCCATCTTACTGGGATCTGCTCACATAATCCGCCGATACATCATGCAGTCCTAAACGTTTGGGAAGTGTTCAACTAGTGATTTGTGATATGAACCCCAGCCTAGTCATCTCGTTTGCTGTGTACACCGTTGTTTTTTGTGTATAATAATAATAATAACAACAACAACATGCCTGATGTTCCTTTGGATGTCTAATATCTACAGTAGCACCAATATTCAGATTAATCTGCACAATTGTTTGATCTGTAGCTTATAACAACTGCCTTCCTCCTCTTCGACCTTCAGCATTATTTGTTTGTAATGGAAGAACCCTTCATCTGTTTTTAAATTTTGTTCCTATAATTCCATTATTTAAGTACATTAGATAATTGCATGACAGTGTTTTTCAACCAAACATGATAAAGCTAAGTATATATAGACAACAGTTTTATACATATTTACTTCTTAATAGATTTCAGTAGGAACTAGATAACTATTTACATGTGAGGAAGCTATATTAAACATGGTAGGAACTTCAAAAACATATGCAAAAGAAAAACTGTTATGAAGAAAAGGTCAGCAGCATTAAATTTGTACACTTGTTTAGGATAATTCTGAAAAGTGAAAGATTAAAACTGAAGCTGTTACATGGAAATGAAAGCTATATAGTCACAAAACACCAGAAAAACTTATTTGCACAAATATCCTACATCTATATCTTGAGTTCAGTGCAATAGGGGGATAAATGGGCTATTTCAGCTATTTTTCTTGTTAGAGGTTCTTATGCATGTCAACAAACTGGAGGTACCAAACTATAGGAAGCATTGTGGTTGCTCTGCTTTCAATATGAAATGTTTCTAAAGGAAAGGATTGCTTTTATAAGAACTATATTGGAAAACATGTTTTCTGTTGCATTCTGCTAGAAAATCAGTCTACACAAACCTCTCTGTGCTGCGGAACAATCTAGGGATAAAATTCTTCAGGTTGCCTTTTATGAGATTCTTCGTAGGGGCTCTGAACAGCTATAGATTGCATACTGTAAGATGATTTCATTTCTTCAAATACGTTTACATTATTGCTTTCAAACCACGGTATCCATTCAATTTCAGATCCACTGCTAAGAGACTATTGGGTGTATGAAGGCTCTCTCACGGTTCCACCCTGCAGTGAAGGTGTTACATGGATCTTATTTAGATATCCTTTAACGGTATCCCAAGTTCAGGTAATGGTTGTTCTTATGACCACAGCCTGAAATTCTCAGTGAAAGGTTACAGCATACAAATACATTGCAAGGCATTATCCTTGCTTTTCCTTGGAAATCTCATTAAATTGGCCAGTTTATGGCTTTTAAAATAAAGGTTAAATCATTTGTGTTATTAAAATGGAAAGGTTAGAAATGAAGAACTGTTGTTACCATTTAGTTCTTATATTGTAAAAATAAAAACTTACTATGAAAGAAAATCAGAAGAGGGGAAAAGAGAAATAAATAAATGCCCAGCAGTTTTCTTTAAAAAAAAAAACCTTTATGCTTGTTTTCCTTAAAATGAACACTAGCAGATGTTCAAACATATGTTATTTGTTTATTTATGTGCTGGGGACTTAATGCAACACTATCCAGTAGTTGCTGGCTAGTTTTGCTCTCCAGAGCCATTTCAACCAGTGCCAAAATATTTCATAGCTGACACATAACTTACCTGAGTCTAGGGGACAATTACATGCAATTCTCTCTTAATGGGAAACTTTGGTTTCTGCTTCTCTGAAAGGACTTTTTTTTTTGAATGATATAGGCTTCCTTCTTGCTACTATCCATGTTTGACAAAAGGACATGATTACAGTATTACAAGCAAGGCCAGCAGGTAACAGACAGTTATGGGCATATGCTATGTTTAATAGTAGACTGCAGGTCACCTGCTATTCTTGTTTAAAATAGAAATGTAAAGGCTACTGAGCCAGACCAGGTTAATAGTAGCAAAATTTTAAAAATCTGATCATAAAAAATTTAAATCATTATTCAGAATGACAAGTCCTGCTGGAAAAGAAGATACATTTTAATAGTACACTATATCTAACATTGAATTAATAAATGTATTTTAGTCCTTTTCTTTCATTTCAACTCTTTGGTTTTAAAAACTTCATCCACATAAAGGAAAACTACTACACTGAAAATAAATTTCATAAAGAAATCATTTGTTACATTATCCCAGTGATTCATTTTAAAAGCATATTGTTCTGTAGAAGACTTAGTTTTGCCTACTCTCTCATAAAACCTTTCTGTATTTTTCTGTTTTTAAATGGTCGATTTTGTTCTGGTTTTTCAAGAATTTGGTTTTCTCCTTGTGAAATACAAGGCTCATGTTACTATTAAGCAAGAATAAGTTATCAAAGCTTAGTCTTCAGTTAGAATAGCCAGGTGGCTTTGATGTAGTTGGTTCATTTCAGTCTTGTAATTATGTCATAAAACAAAGGAATGGAAACCGGTTGAAAGTTCATAATGGATTTTTAAAAATTTCTATTTTAATCCAATTTCTGTTTGGAACGATCACGAATTTGATACAGTAAAGTCTACCATACCTCAAAAGCCTTCAAAATGTTCCAAAAGATGATAAGAAATTGTAAATTTTAATGTGAGAAGAAGGGAAATGAATTAATGCATGGGGAGTATCTGATTTTTTTTAAAATTTCTTTTCTATAATTTTAATTCAGTTTAAATGTATTCTTGGTTACATGTTTTTAAAGCTTTATATGTCATAACAATTAAAATGGTGGGATGTATGTTAAAGAGAGGAAAAATAACTAGCATTTTTTTAAAAAATGTGTACTTTTAACAGTGTAACTACTAATCGAGGGAGTCAAATGTCAATTTCCTTGTTTTATTAGATAGAAGAGTTTCGAGGACTGAGGAATCATATTAAAGGGGCGGAGCTCCTAGAAGGTTGCGATGGAAATTTAGGAGATAATTTCAGACCAACACAGCCACTTAATGACAGAGTCATAAAGGCTGCTTTCCAGTAGCAGAGACAAATTATTTAAAAAAGAAAGAAAAAAAGAAAGTCAAAATATTGGTAAGTGGAAAATGAAAATACTGACTTGTATAAAATATGACTTTTGTGCTAACTTTTGCATAATTTCCATTAAAGAGTCAAAGAATCACAGAGTTGAAAGAGGACATTTACGCCTTAAATCCAATCTTGCACTGTGCAAAAGTCTTAATATAGGATTCCCTGGCAAATAGCAATTTGGCCCCTTTGTTTTAACATATCCAGTGAAAAGAAGCTCATTTCCTCTTTGACTAATTGTTTCCACTTTTGTCAAATTGTTCTTACTATTATAGTTTTGCCCTAATATTCATATTTCCTAATATTTCTCCCAATAATTTAAATCCATTCTGTGTTCTGTACTCTGGAATGGCAGAAAATAAACCTTAACCTTTGTCAGATGTTCATTTCAGACATTTGAGGAAAATGCTGTCATGTTCCAGGACCTGTCAATAGTCTTCTCTTCTCAAGGCTGAAAATTTTGAATTGTTGTTGATAACTTTTAGGACAGGTCCTTATAATTTAGCTTATACAGGTACGTCTTGACTTAACCATCACTTAACAAATGCTGTGTTCACTTAACAACCATGGATTCATTGATCAGCTATGGTGATATATCCTAACAATACCACAAAAAAAAAAAGTAAAATCGAATCTTGTCACGGGGTACCTTGACTTATGACCGCAATGACTTAATACAAGAAATCTATTCCCAACCATGGTCATAAGTTGAGGACTACTTGTAAATAAAATTCTAAAAGTAATGAATTTTATTAGGATCACATAACATTTAACTATCTCAGAGTTTTCAGATTTGGAGAAATAAAACAATCCTTATAACATGCTTAGCTGAAAGCTAGGAGGTTAAGACAATTGTTTTATGGTGGTGGCAAGGCCATCAACTAAATGAATTGCCCTGTGCCCAATTTTATAATAGGCCAAGCAGCAGAATCTCAAATTGCAATGACAATAATTAGTCTACTCAATGCTGGTTTTATAAATTGTAACATCATTCATATAGTTTTTATTCTCATAATGGACAAAATAAAGAGGTGGCTGACCTATTAAATTCTACAAGATCCCTTTCCTTAATCTTGTTTCTTCAGCAGTTCTCGATGCAACAAGATGAGATGCTAGAGCTCCATTATTGGATTTTTTTTTTTTTAATTCTATGCAAAGCAGTTTCAGGTTTCCTGGAAATGGATTAGGAGCACAATACTCTTCTGTTCCAAACCCCTTTCCAATAAAACAAACACGAACCAAAGGGAACAGAAACCTTTTAATGATTCTTACGAATCCCCGGTTAAAAGGCTGCTGCAAACTAATTAACTTTGATAAGCACAAGCCTCGCCAATAACAGATAAGAAATATTTTACAACACAAGAGTCTTCAAATACCAACTTAAGATACTGCAATGTCCATGAGGCTGGAGTTTCAAAACGTTTTTGCTTCCTACAAAGAACATCCAATTCATAGCTGGCTTTTATCTTCTTGAAGGAGGGTCCATTACCTTGCAGCCTTACTCCTGAGTCACCTGTGCTGTTGCAGCTGCTCTTTCCTAAGAGCAACCCTGCGTGCATGTGCACTTGGCACATGTTCCTTGGGAAATTCCTCATCGTTGCTGCCATCCCTCACAATCTCTGAAGGCAGCAGTCCACTCCCTAATGGTCCTCATCTGAGTCCTTGCTCTCCTCAGCCATCCGCACCTGCCGCCCGCTGACTACAAAAAAATATGGAGAAAGATGAAGAGTAATGTTTTGTCCACTGCACTATTTTTAAATGTAAATCCTCTCAGTTGTTGCTTTTTGTTTTATTCTCAGTGTTTCCCTTAATGAGGGAAATAGTGCAGGAAATCAGGAAAAGTGCCACATAGGAAAATTTGAAAGGAAAAGTTTTAAATCTTTTATTCAGTCAAAGTGTCAGTTCAATATGGGATGTTCAATACTTGATTTTGAAATAAATGATAACGCTGATTTTTGTATATTCAACATATCATTTTGCTTGTTTTTGTCTGAAAAGAAATGAAGGTTACATTGGCTGCAATTTTTTAAATAACTTGCAATTTTAGAAGCTATAATAGAACTGAACATAGAATATATTAATATTTATGGAAGGGGATATTCAGTTAGAATTGTAGAGCATAAATGTCAGGTTCTTCATATTATTTTGTCCCATACTGGTTCAAACATTTAACCTCCTATCAAATTATATTTAGTGATTTTGCATTATTTTGTATTTTTGATGCACATCACAAACATGCTAAACAAAATTACAGGGTAATAGGGTTTCTGCAGTATTTGCCTTTATGGTTGCAAATTAGTCTAAGAATTCATTTGGATACCACACTAAGCTATAACAAAGTAAAGCTAGTGCATGACATTAAAATCATGTTCTTTGCTTACTTTCATAGAGGTAGCTAAACCACAAATGGGTTTCTATCTGTAGCTTGCTAACTGTTTTGCACAAACCATGAACTCTAACTTACAACTTGGACTTGTTCAAATAGGAATTTTAATTACACAATGAACACAATGAAAAATATATTAATCATGATATACTATGTATTTTTTTCACCTCCTAGACCCTTTATTCTGATTTGAGCCAGTTGATCTTGCCTGAAGATTGTTTGGTTTTGGACCTGCCTAAAAGCTATTAAAAGAGTCACCTTAGAATTCTTTCTGAATAATGGTTCAAATTGCTGGATGCTTTCATGAAGTTACTGAACTGAATTTTCCTAGCAAGAAATATGAACTACCCTTTGAATTGACATTTTTTTAACCTTGATTCTTACTCTACTACTTGCTTGTTGGCTTCAATAGTTTTCCAACTGCTTCAAGTCAATTCCAATACTCTGCATTAATTGAATGTATATTCACTTGGTGTAGGACTACTTTTAGTATAGACTGAGTATAGTATATGTGCACATTAATGTTGTTATATGAAAACTGAATTTAATGGCTTCCTATAAACAAGAAGTGATTGAATCTATTTCTGTTATGAGCCCTTTTATGTTCTGTCCTAGAAGCAAAGCACACAGCAGTGGAACTCAAGATAATTTGATGTGCCTGGTGACAACTAGCAGTGGAAGGACTTCATCCTGGAAGTGCTGTGAAGCTTGTGTTTGTCATATTGTCACAAATTGTCACATAAAGGCGTGATGTGAAAAAAGTATTTTGTTAGTTTGTTAGTAATTGATGATTGTAGAATCTGTTGTGTTAAATCACCCAGTCTTAAAACACGTCGAAGTTTTTTAATACTTAATTCCTTTTCTACCTTCCTCCCAAAATAAGATATGTAGGACACTCATATTTATGCTATGATATGTGATACGAAGAAAAGATGAAAAGGGATACTTCAAAAGACTTAAATTTACAGAGTACCTTCTTTTAAATATGTATGTATTTTCATACTTATATCAGTTTGACACCATATAAATTATTCACAGTAATAACACAATAACACAGAGAGGATTTTGCAGACTGCAGTTATTGAACATGCACTTACACATGAGTGTTTGATATACCTTATGAAAGAAAGCACATCCATGAAGAATTTATGAGAAAGAATGAAATATTCAATTATTTTGTGTTTGTTTTCTGGAAAAATAGTTCTTTCTTCTTTAATTATTGCCCTGAAAAGAAAGATCACTAATTTAGCCAAGGGATTTATTCTTTAAGAAAACAATTAAAAGTTGAACTTAGAAATTTCTTGAATAGAGAAGAATAGAGATTAATCTAGGGTTCTTGATTGAACCAAAGATTGTCAGAGGAACTGAAAATCTTGTCCAATAAAGAAATGAAACTGGAAAATAGAACTAAAGGTGCAAGAGAGAAGGATGGGGAGAAAACTTTCCAGAAATAAAGTTGCAGTTAGTCCTGATTTAACAATTGTAACGGGGACTGAAATTTCCATTTCTAAGCAATGCGTTCATAATGTGTGACATTGTAAGATTGCATTGCTTAATGATGGCAATTCTGACAGTCCCTATTGCTATTGTTAAATGAAGATCATGGGTAAAGTGACAAGACTGAGTCACTCACAAGCTGGCCAAAAGGTGCAACGTGAGCATGATCATGTGGTGGGTGGCTACTGCCAAGTGTGGAAAGGCATCCAGGTGATTGCCATGGCACAATAGAAGGCGGGAGGGACTGTTGCCTGACATAGGAGTGTGCACACCTGGCTCATACTTTGTAGTCAGACTCCACAGGAAAAAAAGCAGTGAGAATGGTAGTGACTTACAGGAGTGACTTATGACCATTGATTTTGTTTGTAGGAAGCTGGCAAGGAAAGTTGCAAACAATCATCAAGTGACCACTGGACACTGCAACTGTTGTGTGACCTAGTTGTCACCAGCCCAAATTGTGATTGCATGATGGAGAGAAGTCGACCAGAACTTTGGGGACCAGTCATAGATACCATTTGCTCAGCACCATCATAACTGAATTGTTGCTGAATGAGTGGTTGTTAATTGAAGCATCAAAAAAGTTACTGAGGAGAACTGCAATGCATTGAGACCAGAGACATTAAATGAAAAGAAATGGAAAATTCTGCAGTGAAGAGTGTGATGTAGCTGAATGGACTTATCCCCTATTGTATTTTATTTGCTATTTGTTTGACGAGGAATTTTGAAGCAACTTCTGAAAAACTTCTGGTCTTCTCTTGCAAGTGACATTTTTTCACATACTGATTCTATGGGGCAGAATAATGGGACAGATTAGCATGATAGAAACACCATCTTTTCTTGATTGCAGTATATGTACCAGTGTATGTACAAGAGGAATAGGAAACTCAGTTATGCTGCCAGGATTTTCATCATGGATGGATGTGTCCTTCCAACTCACAGTATGAAGTTGAAATCCTGATTTTAAAAGTTGTAAAGTTTGAAAAACACTGGCTTAGATTGTAAGGTAAAGTTTAATGACATATTTAAATGCTATATTATAGCAGCCTATTAAAACTGCATGGGGCTCTCTGAAGGTTGATTTAATTTGAATTTCAACTGGATTATCTCTATAAAACCAACCTTCATATTATTTCAAGACTTTAAGTGGAGAAACTTCTGAAGAACTGCAGAAGCTTCTTAGATGAGAAGCAAAAACTTTTCAAAGGAAAAAACAAGAAAGAAAAAAAACATTCTTGCTGAAGAAAATCCAGTTGCCTTTTGGAAAAAGCTCCTTTGGATGAACTTATACACTAGGTTGCTCTCTGTCAAATATTTACTTGGTACTGGTATATAGACTAACTTTTTCCAACCAGCTGACAATTATGTTATTCCTCAGATTTGCTGATATATGTTAGTTAGAACCTTTACAGGTAGCTTTTTTGACTTGGCACTAACTGGAGTGCTGATCTAACTTTATATTTTAGTATGAGAGATTCTTGTAAAAAAATAATGTCTTTTAAGATAGCTTAGATATTAATACTTCTGCTATACAGAATTTCAGCATACACCTTCCATCTTTCTTAGATATTCTCTGAATCAATTATCATTTATCTATTGCTGTTCTTTTACATACCAGTTCAAGATTTGTATGGAAAGCTCTTTCAGAGTTCACAGATCTTTGGAAGGCTTTCCTTGTTTTTTCCTGTCTCTTTTAATTTTTGATGCCTTTACAGTTGTCATTGTAATTTTTAACAGTTCTCTGAAATTCTTTGTTAAGTTTCTCCCCTAGATCTTTGTCTTTCGTGGCCTTGGGTTTCTCTTCTAGGCAATTTCCATCGTTTATTCTTGGTCTTTGGCAGTCTCTTTTCAAATTCTTTGTTAGCAACTTCTGTGATTTCTTTCTGGTTTTCTGCTAGTTCTCAATTGATAAGATTCAGGAATTCTAAGTGATTCTTGGTATTTTTCTGGAAAATGGTGAGTATAAGATCAAGAATATATCATGTCCAATTCTAATGTAGCATATTAATCATGTATCATTCTAAGCCTCATCAAATGAAAAAAGTGTATAATATAAAAATCGTCAGATATGAATTAAAGAAGCAAGTTTACTAGAATAATAAGATTCTTATGAAGCCAATATGATTTCAAATGTAAAAGCAATATATTGTTATCAAGATGTAGTTGTATAACTAAAAAAAGAAAATGTGACTACCCCCTAAAGTGTTATTTTTTATATGTTAATACAATCAGATATTAATTTTTAAGGAAGGCTAAAGGAACGTACTTTGATGTAATAAATTTTAAATCAGGTGAAGTAATTTGTATTATGCTCTATATAATCACTACTTTTAATAAAATTCATTTTTATCAATACTTTACAGACAAGTTTCATTTCTTTAATACTTGGAGTATATTTCTTATATCAATCCAGCTCAGTTTCATTTGGTTTTATTTTGGAAGGAGTACTCAGCTTGAACAAGTATATAATGTTTAAATACAATTATGGACTAATTAACTACTCAATCACTCTCACATCACACCAGGGACAGGCAAGAAATAATGGAGGTATTGTACAGAAATATATAAGAGAGCTGTGTTAATTAGTTTAGTGCTAATTGAGGCCGAAAAAGTATACGCTTGTCCTAAGAGATTTTAGCAAAAGCCATTATAATTGCAATGTTGCAGCTTAACTTTTTATATCTTGACATGGAATATGTACAATAGGCCATGTTCAAAATTAAATGATATATTTCTATTTTCTTGTAAGTACTTAGTTAATGTTTTCTCAGAACTTTGTTCAGTGGTCACTGGCATTAAAGTTCTACAATCAATAGTCAATGTGCTAAAGAATCCTTTTACTCACATTAAAAAAAATGATGATTTTAAAAAACACAATAATATAAGTGATCAGAAATTTCCAGAATTGGAATTATTAGAGAAACCCAGTCATGTCTAGAAGATACAAAGTACAAATATCATCCCAACTACAGGCATGGTCAAATAGACAATGAAAGCATATGTGTTGTCTAATGATAATGAAGTCTTTATAAAGGCTTAATAAAATGTGTGTAGTGTTTTGCTTCATTGGATTACATTCATTTCACCAAATGGAAAACTGATGAGACTGAAAAACTAGTAATTTGATCAAGAAACCAAACCTTTCATGGTAGAGATAAAGGAACCTGTGAGATTTTTGGTCCCACTTCCTAATAGTCCAAGCTTTAATTTTAAAAACTGTTTTGAAAATGGCTGCCCTGAAGAGTTACTGCCAAAGGGTGTATGTCCATTTTAGAAATTTTTGCTCTTTAGCCTAATGGTATGTGTGAAAGAGGAAAGTAAGTTGGAACTCTTTGCAGATTTCTTTATCATACTCATTGTATTTGCCCTTTTGCTATCATCTCTGTCAATCTTCTCATCCAATTCACGAATCTTCTTTTCCCGGGTAAGTCATCTTAGATATGTGCACAATTTCTCTGCTGCATGCCACCACTCTGTCTTCTTGCTGCTAGTGTTTTCATTTAATTTCCCTGCATTATTGTTCTCCATCCTCACCTTTTCCCCATACTCACTTCTTTCTACATGTGTTGTTTCATCCTTCTCCATCTTCGTCCCACTTTCTCTGCACTTACCTTCCTCTCTGTCCTCAGCCATAGAAATTAGTGGTGGTTCAGAGCCAGTCATAGAATTGGAAATGGGGGACAACCATTCTTTGAACCACATTGTGCACCTGGGCAGTGACTTCATGGGGCTGCCATTGATGGCAACTGGAAATTGAGAATTAAGCCCTACTGATTTCCCCCAGTAACAACAGGCTGCATAATATTTTTAGGCTGAAATGAAATTGATAAATAATTCATGCTATGATTTAAAAAAAGTACTAAAAGGAAAAAAATGAGAATCATTAAGCAAAATTAAATACAAGAAAAGGATACTAGAATACTAGGATCACATTCAACTTTTATTTACAAAGTGGCTTAATGATATTAAAATCAAGACAGCCAGTCTACAGACCAACCTCTGCACTGCATTCCTATGAATGTTTACTTGGATATCAATAAATGCATAAAGTAATCTGGATGTTTTCTTGGTAAGTGTATACAGAATTTCTTATTCCACATATAGTCCCTTTGAACAAAAACAGTACAAGGAAAAATAATTATTGTTAAAATAGATCAGTGTAATCTATAAAGCATAAAGTTGACCTAGGAAGTTGCTGAGGAAATCTGGGTGATGATATATTAAAGATAATGTTTGAGGAATGTGGGTGTCTGATGACTCTCAGTATTATTACATGAACTGAATTAACAATCCCCAGTGGAAATCTTGCACAATATTTCACTTTTTAATCCCATGCACAGAACTCACTTTTCTAATTTTATATAAAAGATTTCAGTGATATGGACATATCCATAACAGTTCTATATTCCATTCAAAACATAGTTATTTCTCTGTTCTGTTCTCTTCAAAATGGTGATTTGAGATTCCACTTGGAAAGGTGGTATGGAATAAAAATTGCTAGCCGGAGAAGAAATTCTATAAATTCCCAGATGAAAAGATTCTGCTACAAAAGTCAGAAATACATAAAAATCTGTTCATATGAGTTCTATCCCATTTCTATCTGTAGATTTTCTTCTGACTTACACTGTTGTGAGACAGGACCATCAGATCTGCCCTGCTACAAAAGAATCTATGTCAAACCTTCTATCCTACTGTTATGAAACTCTTTTTTAGTCTTCACTGTCTCACTGCCAGGACATAAACAGTCTTTCAAACTCACTATGGAATTTCACTAACATAATTGTTCCATTCTCTTCTCAGAGAGGGGAAAGACAATGCTGCCACAGTGCCCTTGAATGAAAAATGGAAACGCTGGAGGCTCCTGCTTTGCTTTCCTCACAAAGCTTGCTTTGTCTGCCTTCAGCTAATTCAGGAATGATAGACAGCTGTGACAGTTGGCCTGTCCACATGGTCCAGTGAAATTCTGGGAATGAGCTTTATGTTACAAGATGAAAACACATTAAACTGTCCAATATGCTTTCTTAACTTTTTATTGCTCACAAGGCTCTATTTTTGTCCAGTGCTCCTGTGTTGTGGCCTATACCTTTCAGCATGTTTGATGGAAAAATAATGAACAGCAGCCAGGTATATCAGATGTATCAGTTACTTTTTTAAATAGCAGTTTTGAATGTTCAAAGCACCTCTATTTCTCCAGAGCATGTACATAAAAAAATGGATCATTAATAGCTTATAAAGAAAATAAGTTATTATTTTTATAAATAAAAAGAGGCTAGTTTACTAAAAGGTAGGCATCTTCTGATGAAATATCTAGAAGACAAATATGCTATTTCAATTAATTTGGAATGTATAGTATGTGCTGAATATGTTAAATATATTGCCCATTTTTACTTTTCCTCCATGAATAGAATGACAATTCATCCAGGAAACTATAACTCTTATTCCCTTAATGGAAGTTTGTTTTTCTTCAAATAGAGCAAAAATGTAGCATCCAAATCATCAAAATGGCTTGATTTTTACATTCCGTGAAGTTTAGTATTGGATCCACAGCAGCTTGGAAAGATTAAAAATTTGTTTAAACACAGAAGCCACTGTATATCAAGTCATATTTTTTATTCATTGAACCTAATAATATCTTGCAGCACTCATTAAGACACCACTTCCCAACAAAACTGATTAGTGAAGTGAATGAAGAAAAACGTTTGGAAAACATTGCCTTAAGGCTTTTTCCTAGCAATTGCCATTACCCAATATTTTGAACCTAAAAACCTAGTGCTTGACCCTTTGGATTTCTGTAGCTGTCTTGCAAAACTCAAAAGAGAGGACTTTACAATTTAAGCTTTGTCTCACTATAATTTTTCCTAGAAAAAAAACAACATAACACAAACACAAGCAAAAGAACATGACACCAGAGTCTTGGATTTTAAAAGAGCTGATTTCAATAAACTCAGAGAGAACTTGGACGGATTCCATGGATGAAAATCCTAAAGGGGAAAACAATTCAAGAATCTTGGGAAACTCTAAAAAGTATTATCATAGAATCCCAGACCAGCACAATGCCACCGAGAAAGAAAAACAAGAAATCCAAGAAGAAACCAGCATGGATGCACAAAGAACTTTCTGGCAAATTGAAAGAAAAAAAGGACAAGTACAAAAAATGGAAAGAAGGACATGCAACTAAGGCAGAATATCAGCAGAAAGCCAGAATCTGCAAAGACAAAGTCAGGACAGCAAAGGCTCAGAACAAACAAAGACTTGCAACAAAAGTAAAAGATAATAAAGAAAGTTTCTTCCAACATATAAATAACAAAAAAATCAAGGAAACAGTCGGTCCACTAAAGAGAGAAGATGGCAAGGAAGTAACAGGCAACAGAGAGAAAGCAGAACTGCTTAACTCATTCTTTGCATCCATCTTCACGCAAAAAGAAACTATAGCTCAACCCATCAAAAACATAACTGTAAAAGACAGAAGACCAGAGCAGTAAGGAGGAACTGGAAAAAAACTCCCAGGAAGATCAAGGCTATCATAAGAACAGAGATGGAACTTTAGGAAATCAAGGAAATACTCATCTACATCAGGAGAGAGAAGAAAGTAGGACACATCTTCAGGCACAAGGAGAGACCGAAGCCATTACAAGATAAAGAGCGAAACAGAATTAATTAAATGGAAGAAGAAAAGAAACTACTATCAATTAATATAAATGGTTTAAACTCAACGATAAAAAGGAAAAGGATAATAGCTAAACTAATCAAACAAAATGCTGATATAATATGCCTACAAGAAACTCATATAAAGAAAACAGATAAAAAATACCTAGAATGTCCGAAATTAGGGAAGCTATTTACCACACCAGCAGACATGGGGAAAAAGAAAGGGATTGCAGTATATGTTAAAGAGGATTTGAAAGCAGATTTAATATGGTCGGATTCTGAGGGAAGAACTCTGGTTTTGCAGATCTGGATTAATGCCATCCCAATTATCTTAGTGGTAATCTACACCCCGAATGGAGATCAAAAAGAGTTTTTTAAGCATCTTTATGGAAAAATAGTAGGATTGGAAAAAAGAAATATTTGTATCATAGGAGTCTTTAATTCTATTGCTGATTATCAAAAAGACCACAGTAATGGGGGGAAGAACAAAGAGAGAGCTTCCCAAGATATGTATGGAAATGATGAAGGAGTTAAATTTGATTGATATATGGAGAAGATCACATCCTGAGAAAAAACAATTTACATTCTATTCAAATCCTCATCAAATATTGACACGAATTGATATGGCATGGATGAATGGGGAAATAGCAAATGAGATAAAAGGGATTGAAATTTTACCTAATGAATGGGCAGATCACAATCCAATTCAGATAATATGGAAGGGTAGGGAAAAACCCAAGAAAATATGGACGTTAAATACTCAGTTAATAAGAGAAAAAGAATACACCAACAAACTCAAGGAGGAATTAAATTATTTCTTAAAGGAAAATGATAATGGAGCAACTATGAAACAAAACATTTGGGATACAATGAAGGCAGTAATAAAAGGTATAACAATCTCTTATAACGCCATGAGGAATAAGGAAAAATACGCCCAGCAAAACAAATTACAACAAAAAATTAAGGAATTAGAAACTCAATTACAGAGTACCCCAAAGGATTCAAAATTGCAAAATCAGATAATAATAACTAAACATAAACTGAATTTAATTGAACAAGAGACAATGATTATAAATTTGAATACAACTAGACAAACTTATTTTGAGCATGCTAATAAGCCAGGGAGATGGCTATCATATAGATTAAAAAAAAAGGAAAGAAAAAAGATTGATATACCAGCTAATAGATGGAAAGGGGGATATACAACAGGAGTTAGAACAGAAAAAAGAAATTGCCCATAAGTATTTTGAAAAGTTATATAAAAAGGAAGAAGTTAACGAAGATAGAATAAGAAACTATTTAGATGAAGTGAAGGATAAAGCAATTGGGGAAGAAATGGAAAAATTATTAAACGAAGACATTACTTGGTTTGAATTGAAATCAGCAATAGAGAACCAGAAAAACAATAAATCCCTGGGACCAGATGGGATTCCAGGGGAGCTGTACAAGGCAATAGCAGAACAAATAGGACCTCTTATGGTGGGGGGCATTGATTTCACTGATCCTGAAGGAGGATTCGGATCCCTGATATATACATAATTATAGGCCGATTTCACTATTAAATAATGATTACAAAATATTCACTTCTATTATAGCAAGTAGACTAAAAAGAATGTTAAATGAGCATATATATGAAGATCAAAATGGATTTCTCCCAACCAGACAAATCAGGAACAACTTAAGAAAAGTACTAGATGTCTTAGAATTTTACGAAGCCCACCCCGAAAAACAAATTGCACTTATGTCTTTAGATGCAGAGGCCTTCGATAATTTAAATTGGCAATTTTTAATCCAAAAAAATTATAATATGAATTTAGGCACCAAATTTGAAAATATTATAACAACCATTTATGATACACAACAGGCTAATATTATAATAAACGGGGAATATACCCGCCCAATAAAAATAGAAAAAGGAATCAGACAGGGCTCTCTCACCCCTGCTCTTCATATTATCATTAGAAGCATTACTAATGCGAATTAGACAGAACCCAGACATAAAAGGATTAAAGGTTAAGAAAGAAGAATATAAGTTGCAAGCGTTTGCAGATGATATGATTTTTTTTCATTGAGGAACCAATAGAAAGAGGACAAAAATTGATGAATGAATTAGAACAATTTGGAGCAGTAACAGGACTTAAAGTTAATAGGAAGAAAACAAAATTAACGACTAAAAATTTAACAGAAAAACAGAAAATAGAACTAGAAGAAGTTATGGGAATATAAGTGATAAAGAAAGTTAAATACTTAGGAATATGGTTGACAGCACATTGTAAGACACTTAAGGAAAATAATTATGATAAATTGATGCAACAGGTAAAGAAGGATTTAGAAACATGGGGCAAGCTGCAACTTTCATTATTGGGCAGGATTGCTGCTATTAAAATGAATATTCTTCCAAAATTCCTATATATATTTCAGACGATCCCAATCAAAGTACACAAATTTTTTTTGAAGAACTTAATAAAATAACTGTAAAATTTATCTGGCAAGGGAAAAGCTAGAATAAATTTAAAGGCAATGCAGGATATGAAGAGCAGGGGAGGGCTGGCACTTCCAAATTGGGAGTTGTATTATAGTGCAGCCTCTTTAGTATGGTTGAAGGAATGGGTGAATTTAACAAATAAGAGAACATTATTCTTAGAAGGCCATGACTTGCAAAGGGGGTGACATGCTTTTTTATGGGATGTAGGGAAAACTAGCCAGAAATATTTTCACAGACACCTAATCAGAGACTCATTATTAACTAATTGGAAGAAAATACGGAAAAAACACTATTTAAAAATACCAATTTGGATTTCAACAATGGAGGCGATGATTCACCCAAATAATCTGGATATCACTAAAATGATTAAATATAAGGATCTATTGGATACACAAGGAAATTTGAAATCATGGCAAGAACTTCAAGAGCGGGGATTAAAAATTCATCAGTGGGCATATCTTCAAATTCAAAGTAGATATAAACAGGACAAGAAAGAATTTGGAATTAACAATAAACTCCAGCAATTAGATAAAATTTTATTAGGATCAGGCAAAAAAAATATAACAAAATTTTATAATTATTTATTAGAAGTAGAATTAGAAGAAGAAATTGTAAAAGGGAACATGATAGCCTGGAGTAGGAATATAGGACATAGCATCACCATAACAGAATGGGAAAAGGTCTGGGGTAGAAATAATAAAATTACAAAATCGGTAGCATACAAAGAAAACACCTATAAAATGTTTTATAGATGGCACCTTCCTCCTTCGAGATTAGAGAAGATGCACTCCAATATGAGTCTGAATTGCTGGAAATGCAAAAAAAAGAGAGGAAACTTTTTTCCATATGTGGTGGTCCTGTACAGAAGCTCAAAAATATTGGCAGAAAATTAGAAATTGGCTGGAAGAAATGACAAGAGAACAGATCGAATTCAAACCAGAGTCCTTTCTGTTAGGGATCATTGATAAACAAATATCAAAAAAAGTGAAATATATAATAATACACATTTTGACAGCGGCCAGATTGGCTTTTGCACAGTGTTGGAAGCAGCCTCATATTCCATCAGAGGAGATGATCATTCAAAAAATTTCAAGTTGTGCAGAAATGGACAAATTAACTTTGGCATTAAAAAATAAAGACACTTCAATATACTACAACAGGTGGAACTGCTGGTACAAATGGATAGACCAAAGATAGACTTCACACTAAAAGGCAAAAGAGGATAGGATAAATCCATAGTAGTGATACACAGATATATGTAAGGATTAGGTGTGTGTATATGGCATAAAATAAGGATAAAAAAGACGTCTTACAAACTGTTGAAGATGAGAATGTTTTTAATTGTTTTCTATTTTTTTCTTTCTATTTGCTTCTCTCTTTCTTCTTTTTCTCTCTTTCATTTATGTATGTGTTGTTGGTTTGTTTTAATTGTAAAATCAATAAAAAAAATTTTTTTAAAAAAAGAGATTGGACTGCTATTTGTCAGAAATGGTGTAGGGTCTCCCGCTTGGGCAGGGGGTTGGACTAGATGACCTACAAGGTCCCTTCCAACTCTGATTATCTGTTAAATCTGTTAAAATTGCACGGGTATCCTTCCCCATATTATATTAATAGTCCAATCTTATGAGGCTGAGGCTGAGGCTGATGTATTTGGGGCTGCTATTTTTAGAAACCTGAAATCCAGCAACCATGGCTTCTACAAAAGACGTACACTACAACCAAAGCAACTCAAGAACTTGGTTTGAATATCATTATTTCTTTGTAAGTCTTCCCTTCCCCATTAACCATCTTTTCTTCTCTTTTCTTCATTTCAGCAGTATATTTATCATGAGGGCTGGGTCCTCTATCATAATGTGAGTGAGACATAGACCATCTCTACTGAGAAGCAAGATTAATGAGAAAGAAAATGATGTAAAAAGCAAAAAAAAAAAACCCTAGATAAAGTCATCAATCTATTTTTCTTAAGGAGAATTCTTAAGGGAATTTACCTAGAAAAAAAGGACCCATTACTCGTTTCTGCCTTCAATAACTTGAGGATTTTTTTGGGCTAAATCCAGTATTCAAATCAAGTCTACATTATATTTTTCCAGTTTCTCTTATACTTATTATAAACTACAGTCTGGGACATCTAAAACATCTATGCCTTCATACATGCAAACAATATAGTTAAGGTTACTGAAGGGTTACACAATGTCAAGCTTAAGACCCTGCTTGTTGGGGGTTATTTGTTTTAGGACTATTCATGGTTCTGTTTCTGTTTCTCAAACAATTTTAACTGAAAGCTGCCCAGAGTTGTTGGAGTTATGTAGCCTATACATTGTTTAAACATAAAATAAATAACTAAATACAATAAAAACTGGCTGCATTAGTAGGTATGACCAAGGGTGGGTGTGGTTCATTTGATTTTCTGGGAAGTACAATGGTGACAATGGACTATTTTCTCTGGCCTCTCAGGATACTCCCTGCAATTGCAGTTTCTGTCCTGTCACCAAAAAGAGACTCACAGACCGGAGTTGAATTCAGCTCTTTTAATACTAACCAGTATCTTCAACTGCACTCGAGCCGCTGCAGCCCCTTTTATAGCGGCTGCTCGCAGCTGGCAACCAATGGCATCTATTCAAACTTCCCGCTGCTTTAGGTGGCCAATTAGATGTTTGAGTTATTAGCCAATAGCTCGTTGTGTTTATTAACCAATAGGAACATAGACTTAGAAGTCTCTATTTGAATACACTACAGTTTCATTTCTTTCTTTTTTCTTGGACAGATCCATTCCTAGGTAACCATGGCTTGCAAATACCCGCTTCTTTTCTTATCAGTAGAGTGAGGGCCAGCATTTAAGCCTCAAATTTACTTATTTATTTTTCAAATTAGAAGCATTAAAAAAATAAAGATATGAATGAACAGGGACACTAAAGGAAAGCCTGCAGGCCCACTGAGGCTCACAGGCTTAATGAATGACCTTAGGGAAGTTGCTGTGGTCATTTTTAAGTAAACATTCCATTTTTTAAAAACGCATAAAATCTGGTTTGATAGATTTATTGCAAACCTGAGGAAATCTTTGTTTGTTTATTTATATGCAGGAGACAATTAAATGAACACTTATTTGATTGTTTTAAAGAAATCAGTTATTTTAAATGAATTCTAGTATCCTGAAAAGTTTTTATTTGGCAGTTGAAACATGAATGCACCATCTGGGCTATATTAAATTGGACTTTAATTATGCTCCTGATTCAGAGGGAAAGATTCATAGTTATCCTGGGGCTCCTTGTGGTTGCACATGACAAAGTTGGCTCCAGAGGTCGACCAAAATGCTCAGGGATCATGCTTGAGTAACATTTAATGATAGAAATAGTGAATTTGAAAGTATCTCCCCCTTTTGGAATTTCAGTATCCTTAAACTGCTGAAGTTCAACCACCCCTTTTCCAGTTTGCTTTAGAGCTTTGGAGATTACAGTCTTAAAGTAATAACAGAAACTTCAGTAAACACAGGAAAAGAGCACAGGAAAGGAAAATAATAGTTTCTTTAAAAGGGAGACATTACGTCATTTGCTCAGCAACTCATTCCCCCTTTCACAGCCAAGATACTACAGGCAGTCCTAGATAAGAAACTTGTTTTATTTGGAGAGCAAATATAACTCAAATTCTAGCAGAAAACTGGCTATGCTCTTGCTTGTGCCTGATTCATTGATCTATGGCAATCCTTTTTAACCTGTTATTTTCTAAGTTTATTATCTCTCGTATTTTGGGTAAGCATGCCTTGTCCTTTTGGTACAAGAATTTGGAAGGAGAAGTAGGCGAAGAGAAGCATAATTGACTATTTGGGTGCAAACAATTCTAGAGAGGTAAACTTACAGATTTATACAGACATCAAAATCAGGTATATTATGTGATTCACAGATAAATACATGGATTATTTTTAGATGTTGAAGGTGATATCTACCATATTTTGCACTCCATAAGACACACCTGACCATAAGATGCACCTATGTTTTGAGGAGGAAAAGAAAAAATATATGAATATGGAGCACCGATTATGGAACAGCAGTGTAGTGAGGGCAGGAGGCGGAGCCTGAGAGAACCACAGATAGGTGTCTTCTCACGTGCCAGGTCTGCCTATTGACTCCTGCACTGTGGAAAAGAGACCGAAGAGGTGGGGTTCAGCACTGTAAAAGGACCCTGCTGCTGCGGCCCAGCTGCTATTTACCTTATTCAGTCCATAAGACGCATAGGCATTTCCATCCACTTTTGAGGGGAAAAGTGTATCTTCTGGAGTGAAAAGGGGACTAATCTTCTCTCTACATATAAATTTAAACATTGAGTTAAATGTTAGAAGGGACTCCAAGGTCCCTTCTAACTCTATTATTCTATGTTCTACATGCTTCTGCTTGTGTTCAGGACCCACATTTATTCTGCATTAGGAGCCCATAGAGTACTATTCTTTAGGAAGAACATTTTGCAAATAGTGTATAATGGATCTATTTGAAAGGGAAGGTTAAAAATCTTCCTATGCAAATATGGCAATTGTTTTGTACTGTTTGGAATCAACTCAGTTTTTTCAACCTTTTTGCCTCTTTCTCTGGACTGACATCCAAATATTTTTCATTGCAGCTCCCAGAATTCTATGAGCAAAGGACATTGTAGTTCTTAAGTACCTAAAGGATAGCAGGAACAATGTCTTGAACTAATTGTTTGTGTTTGAGGACTCTCACAAATTTGGAAGAAAGTGAAGGAGGAGGAAGGACCTGGAAGATGAATAATATAAACCCTTTGTCTAGATAATGTGGAACTTTTTATTTTGGAAGGAGGAGGAATAACAAAGCATACTGTAGTATATTACAAGTTACAGTAGTTTTAGGAGTAATTTTTGATGAAGCTTTTCTGTACAACTCTAAAGTTCCAAAAGTGGGTAGGTTTGTAAAATACATTTCCTTGGTTTTCTTTTCCTACATCTAATTATTCATGCCAAATGTTAAATGGATCAACTTCCAGCTGATAAACTACTTCAAATTCACTGGAATTCTAACTCCACCCCAGCTGAAACAAAGAGATTAATGATTAGTTCCTGATTTTGTTTGGCAACTTTCATTTATGGAGCCCAAGAGACTAATCAGAGTTTAACAGGAGGTCACAAAACAATACATTTAATTACACGAACAATTAGCTATAGTTATAATTGACTGCATGAAAAATTGTGCATATCTTTGTCGGTGTTAGCACATTATAACACATAAGTGATGCACTGATTGAATGAGTCAATGCTGAGGTTAGAAGTAAAGACTGAGAGACATGGGAATCTTTCTATTTGTTTCTTGGACATTTTTAAAACTGCCTTTGCAAGTGCAATGTATCAAAGGAAGAATATTTATGCCAGATAAGTGTCTGATTCAAATCCCCCGACTGTGCTGCATCCATGTCAAAGGGAATAGAAGAGAGAGACAGCCAAGACAATCAGCTGCTTGAGATAGGAAGAAAATTTAGTGTTGTTTCTTTTTAGCTCCCTTCTTTGGCATCAGTAGAAATATAACACATTTTTCAGACAGCTAACATCATTCTGAGGGATTTTCAGAGCAAGGCACTATAAATGGTTATGTGACTACTTGTACAAATAGTACAGCCACCTCAGTGTGCATTTCTCAAAGGCCCCACTTACACACTTTTATCTGGCGCCATAGAGCTTTTCAGCGTAGATGCAACCAAATAGTGGACCAAGAGGCAAAGGGTGGAGTGGAGATGTGATCCAGTTTACTATTTGTCTCTTTCACTCCTCTATAAGATTTTCCTGATCTCATTCAAAAAGGAAACCAACAATGAAAAGCAGTGTGGTCTTCAAACTTCTCATTTGCTTGAGAACTTTCAGTTTATTTTTTCCTGAAATAATATATATCATAACTCTTTAAAAGTTTAGCATAAATGTTGGCTTAGAATTATTACTTCTCAAAACAATATTGTAATACTAACGTAAAAAGCCCGCATATGTTTTGTTGAGATATCTTCTCAATTAATGCAAAGTATTTATTAGTTCTTTCCAAATCAATATGTGAACTAAACCAAATGGAGTTCTAATTCAGTGTTTGTACATCTTCAATTTTTTGATGCAGTTCTTAAATCCAAAAATGCAGATTAAAAAACATACATTCAGAAAAAAATATTGCTTTAAATTAATAGAAACTACATTTGCTTGTATATTTTCAGGGTTTTTTTTTATAATCTTCCTCCATCAATAGACTCTGAGTAGTGAACAGCAAGGTAATAATAGTGCAAATGTAGGAGCAACCCCCATAAACCACTAAAACCCTGATAGTAAAAAACAACTGTCAAATCCTCCCCACAAATCATCAACAGAATTTGGGTATGCTAATCAAGGCTACATACAAAATGTATATATGATGATAAAAGGAGTCCCTGTGGATTTTACTCTGCTAGTCATTGCTGACTTTGTGTGTGTGTTTGTGCATGCGCTCATCATTTCAAGGCCATTGAGCCAGCGCTGTCCAAAGACTTTTCTGTAGTCATGTGGCCAGCATGATGGAGCACTGTTATCTTTCCAGTGAAGTTGTACCTATTTATCTACTCACATTTGCATGTTTTTGAACTGCTAGGTAGGCAGGAGAGGGAGTGAGGATAGGAGCTCACCCTGTTGAGTGGTGCTCAGGTCTCAGATCCTGGCTGTCAGCTTTCCACTGTGTCTCCCAATGATATGATGATCATAACGAAACTTAAATGAATATGAAATTTTTGTAAACTATTAAATATAAATAGAATAGAAATAAAATAAAAGGAATATAAGATTGCAAAGAATGAAGCTGATCAAAACCAAAACTGATACTCATCTCAGGGAGCATGATCAATTTTTGAAAAAACACTGTATTAATTTTATTTTGTTCCATTACTGTTCCAAAATTACCATTGTTTATTTGAATTCAGAATGTTATTAGTGATAATTATAATACTTTACATACAATATAATTTTTATCTTTTCATTCAATTCTTTATAGATAGTGGTATAGTATAATGAAGTATACTTCTTGTTTTCACATTGAAATAATTACCCATGTTGATGAATTAGTTATTCTCCCATTAGAGTGAAAACCTTATAATTAGTTGAAGCACAGTTGTTAAACTTAATTTTAACAGTTAATAACTAGAATTTCCTCAGAACTGCCATTGTGTTCTCTTTGAGATTTTAAATGCAGTTAATCAAATTCTTTTTTCATTTCTATTGTAGTGTTTATTTTTACCATTGCTAAACCCCTTTTAAAGATAGCATAAACATTTTGTATATAGGATTATACCTCAAATATATGTCCTTTTGGCACATGCTATTTATCTAGGCCAGGGGTGTCAATCTCAATTTATTTGAGGGTTGTGTTTGATCTTTTGGGGCTGGAGTAGGTGTGGCCAGGGTGGGTGTGACCAGCTTGATGTCACTCATATTGAGGGCTCCTGTGATAGCCTGAGCGCTCTGTCAGCAAAAATGGGCTCCCTCCATTTCTGGCTATGATGGCTTCTTGCAACCCGCTGCCAGTGGAAATGGAGCTCTGTAGGGCTGCCCTTCCAAGCTCTGTTTTTGATGGCAAAGGGTTGCAGGTGGCCGTTGCAGCTGGAAACCCAGGGAGCCAGTTTTCTCTAGCAATGGCACTGCGGGCAGGTCTCTCACTGTTTCCAGGGTGGCCCTGCTGGCCAGTTTCAAATCTGGCCTGTGGACCTTGAGTTTGACACCCCTGATCCTGGCAGTTCTTTTGGGGGGTGGGGGGAAATGGCTTTGGCAGTAACCAGTCACCTTACAAAAAAATTTTTATGAGAAATTGATGAAATATGGACACCTCCAAATGTTATATCCTGACATTCATGAATTGGCTCTTGCTTGCAGGGTTACATGCCAGAGATATCCATGGTGTGTACATGTTTGTTCATATGTATATGCTCTCATGTGTTAAAAAACTCAAGGTGGCAGCTGTGACTATGTAATCATAGCTTGCCCTTTTATGTGAGTTGTACATGCAGCACATGTTAAATAGTGACAAGTGTCAGACACACAAAAAAGGTTCACACAGGAAGATTAAATTAAACTGATTTATTACTAAAAGCCTATGCACAGGAATCTTCTCAACTACCGGTAATGATCAGAGTTAAATAAGGGGAGTGGGGTTGGACTCAACTAACAGTCAGGCAACCAAGGGGGCATTAGACTTTGTTCATTTGTGGCTATATAAGTAGTCCTCAACTTACAACAGTTGATTTTATGACTGTTTGAAGTTACAGTGGCATTGGAAAAAAAGTAACTTATCACATTTATGGGTTAGGGTTAGGGTTAGGGTTAGGGTCATATAATAAAAATTGGTAACCGACTCATATTTATGACAGTTGCAGTATCACAGGGTTTTGTGATCACCTTTTGTGACTTCTGACAAGCAAAGTCAATGTGGAAGCCACATTCAATTAACTTCCATGTTACTAACTTAACAACTGCAGTGATTCACTTAACAACTTTGGCAAGAAAGGTCATAAAATGGAGCAGAATTCACTCAACTGTCTCGCTTAGCAACAAAAATTTTGGGCTCAACTGTGGTTGTAAGTTGAGGGTTAACTGCATCACAACACTAAACAGATCCCTCTTTTTATCCCGCCCCCCTTCCCTGGGCTCTGCAAGTCCTTCTCCTATACAAAGCTTTAACTGTGGCTGCGCCTGCCAATTTGAACAGAATTCTACATAAACTAAGGATGAAGATGGGCACATCGCTGATGCATTCAGATTGGGGATCTCCAATTGGCCAGCTGGAGGATACCCAACTGACTTGAAGACCTGTATATTTTCAGGACAAATGTGATTGGGGCAATCATGAACCATTTGGTATTTGTATGGAAGTATTCTTAGATGAAAAAAACATTTTGCTTTGGTGTTAAAATGAATAAGAGTTGTACAACCAAGAAGTTATTTCAGAATAAGAATTATAACTATATTAGTTAGAGAATTAAAAAGTGAAAATCTAGGATTGATGAAACAAAAACAACAAACAATGCTGCAGGATTCAATACACATATTTAAATACATAGTTATATGGCTGAACTGGGAAACATTTTATATTGAAGGCAAGTATATATTAATAATAAGAGGAAGTTTGTGTAAATTTCCCTAATTTCTGACAAGAAATATTTCAATATTTTCAATTACAAAAAGAAAATAATTTTGGCTTATTTAGAAGAGAAAGTAAAACCAAAAATGCTTGCTTTTCATAATCTGTATCATATTAGACACAACTCTCATAATCATGATAAATATAAGGTGTAGAAAGCTAATGTAGTGCAATATGTTTATATTATTCACACAGTAAAATGCATAACATGCAGACTTTTCAGCAAGGACAAATT
Source organism: Pseudonaja textilis (assembly GCF_900518735.1). The sequence continues at coordinate 13,353,397 of NW_020769338.1, forward strand.
CAGAATAATTTTCCTTGGTGTTTTGTATATATGCAGAGGAATGTAAGTGTGCTTAACTTCTTCTCCACAATGTTTACTGACCTCAGAAGGAATGAGTGTACTTATCTGAAAACAAGGCAGCAGAAATGATTAGTAGATCATTTATTCAACTGATCTACAATCCCTATTTCTAACATAATACCAATTGTTGATAAACTCAGTGGATCAGATTATAAGTATGTATACTCGCTGAAGTGTGAAAGATGTCAGGATGCTCCTGGTTATTCACTGTAATAAATGTCAGAAAAAATCCTTGCGATCATACAGAATGCCTCCAATGTATGTATGGTCAGAAAAGATCTATTTCATTATGGATTCTCAGTCATCCAGGTCATGATTGTCCCAAAGGTCTTTTTCAAGAGGCAACTGGACTTTCTTGTGTTTCTTTGAAGATATTTTGCTTCCCCTCCAAGAAGCTTCTTCAGCTTTGACTGGATGATGGGGAATGGAAGGATTTACAGTATATTCTTTGCAGACAATTGGTCATTTGTATTTTTAGAGAGTTGTTGAGGTAACGTGGAGGTTTATCTGTGTCTTCAGGATCACCTGAGTAGTGAAAATGGATATGGAGCCTTCTTGGAACTGCTGAAAGGACTGTGTTGTAGACTGGAGATAGATGTTGTCATATCCTTCCCCCATTTCATTATAGAACACAATGTTAATATCTTTAAAGATTATTTTAAGGTGTTCTGGGTTATTTGCTCATTAGCCTTTTATTCTTGATTTGGTAAGGGAATGATTATATTGACCACAGAGCATTTCTGCTGCTGAAAGTGCCTATTGTCCATGTATTCATATTTATTGATGTATTAATTTAACAGGACAGAAAAAAGAAGTCTAGGTTTGGTATCTCCTGCCCTGGAGTCCCATCTCCCCGCTTCCCCAAGAACAGGACATCCAACACAAAAACTCTATACAACTTTTTAGGTTCTCACATTTTCAACTTGTTTTCAGTTTGAAAAAAAGGAACAGAAACTAGGATAGTACAAACTAAGCACCAATCACCAGTATCACTTTCATCTCCAAGAATGTCTTTAAAACACTGTAGGTGTTAGAGCAAGAGGTTGGATAGGGCTTTGCGACTGCAAAGCCTGCACCCATAACTAAATTTAGATCATTAGAATAACACTTATTTTAATCTTCCTAATTCATGTTCTGGGAACTGGACATTTATGAATATTTTGATGAACTAGGATTGCCATTTTTTTGTAATTGATCAAACTTTCCCGGTAGCAGTTTTTTTAAGAAAACAAAACAATGTCCATGGTGAAACAGATTAAAAATAGAAGGAATAAAAAGAGTGCCAAGAGTGATTTTAACAAAGCTGCTTTTTACCTACAGAACTTAATGATTTCTGAGTTCCAGTCATAAGAGGAAATGTATATTGCAGCTGACATACATAAGGGAAATAATAAAAAGCTGAAATGAAACCTCTAAAGCCGTAGAAGAGAATAATTATTTTTCTTCCTCTAGCCCTGCTAGCATAAATCTAGCAGAGTTTTAATAATGCAAACTTTCTACCTATGAACTTCCTTGCCCTATTTGAGGATTACCTAGCTAGTCTGTTATTTAACCTGGAAAGCAAAGATAATACATGGTACAATTATTCCCTGGCAACATTAATTTTTCCTCTCATCTCGATCTCCTTGCCTTAAATCTTTTTCTTGACAAGATTTCGAAAGTGCCTCTTTCCTAGAGCTGAGAGAGTGATTGGTCCAAGGTCACCCATTTGGATTTGTGCCCAAAGTGAGACTAGAATTCAGAGTCTCCTGCTTTCTTTTCTGGAACATTAACCACCACTCCAAACTGCAAGCATACACACACAGATGCATGTGTACATATGTGTATGTGGATTCTCCTTATACATTTGGTATATATAATACCTGAAGAAACCTAAATACCATATATATATGTCTGCCAGGCATTTGGTTCTGGTAATTAGTGTTTTAGCTACGGAATTTATTTGTGCTGGGTGGTGGTGGGATTGAGCGTTAATTGAGCTACCTAAATGCTCAATTCCACCACCACCCAGCACAAATTAACTCCATAGCCAAAACACTAATTACCAGAACCAAATACCTGGCAAACAAGGCACACATAAAGACTGAACTATGCACCCTGACCAAAATACTGATACCTAACAAAAACAAAATCACGGACCTGATCCACAAAAACACACTGAAACACCATAGAGACCCAGAAGATGAACAAACCTTTGGAACAGCTGTCCTGCCCTACATAAGAGGAACAACAGACAAAATCAGCAAGATATTACGCAGGCATCACATCAAGACTGCCTTCAAAACAGACAAAAAAATAGCAGCCATCCTAAGAAACCCCAAAGATAAAATTGACCTAGAAAACCAAAGCATATATGAAGTACCCTGCGCATCATACTCTGCCACATACATAGGACAAACCAACAGAAGGATAAGTACCTGCCTTGAAGAACACAAGAATGCAATAAAAAAGCTGGAACACACTTCCTCACTAGTCCAACATATGAAAACCACAGGTCACAGCATTGATTTCAATGGAACCAAAACCCTAGCTACTATAGAAAACTCCAGCTACAGAATCATCAAAGAAGGCATCGAAATTGATAAAAGACCTGATAGTATGAATAGAAGAGATGACTCCACCAGACTATCAAGCATCTGGAAGCCTGCACTCACAAACAAAAAAATCTCTATACCACAATCCAGGCAAGCACCTGGACACAAAGAGACTTCCCCTGATACCTCCAGCCCAAACACACCCCAGCCAGCTACCCAAGTAAAACCTAGCTTCTTAATAAATAATTATTGGCCATTCACAAGAAGCCAAGCTGCACTAAGAAACGCCAATGCACAAAACACCATGTTGCCAACTAATCAAGAACACAGCAACTTGAAGACCAATAAAAACAGACCTAGACTCCCAGCCAATCAGGATGAGGAAAAAAACATTCAAATAAAACAGAAAGCCAGCAATAAATTCAAACAAAAAATGGCTGACACACAAGATTTAAAAGAACCCAATACAGAAGCCTGACGATGGCAGATGAGATTCTGCCGAAACGTTGCTATAATAAAAGTACAAATATTAAGATGTGGGAAAATACCTGAAGAAACCTAAATACCATACATACATATATATATATTGTATACCATACATACAATATATATATATTGTTTCCTTAAACACACACACACACACACACACACACGCACACACACACACACACATATATGGTATTCAGCTTTGTTCGGATATTTTCCCACGTCATTATAGTTGTGCTTTTAAAGTTGTAGCAACATTTCGGCAGAATCTCATCTGCCATCATCAGGCTTCTGTATTGTGTTCGTCTGTGAGTCAGACTTTCACAGCTGTTTCAGATATATAGATATATATGTATCTTCCTTGCAATCAGTGGTGAGGTTCAAATTTTTTTACTACCAGTTCTGTGGGCGTGGCTTGGTGGGAGTGGCAGGGGAAGGATACTGTAAAATCTCCAGTCAGAGGTAGTATTTGCCGGTTCTCCAAACTACTCAAAATTTCCGCTCCCGGTTCTCCAGAACTGGTCAGAGCCTGCTGAATACCACCTCTGCTTGCAATATTTTCCATTTGCATCTGCTTTTGGTTTCCTAAATTCCTTTCAGACCTATAATTTCTTTTTTTGACAGCAGCTTGTCACCAGACTTCCAACAAGATAGAAAACAGGAGAACCACTCTCTATTATTTCATTTGGGTAATAGGACCAGATAATTGCACAATCTTTGCAGATATGCTTCCCTTACTGGGGGGCTGTTTCCACCTGACACTGCCTTCCTGTATGTTTTTTTTTAATTTGACATTCATTTCACCTTATTTCTCTTAACTAGGAAAACACCCAAATGCGATGTGAGAACATGCTGTTATCCCAAAACTATTAGCACTCAGAACTCCTTCCTAGGATTGACATGAAAAGTTGAATGGCAGTTGACAACTTTTCTGTTAGAAAGTAGAAAAATACTATTTTATAGTTTGTAAATCGACTGCTTTCTTAGAACATGCTTCCAGCTTACCTTACTTTCATTTTGGAATAAAAATGCTTCAATTTTTGTCGAACCAAGTGAAAAGCTAGGTGGAGAATATATTCTTTTGGAATATAAATCTTTGGGGGCATGAATGGCATATACTGGTTCCATTAGTCAATGTGGACAATTTCACTGTAACAAATATCTGAACCTTTTTACCAAATAAAAATATACGAGTAGATTTGTTTATTTGTTTAGCGACTCAGTTGCACCTTCTTGAAATAAAAAGATACTGATTCAGGGAAATGTTGTTCAAATAACTTGGTCAATTTTGTTCCTCTCTCCAGGATTTAAACATGTAATAGTAAACTTGTAGTATAATAGTGCCATCAGCTGGCACTTGCACACACAAGCCCTTTGGATGGTTATTAGGTTTGCAGACCTTTGACTTTTTGGGATTTCCTATGAGGTCTCAGACAATGTTAGAGGAAAGGGAGCACACATGAATCAAAAGCAGAAGGTGATGCGTTTGCTACTGATGATAAAAAATGATTTTCTATTTTGTATGCCAATTTGCAAAAGTTTCAAATATATATGTATAAAGGGAATAGGGAAGCAATACCTATAGTTCTGGAAAAGAGAGAACAAAAATCACAATATTCTTATAAGTTCAAAGAGCATGACTTAATCAGAAGCAATGAAAAAAAGCAGACTTTCCCTTAAAATTAAAATAAAAAAGAATAGTTTTTTTTACCACAGCAGCAGTAAACTTCCAAATATTGCTGTAGTTTGCTTTATTCTATTTAATCAATTTAATCAGCTATAAACCCAGAATAATATGTCACAATATTCAGAAAAGGCACTGCAAAAGATATTTGGTTGTCATATTGGTACAGATATTGCAACTGAAGTAAAAAAAAGAAAAAGAAAGAGCTACTGAAATTGTTATTGTTTATGGAAACTGTTGGTTCAATTTCATTTCAATGAAAGAAATTCTGGTTCTGTAAAACAAATGTAATATATCATTTCCTTACTGATTAATGAAAGAGAAGGAGGAAGGGGGGGAGGAGAAGGAGGAGGAGGAGGAGGAGAGAAGAAGAAGGAGAAGGAGAAGAAAAGGAGCAAAGCCTTCATCTTGGTTTTTATTCAAATCCAGGCATTTCCCATATGTTGCCACCAGAGGATGTTCCAAGCACACATTTGCTAAACCAATACATAGAGATTAAGCACATTTTCTCCCAGGCATATTTGTTTCTAAAGAGATGGAAAATGTTGAAATTTTTCATGAAAAGTAAAACGTATTGGGACTTATTTACACATTAAGTTAATTTACTAATGGACTTAAATCTACATTAGCCCAAGAATAAACAAATAATTCATCTGTAGTTTGATAAGAAATTGCACAGTCTATAATGTTTTAATTTATAGGATAGACCAGGCTATACTGAATGAGAATGATATGTGTACAGGATCATAAGAAAAAGGTACCATTTATATTCATCTGCATTCCTCCTTCCTATTTGTCTCTTGTTTCTTTTGTTGTCCCAATGCCATGATTTAGATTTTAAATAAAAAAGCAGGAAAGTCTTTCCCCCTCTCTTTTTTTAAAAAATGTGCTATTTTATTAAACACAAGGCACCCTGCCTCCCTTATATTTCTCTTTCCTCTCTCTAAATGTTCACAGAAAAAAATATTAAGCAATCACACCTGTCCATACCACCAATTTAGTGATCCAGACACAATCATTTTACATTTATAATCCCTCTCTGTTGTCCAGCTCATCTTTAAATTTTTCCTTATCAGAGAAAATCTATTAAAGAGAGAAAAATGGAATTTCTAAAAATCATTACTTTTTTATTGATAAACATTTCCATTCGTGCATCTAGATAGGTTTTCCATACTCAGTGCAGGAATGATTTTAGTACATGGTTTCAGTATATAATAAAACACAATTTTAGTAGTATAAAGTGAAAAAATGACTGCATTCATGAAGTAGCTGTCATTGGCAGTGCATATCAGATTAAGCCACTATTATTTCCTCAGCCACTGATATTCTAACATAAATCTACACAAGGAGGGGATATTATTCTAGCTGCCTTCTATGCACCTACTATTTGTGCTTGCTTCCTATTATGTGTATTTACAATTTGTATTTGAGTAAGCTTTCTCAAGAGTTATATGCCACAGGCTGAAAAGAAGGGCTTTGGATGGAATTATTTTCTGTTCTCTATATGTAAAATAGTATTATTTAGGAGAAAAGGTTTAAGAAAAGTAAAGAAATAATCTTTCTAAAGACCAGATTTCCTTAAGATGATATCTTCTGATAACTTAGGCCAAGATCATTTTTATTTTAGTGAAGTGGTTTTCATGAAATAACAATGCTTTATCTACTTATTCCCAGGCACTTACACATCATAATAAGTGGAACAGTCCAGTGAAATTAATCCCAAATGAAATGTGGTCACTGATCTTTCAACCACATGCATCATCTAAGAGAAGAAGAATGGAGAAACAATTAAATTCTCTGTTATGTGGAAAAGTGAGACACATTTTCATTGCAGGTGAAAAAAGTTGAATTTGACAAACTAGTTTTTTCCTGAAGCAAAATGTTGTACTAAAATAGGAATAGCAATAAAGATTTATATATCACCTCATAGTGCTTTACAGCCCTCTCTAAGCAGTTTAGAGTCAGCAGGTTCCACCAACAATCTGGGTCCTCATTTTACTGACCTCGGAAGAATGAAAGCCTGAGTCAACCATGAACCAGTCAGAACTGAATTCTAGGCAGTTGGCAGAATTAACCTGCAATGTTGCATTCTAACCACTGTACCACCATGGCTCTAAAAGTCATTACCACTGTTTTTGCTTATATTTTTTCAATACTTGAACAATTTTTTTTCCAAAAGGTTACTGTGTTTTACCATTCCTTTAGATTGCAATTGTGTAGTCCTTCAGCCAATCCCCAACAGAGAATAAAACTGCAAAAATACTATTATAATGCAGAAAACTTCATTGGTATTTTTGTAAATATAAGTTATAAAAAGTACATCAAAAATCCTGTAGATCTATTTTTCCTAACAGAAGGGTGAACAATATTTGAAGGATTAGGAGTCACATATTAGAATTTCAATATTTCAAGCTTATTTGAGCCACGGTGGTGCAGTGGTACTGCAGGCTACTTCTGCTGACTGTCGGCTGCCTACAGTTTGGCAGTTCAAATCTCACCAGGCTCAGGGTTGACCCAGACTTCCATCCTTCCGAGGTCAGTAAAATGAGACCCATATTGTTGGAGGCAATATGCTGACTGTAAATCACTTCGAGAGGGCTGTAAAGTATTGTTAAGCAGTATATAAGTCTAGGAGCTATGGCTATTTGGAGGGATTAAAAATGGTAACCAAAATGAGAGGCTTCCTAGAAGCAAATTATTCCTGCTCCCTATCTTTAACCTAGCTCCACATAGGATTATGCAATGCAAATTCACCCGTTATGCTGCCACATTTCAGCAGCATGTATAGGGATATTGAAGACGGAAAGTGAAGTGTTTGAAGACTTTTGTCCTGAACCACACCCCGCTTAACCCTACCCTAAACACATCTCACAAAGGATTAAAAAAAACAAACCAATCCTTAGAAAACATAAAGCACATTTTCTATAGTTTCAATGTACTTATTCTCTTTTAAATTTAGTTTTCATGATAGAGTGATAGTATTTATTTTATGGCAATCACAATACCAATGATGGAATAAATAACCCTTCCATTCTAGAAACTCAAACATCCTTCACCAACTATGACAACTCAGATTATGAAATTGTGTTGCATGATTCCTTAATTTAAACCGCTTTGGGGCAGCTGAAACAAATTTGCTGAAACGAATGCAAGAAGAAAGACGGAAGAATCACTTCAGGTAGACGGATTGTATCAGGACACTAAACACAACAGGCATGATATGTACAGTCTTAAGCATGGTTCTAGGTCTGTATTTCAAAGCTCCAGAAGTATTGCTGATATTTTCCCCATCTCTTTTTAATTATAATTTGGGACTACAATACGTTACATTAAATAATTAATCATTTGATCAATTAAAATATGTTCCAAATTAATTTTATAGCAGTTTTAAAGGTATTCTTATTCTTGTTGACAATAAACAAAAGCTGGCAGTCAAGTGTAAATGTTTTTCAAGCAACTTGTTCATTCATATGTAAAACTAATTGATGAATTGACTCATTAATCAATTAAAATCCACTCAACTAATAAGCAGATGATTTCTTTAATCAAGTGTCAGCCACACATTATGTCCCATGAGCAAGTGCATTAATCTGCACACACTGTCATGTTGGGTCATCCCCTTGTCTGATGAGCTGCTCATCAGTGATATTTCCAATGCAACTTGGATAAGGGTGGTTTTTGCACACTAAATTCAATGTGAGAACATATTGTCAAAGCATGGCTTCTGTCATTCTTCAAAAACCCAAATCTTGAAAGATTTGAGCTGATCTGAGTTTGTCTTTCCTTCTGCAATAACATTGAGAGAATCACTTTTTCTTTTATAACTGCTGCTACTCACAAATTTGTTACATCTGGCAGCTTTCAATTATCCTTATAGCACACTGCTTTCTCTAATGGACATCTGTCTAGCTAGTTTCTGATAGTAACTTAATCCTCCAGTTTTCTCATTTGACTAAGGATTTCATTGCAAGGCTGATGAAAACCTGTCATCTTACAAGAGTGGTTTTACCCTTTTCAAAGTTGACATAGAAGCCTAAATGTAAATATTATGGAAATAATTCAGGGAATTAAATAAATCTAATACTTGCAACAAGTGCAAAAGTTAATGCACCAGAGCTTAAAATTTTGATTTTAATCACAAACACTTATCCCTAAGTTTTATATTAATAGGGAATAGCAGATTTTGCTTAGTTCAACAATTTAAGTCAGATGAAGCTTTGCTTGAACATGAGAAATTCAGAAATTATGTAAACTTCTGATCTTGAAATTTGATTCAGCTTGTGGATGCCATGGGATGAGAATGACCTCCCCATCTTCAAGAGTGAAGATAAAATAAAGAAAATAAGTTGCTGCTGTTGTCCCTGAAACTGTTGCTTCCCTATAACTTTGCTGCTATCAATCCTTAGAAATAAAGTGGATGTAGATTTAACACCTTAATGGACATGGGCTTACTATGGCCTATTGAGGTTAATGCTGCTTAATACAATGTTATTTTTGCTTATTTCTTAAAACATGGTCTTCTGGGATCTTATTGCAAAGAAAGGAATCACTAGCTAAATGGTTGGAGTATGTAAGATTATTGCTGGACTCTTAAATGTTTTAGCAGTAACACCAGGGATAAACCGTACAATTTCAGGAGAGAGAGCTGGTGTGATAACCTAAAGTATCTGCTAAAAGAAAAAAAAAATTGAGGGGTACATCTGATATTTCTAAAGCATATGCATTCAACTAGAGAGAGAAATATGAAGGGCTAAGAGAGAATTCCATACTGAATGTAGGCAGCCACTAATGGACCTATTGTAATGGACAAGCATCAGTACTGTGAAACTTGTAGTTGCTTGCAAGCCAATCTACTAATAGCTGCTCCTAAAATCACTATTTTATGGTTATTCAAACCTCCTTTGCACGATCAGAATAGTGTGTATTTAGAATTCACAGTATATTGAGTACTTTCCAAGCACAACCTAAGGCTTATTATAACCTTTACATTTTCTTATGAAGTTCATTGTTGTCACAGTAATTCTGTCTCACTTTGGATGAAGAATGTATTTCATTTATTTGGGAATTACAAAGGTTTGTGGTACAGTGAAGTGGTTAAATAATTGCCAAGTCACCATAAAGACATGACTCTGTTTAATGCGCACATCTTAAATCCATTCAGCTATAAGCCAAGCAGAACTAATCAAAATATTAAAGATAGGTCCTCACTGCTGCACATCTCTTCAGCATTGCCATTCTAGGCATTTACAAGACCAATCTATGAATTATTTTATACCCAGGGAATTGGATTTTTTTTAAACAGGACATGTGCATGGAATAGCTTAAATGAAACAAAATCAAAGTATTCTAATATAAGAATTCTGATTTAGAGGCTTGAGCTATTTTTATAGATAATATAGATGAAAGGAAAAAATATTCAGATCTTGACACTCTCCATTTGTTGATATTAAATAATTATATTGGGTTAATAAAATTTAAGGAGCTCATTCATCATTATCCAGTTTTATATGAAGACTTTTTTTATAATAATATGTTTGGAATATAATGATACCAATTATATTTCTTTTTGTGTTTTAACAGCTAAGTATTAAAATAAAGTGATTAGGGTGTTTCCATTATTGTATTTTAAAAAGCTGAAAATCTCTCTGCCTCTTGCAATTCAGGCAATTCACATTAAAAAAGGACTCAAATTAATGAGACCATTAAAAACATTCCCTAAACAACAAACATAAAATGATTCACAAATAAAATATAAAACAAAACAAAACAGTTTTTACATCAGCAGGTTTGAAGTTCTCTGAAGGAAGAAGTTCCAACCAGTAGATCCTTGCCTTTTTCTGGGAGGGGTCCAGAACCTGGAGCTTCCCCTTTTATGTTGAGCTATTCACAGATTTGACATGAAGACATCCTGGTAGCTAAGTCACACAGAGCATTTTTGTAGATCAAAAGCAGTATGCTGCATTCAGGCACCATTTCATTAGCTTAGCCTTGCCATGATAAGCAAGAAAGTATGTAACAGGTATATAACACAAAGTGGTGCCAAGGTTGACTTGGTTCTTTGAAGTCAGGAGAACCCACAAAATGTAACTCCTTAGAGAATCTATCTCCTGGGAGCCATCAAAGAGCAGATAACAAACATGAGATAACATTCACCGTGCTTTTATTTCAGCTGGCTTTTACACCCAATCTCCAGAGATCAGATCAGAGCCTCTAGTCTATCTCTGCTTAGTAATAAGTAGCAATACATTACTCCATATATTCGATATATTGGAGTTTCTCTTCCCAAATTTCTAGATAACGTTTCATAGAGCTGTTGTATATTTATTTATGTATATATGTATTCATTTATTTATTTTTTCAAGCGATTATAAGATAACAGATATAAGTATAAACATAGTTATGAATACATGAAATGGATACATATAAGAAAAATAAAAAAAAAGAAAAGAAATAATAGGACAGGGATGGTAGGCATGTTGGTGCACTTATGCATGCCCCCTACAGACCTCTTAGAAAAAGGGTGAGCTCAATAGTAGACAGTCTAAGGTTAAAGGTTTTGGGCTTTGGGGAAGAAACCACAGAGTCAGGTAGAGTATTCCAGACATTGACTACTCTGTTGCTGAAGTCGTATTTCCTGCAATCAAGTTTGGTGCAGTTTACCTTGAGTTTGTATCTATTGTGTGCTCTTGTATTGTTATGGTTGAAGTTGAAGTATTCATTGACAATGTCCTTGACAATTCATTGACATTGCAATATATAATTTTATGTACTATACTTAGATCGGACCGAAGGCAGCATAGTTCTAGGTTTTCTAGATCTAGAATTTCAAGTCTGGTGGCATAAGGTATTCTACAACGAGTAGAGGAGTGGAGAACTCTTCTTGTGAAATATTTCTGGACTTTCTCAACTGTATTAATATCAGATACGTAATGTGGGTTCCAGACTGATGAGCTGTATTCAAGTATTGGTCTGGCAAATGTTTTGTATGCTCTCGTTAGTCGTGTGATATTATCAGAGAAAAAGCTATGTAGGATTAGGTTAACAACTGTTAATGCCTTTTTGGCTATGTAGTTACAGTGGGCTCTAGCAATTAGATCATTAGAGATGAGTACTCCAAGGTCCTTGACATAGTTGGGGTCATCAACAAGGTCTTGATTATTCAGCTTGTATTTTATTTTCTGATTTTTTTTTGCCAATATGTAAGACAGAGCATTTGTTTGTTGAGATTTGAAGTTGCCATTTGTTTGACTATTCTGATACATAGCCGAGGTCTTTTTGAAGGGTAGCAGTATTGTCTGTGGTGTTGAATAGCTTTACATCATCAGTGAAGAGAACACAGTTGCTCTTAATATGATCACAGAAGTCATTTGTGTAGAGTATGAAGAGAGTTGGTCCTAGAATACTGCCTTGGCCCGCCAGCGGCTGGCGGAGCTGGCAAAAGAATCAGACAGTGAGGAGGTTGGGGAGGAACCTGGGCCAGTCCTGGAGGCTGAGAAAAACTCAGACAATGGATCTGCATCAGAGGCAGTGATGGGGCTGGGGAAGGCTGGCAGTCATCAGCTGCCTTCAGGCTCAGACAGCAGTGAGGTGGGGAAGCACCTGGAACCAGTTCCCTGCCTGTGCATGCGCAGAGCTGCCAAAAGGAAATAACAATTACAAACTCAGGGTCGATGTGGGAGTAAGGCCACAGGTGGACAATGAATGGCCCCTCCCATAAGGATTAAAAGAGGAGCAAAGGGGGAGGGGGCTTTTGCAGGAAACAATTTGATCATTCATTCCATCATTGTGAAGATCTGTCTGCGCATCCTAGAGCCTTTGTGCTAAGTCCTTCCTTGTCAGCACTGCGTTTGGAAATATTTACCGAGCAGCTTTCCAAGATAGGTAAGGGTTGAGCTCCTAATTATACCCTTTGCCAGGCCGTTGGCTGAATGTGAATACAAGAAATTCACATTCATTTAATAAAAGGTGTTTGGTCAGGACAAAGAGTCTGCTTAGTTCTTTTTGGGGAAGCCTAGGACAGAACAAGAGCTATTTAAAAACCAAGATTGCCAAGAAATTATTTTTGTCCCCTCTCCTCTCTCTCCATGATATATGTCTCAACAAAGAGCTTGTGAGAGCTTCCAGGGAGGTTTGAGAATCTTCTCATAGCTTTCTCCAAATTTCATGCTGTAGAGAAAACTTATTTGGTGCCATGTGCATGGGCTAGGTGAGTGCTGAGTATGTGACATAGCTTCTTCATGCATTTCCATGAGCTGAGGCAGCTACAGGCCAAAACGAAGCAAAATCAAATATTGGAGGTGTGAGACACTGATTCTGACCTTAGTGAACTATGAAAATACAATTACAAATGTAGGATAGAAATTAATGGTTAATGATGTTTGTTTATTATAACATTTGCATATGGCCTGAAGCATTAAAGTTTGGGTGATTCACTATCATTAAAAAATCATTGAAATCTGTCTATGCTCTAAACTCCCTTAAAATAACCCTTAAAATATATAATTGCAGTCCTGCTTCGATAGCATAACAAATATTCTTGAAGCTTACCAATAGCAGAAGCACTTTGTTGTTGGATCTACATTTGTTTACATTGTGGAACGAATAATGATTGAGCTGCGGTGGCACAGTGGTTAGAATGCAGTACTGCAGGCTACTTCTGCTGATTGCCCACTGACTGCAATTTGGCAGATTGAATCTCAAACGGGCTCAAGGTTTTGAGCCTTCCGAGGTCAGTAAAATGAGAACCCAAACAGTTGCGGGAAATATGCTGACTCTATAAATCACTTAGAGAAATCTGTAAAAGCACTGCGAAGTGGTATATAAGTCTAACTGCTATTGCTATTACTATTAATCAAGTTGCTAAGGTAATGGGAAAACAATACAACTTATAAAAACATATTTACATGTTTATATTGTCAAATATCCACACCACTAGTTTACACCACTAGGAGATTGGTTGTCAGTCATTTTGACTGCACTACCTCATATTTTGGGGGGGACATGAATTAATTTATTGATAATTCTGCTCCTGTTAATTGGAAATGCTTTCTTTGAATGGGAGATATCCATAGCTAGTACAATTGATTTTTTAGTATCTCAAAACTTACTTAAAAAATAAAGGGAAGATTTTCTACATACCATAGATAGTTAAGGGATCTCATTCAGTTGCTGTTTATTTATTTATATATCCCATCGTTATTATTTCTATAAATTACATAAATAACTGAAGGTGGCAAACATACCCAATATCCTTCCTCCTCTTTCTCCCCCCACAACAACAACCATCAAATGAGTTGGTGGCACAGAGAGAGAGTGACTGGCCCAAATGAAATTGCTATTCTAAGGTCACTTTTTTCCACAGTTGTTCTCAGACACATATATACATACACAGGTACATACATACATATACAAACACACACAGAGACAAAAAGAGATGAGCGAGAGCAATTACATGTTCTTGGACTCCTCTTCTGGTAACATGTAGATGCTAAACTATAAGATATGTGAAAAGTTATTAACATACTAAGAGACCAGGTGGAATTGAAGTAAGATTATAAAAATAATAACAAGGATCTGTCCTATGGGTTGTTTAGGATTTTTTTTAAAAATAAAGATTTTAAAATTAAGTATAAGAAATGTTCCTGTAGGAAAATGCTGTTGGTTAGGAAAAAAAACCATGACGAACAAATTTATGAATCATGTGGTTTGAAGTAATGGTTAAGATGCTGGCCTAGAAACCAGGAGATAGTAAGTTCTAGTCCCATATTAGGCACAAAAACTAACTGGGTGAGCTTGGGCCAGATACTCTCTTAGCTGAACCCAGTTTACAGGGTTATTGTTGTGGGGAATACGGTATAAGACGAGAAAGGAATATTATGTATGTTTGCTACCTTGAGTTATGTATAAAAATGAAAAGGTGGGATAAAAGAAAACATTAGATGCAATATTGCTTTTATTACCAATTTCTGGCCAACATATTGGAGATAGGAGGGTGTTGTAAAGCTTATATCCTATTTGTGGGTTTTCCATGGGACCTGATTACTCCAAAAAGATGCTAGTTGTTGGCCTTTGGTCTAATTCAGTTTTTCTGATGTTCTTCTGTTCTATATTTTGTCTTGTTTGCAGCGGTAATTTTTAAAAACTTCAAAAATTGATTTAGAAACGGAGCAACTTTTCTGAGTATGAAATAATTTTTGAAAAAGGAACAAAATTGGTTCAGTGGAAGAGAATATATTTCACAGTTACAAAAATCCTTTTATGGTATGACTTCTGGGCTTGGTGACAATTACATTCATCAGATCTGTTTACAACAGAAATGGATACAGACCAGAAATCACTGGTGGTTTTCTCAAATCAAATAAATCAGTAATCATAGCTGCAAAACCCCATATGATTTTACAGCTATAAATTTTCTTCCACATACCTACCCTGACATTTGGAGAAAGGATTTTCAGCTTGCCCTCTTGGTCAGAATATAGTGATCTGGCATATTTAGCATGAATTGGATGGTTCCAAAGGGTTTTTTAAAATCACGATTAGCACCTTAATTTGTACCCAAAAGCCAACTGCCAACAGGTCTCATACTACTGTTGTTGACCTGTCAGCAAATAAGAAACTACTGTGTTGGTATCACTTTAACTTCTAAATAGCCTTTGGGGGCAGCTATCAAGCATTTATCAACAAAGCATGCCCAAGGAATATAGTTTTATTCAGAGTCTTTGAATCAGTTTTAACGAAAGGAAAAAAGGGTTATATTACAGAATCTTGGGAATGAATAAGTGTAGTCCAGTCCAAATTTCTAATTTAAGATAGTATTTTTCTTACTAAGTCTCTAGCAGAAGGATTGATTCTACCACTTAAGGGGCAAGGTTCAAATATACACCAGGTGTATATTGTTTGCTATGTTTTGAAAAACTCTATTATTTTGTAGAGCAAATTATAATAAACCCGCCATAATATGATACTGTCAAGGATAACTGTTGGTAGGGCTTCATGATCCCAAGAAAGTCACAGTTGTCATACCAGTCAATGCTGGTCTTGGACATGGCTTCCATCTGTTGTCAATCCAAGAGTACCTCATATCTACTCATCTGCCCCTTTAGGTGTTACTGTCATTCCTTCCAGAATGTCACAGTTCTAGAACTAGTGTTTCTGAATATACACATCTCCACCTTGCTAGGCTTCACCCTAATCCTATTCATTCATATCCAGTTGCTTATAACCTCTACGGCCAGACCAAAATTTCACCAGTAGTTTCCCAGGGGTGTAGATATTGAGGTTGGTGGGAAAGTACCCCTTTTGGAGTGCTTAAGTCTTGACATTTCTTTCTCCACTAACATTGATGGGATGTTTTACTCAGGAATAAGCAAATCTACTATGAAATTGTATTTCTGATCCCCAAATCTCACAGGCTTTCCAAAAGGATACCACCATTAAAGAATGCTGCTTAAAGATTAAACAAGACTAGGAGATTGCCACCACATCTATAAATTCCTGTACAGATTCTACCAATCTTAAGAATGTGGTTGCTTCATATTAATCAATAGGAAAGACTTAACCAAACCCATAATCAGTCGCTCATAGTCAGTCACCAGTGGAACAATGTACTTTTTCACAAGTAAGTCACCTTGAAGGATCATTGCATGCATGTGCGCACACATTTTGGAAATGAGGCTGCTGAAGCATCCCAAAACCAGGAAGTAAATATTGGATAGAGCCACATCACTTCCTTGTCTTACTGGACTTTGATAATGTATGACATCTGCTCATTAATCCAGAACTAAATCATGTAAAAATAAACTCTATTAAATTGCTGGTTCTTCTGACTTTCCCCCTTACATCTCTGTCAAAGGCCTTGAGAGAAATTACACAAAATAAAAATGGAGCAAAATGAATCACTACAATATCAAAATAAGCCATTAGAACAGAAGGGTTGTAAGATACATAGTCCATAGGTACCCATCATGATTTTGATCAATTGAGGAATGCTGTTTAGTAAGACAGAGAAAGAGAAGACTAGGTTACCAGTCCTAGTCATATCCAAGCAGTGAACTCTATTAAGGGTAAGTATAATATTAATTTAGACACAAGTTGCACAGTATAGCATGAGTACAACCAAAGCCCAATGTCGTTTTGTGCAAGGAAGGATCCCTGCTATAGAGACTATTTCATAGAATCATAGTGTTGGAAGGGATCGTATCATTTATTTTAATCCCCTGCTCAGTATTGGATCCAATGGATTATCTCATGCCATTTTGTCCAAGCTAGGATTTCTACTCTAGAAACTACCTTCATAGAATCATAGTGTTAGAATGGACCTTAAAAGTGTTTAGTTCAATCTCATGCTCAGCATTGGATCAAATGAACCATCTCTGACAGATTATTAAGCCTCTTTGAAGACCTTCACATAATTCATCAGTTCATGTGGCAGTTTGTTCTCCTGTGTGAAAGCTTATATAGACAGGATTCTTTTTTCTTTATAATTTTAAATCCATTCCCTTTCCTATGTGATTCAGCAACCTTTCAAATATTTAACACTGCTATCTCATCTCTCCTGGGTCATTTCTTTTGTAAATTAAACATATCCATATCCCATAGCCATTCTTCACTGGGCTTTCAAATCATCAAGTACTGTCATATCTGTGGAAGCAATCTTTTGCAACTCCTGAATTTTCAGGAAGATTGGATGGGAATTCTGAGAACAATTATTTTAGGGCTTCTTGAAAACATTATGTTGTAGAAGATTACTTTGGATTTTTAATAAAAATTCACACACACACACACACACAGAGAGAGAGAGAGAGAGAGAGTTGGTTGACAAAAACTCTATTTACCCGAATTTAAAAGTTTATAGCCTAAAGAGGCAATTGGTCTCATACTTTGCTACACACTGTGATCCTTCTTAATAGCTCTTTTGTTATGTAATAGCAACTTGCAGAAACAAATTTGGAGAATTCTTTCCTTATATTTTGCATTAGGAATATAATATAAACCATGTCATCAGCATTGGTTATCAGGAATAATACTAGACAACCATTCTGTACCATTAAGCCTTGGCAAAATTTTCATATAAATTGAAAGTAAACCATTCTAAGCAATTTCTGAAAATATTCTTATTTTATGGAAAGACTGGTCTCAGGGCTTCTACAGTTTTGCATAATAATATTATCTCATTGTGGAGAAAGTGTGACTTGGATAGACTTTTATCAGTCAGGGGAAAAGCAATCTGTTTTCCTCAGCATATTATAGCCATACTTAGAGGAAGATGGAATGAGGAATAAAATGAGAAAAGCCTGAGCACAAACTTCTGAATACAGTGACCTTACCTATAATACAGTTCCAATGTTATAAGTGGAACAAATTTGATGTTAGTGCTATTAGTGAGGATAAAAATACTCATTTATTTTGATGGATGTCTAAAAAATATGCAATTTCATTTGTTAGGCTTTGAATATTAGTATTTGATTTCTGTTTTCAATAAGCAATTTGGAATTATATTATTGATAATTGTTTTTTTTTTAAGTATAAAAACTGCTTTGTGCTAAAATACCCAGCAAATTCAGGCCAAAACAAACTCAATCTTTAATTTAACCTACTGTTTCTCTTTGTTCTCTAGGATTTTTCTTTAAAATACACGCTGACTAATTTCTAGTTTATATGCTGACAAGTAATTACTCACCCCATTTCTAATAATATGATCTATTAATTGGATAAAGTCTGCTTATCAGCAGACTGTAGACCTGGTTTATGATTCTGTATGGAGCAGAAAAGGTACTTGGATTGTGATACTTATGCTACTTGATGGAAGCAGAATCATCAAACTGAAAAAAATCATTTAACCTAGTAACCTAGAAGTAGGGAGAAATTTATTGACAGAACAATTAATCATTGGATCAAGTTGCCTCCAGAAGTTGGCAGATTCCAGAATACTGACACAGTAACTGAAGAATGGGATCTGATCCATGCACAATAACATGGTATTAACTCCTTTGATTTGGAAACTTCTCCTAATGTAATATATGTATTTGCCTTTTCTGTAGTTCCATATCACACTGCTAACTCATATTCCAAGTTTACCATCACAAATAGTCAGATACCTCTTTTTAAATTAAAAGCCTGACTTTGCTATTGCACTCTGTTAAATTTCATTCAGTTACCACCAAGGTCATGTTGAATTTTATTTCTGTATTTTGGGGCATTAAATATCTTATTCCTTTTCCTGACATCTACAAATCTTATAAGTAGTATCTCCAGGGTTTAATCTAAGTCATTTATAAATGCAATGACAAGTACAGGACCAAGAACTGATCATTATGATGCCACCCTGTCTATATTTAAATAGCTTGTTAATCAGATAATGCAGTGTTTTGTTAGATACTTTGCTGTAAGATGCAAGATTAAGATGCAAGATTCCACAATCCACTAAGGAAGCTAGCAGGTTATAACATAGCGTGAATCATATCTGATAAGCCCACGGTGCATTCTGGAACTTAGTCTACAAACTGATCACTTACTATCTTGTATTATCAAGATAGCGATGTCCACAGATTTGAATTCCTACTGATCCTTGTATCTCCATGGTTTTTTTTATAAAGGTAGAAACATCATAGAAAGACCAAAGTTTGAGCTTGACTACTAAAAAATTAAGAATTACACAAAATTACTTTCCTCTAAAGTTCTTACACTATCATCTTCCTCATATAAGTCTTCCATATTGGTTAATATGAAATCACTGGTCTTTTTAATATATTTTCATTGTGAAACAGAACATTGCCACTATTTTAGGAATTTCCTGGAATGACCATGCTTGGAAGAGTTTGTGTTCCAATAGATATAAGTAATTAAAGTAACCTGACTCTATTTCTACGTACATCTTTGAAAAAAATATCTGCTACTGGGGGGGGCGGAGCTGGTGTCACGATGATATGGCATGCGATCTTGGAGGTCTGAGATCGCTGTCGATATCTTTGCTCCTGGACGGTCCTATCGAATCTAAACCATGCCAAAGAGATGGTGAAAGTGAAGAGCGTATCCTGTCGATCCCAGGGATACCACAAAATCCCTGGTAGATCCAGGAGAAGCTCTTTTTGCCAGCAGCAAAGAGGCAGCCATTAAAGCTGCTGAAGTTGGGACAGCTCCAAAACGGAAGACAATGGAAAGAGAGAGTGTGCCGGTTTGGTGAGAATTTTTTCTTTACTTTAAGATTTGAAAGGATACCCTAAGGAAAAGAAAGAATCTGTAAAATCTTAGACAGAAGTGATTAAGCGGCAACTTTAAATAGGAAGTCAAATTGATATTTTTTTTTCTTTGCTGGACATTTTATATATGATTTTTTATTTTGAAACTGGACTATTTTTTTTTCTACCTATTTTTTCTCTGTTGTCTTTTCTTCTTTTTGACTTTATAATATTTTAGGCTTGAGACTCCCTTTTAGTCTTTTTTTAAAAATATCTTTTTTCCTTTTTAATTATTTTTTATTATATCTTGTTTGGAAAAGGAGGGGGTATGTAAAAGCAGAGGAAACTTTGTAGCACTGCCAACTAGAAGCTTGGAAATATTGTATCTCTTTTTTCTCTCTCTCAAACAGACAAAGCTGAGAAAGAATTGAGACTTCTTTTCAAGGACTTTGAGCCTATTTGATAAAATAGAGGGAAGATCATGAGAGAGTATTATTGCAGGTGCTCTTCTGGGTTTCTATCAGTAGTTAGAGTCTGGTGTTGAAGTTTACAGAAAAAAAGATGATTAGACTCTAGAGAAGAGAGTTATAAAAGTTAACAAAAGCCTTGGATAACTAAATTAGGTGCAGTGTGCTCTTTTCACTTTTTTTTAAAGCTGGGCTATTTCTTTCTTTAACAAACCCCCTCCTTATTAGCTTATTATTTGTAATAGCTATTCAGATCTTTGGCCTTTTGGAACTTGCTTTTGCCTTTGCCTTTTTTTTTTTTTTTTTGGCTTTTGGAGTTTAATTTCTACTTTTATATTTCATTTTAAAGGATAAGTATTGGGATTAATAATCTCTCTCTCTCTCTCTTTTAAGGGAGTAGTCTTTTTTCCTTTTCCCTCTCTCGAATTTTTTTTATTATTTATTTCTCATATTGGGTTTTTTTTTTTTGTGGCTTCTTTTTATTGTATACCTTTTCATACCTGAGACTTTTTAATTGGATTAAGATGTTGAAGAACCTGAAGAATTTCTTTTTTTCTTCTTTAGTTTGTATGGTTTTTTTCTTCCTTTTTTGAATTTTTACTGCTATTTAATCAATCAATTGGATTAAGGTATACCCGAAGAATTTTTTTTTATCTTGCTTCTTTTTTTTCCACTATTTTTACTTGGAATTACAATTGGATACTACACAAGTGGATTAAGGTCTAGAAGAACCTGAAGATTTTAATTTGTCTGAAATGAGCAGGAAACAAACAGCGGTTGGTTCCTCTATCCCTACTTCTTCCTCTTCACCATCTGGAGGACAATGCTCAATACAGACGATGTTACAACAAGAAAAAGAACAAGAAAAGGTGATACTGCAGATAATAATGCAAGGAATTCAAAACATACAAGCAAGAACAGAGAATATTGAAAAGAGAATAGAAAAAAACTGATGAAAACGTGGAGAATATTCAACAAATGATGATGAAATATGATGAGAGATTCCAAAAAATTGAAGAAGAAGATAAACAAAGAGATAAGAAGATTGGAGATATTGATGACAGATTAACTGTGGTTGAACAAGATAAAAGTGGGATGCTGAGATTGGAGATGGACAGATCAGAATTTTATCTCAGGTTCCAAAAAAGAAGGTGCAGTAGGCGGAAAGGTGGAAGCTAAAAAAACTGATTACAATTAACATAAGTGGACTTAACTCAGCTGTTAAAAGAAGGAAAACTTTTCATAAATTAGAGAAATTAAAATTTGATATAATCTGCCTACAAGAAGTACATATTAAAAAGCAACATGAACAACTGTTGATACAGCCAAAGCTAGGGAAAATATTTTCTTCTTTGACACAATGTAAGAAAAGAGGAGTGGTTTTATATATTAAAGATATTATCCCAGTGAAATTGATCCATACGGATGATGATGGAAGACTACTAATGGTGGAAATAATGGACAATAATATGAAAACATGCCTGATTGCAATCTATGCCCTGAATGACAAGAAGAATTTTATAGAAAATTACAGATGAAAATAATTGAACTTGACTATCCTAATATTCTTATAATGGGAGACTTTAATGGAATTGTAGACAATAAATTGGACTATACAACACAAAAAACAACAAAGCAAAGCAGAAAGACTCTCCCTAAAACCTTTTTTAAAATGACAGATGAAATAAATTTAAAAGATGCATGGAGAGAAAGAAATGCTACGACTAAACAATATACCTTCTATTCAAACAGACATTTATCATGGTCCAGAATAGATATGATATGTATGTCAACAGAATTATTTGCTAATATTCAAGAAATAAATATTGAAACAAGTACTTGGGCGGATCATAATTCAATGACAATTAAATAGAAAGGACAAAGAAGAAGATCTAGATGGACGTTAAATAGCACTATACTAAAAGAAAAAGACTTCATAAAGAGAATGGAGAAAGAATTGGCTTTCTTCTTTAAAGAAAATAAAAAAGAAGACACATCAACACAGAATGTTTGGGATACAATGAAGGCATATGCCGGAGACTTGATAATAGACTATACAAGGAAAAAAAACATCACAAAAAGACTAGTGTCTAAAGACATTAGAGGATGAGTATAAAGGACTTGAAAAAGAGTTACAGAAAATGCCACAGAAAAAGGACATTAAGTTAAAAATGGATATAATTAAACATAAAATGGGATTAATGGAAAAAGAAGAATTATCACAGCAAATCAGAGGTGCGAAACAGAACTGTTTTGAAGATGCAAATAAACTAGGTAGATGGTTAGCATATAAACTGAGAAAGGAGAGAGAATCAAGGAAAATATTGCAATTAATGGATGATCAAGGCCAAGCTTGTTATGGAAGTAAAGAGAAGAAGAAAATCATACAAGATTATTATGGGAAACTATACACACAAGAGAATATCGATGATGAAAAAGTCAAACAGTATTTACAGAATGCTAATCTACCCCAGATACCTAAAGAGACTGAAAATAATGTTAGAAAGCAAAAAACAATGATGGAGTTAACTGAAGCACTTAAGAAGCAAAATAATGGAAAGGCACCAGGCCCAGATGGACTTCCGGTGGAATTTTACAAAACACTACAAGAATCGTTGAATCTTACATTGTTAGAAGTTATGAATGAAGTTATGTTAAAGAAGAGGATTCCCAAATCATGGTCAGAAGCTTATATTACACTTGACCCAAAAGAAGATGCTGATCCATTACAAATCAAGAACTATAGACCTATTTCCTTACTAAACGCAGATTATAAAATTTTTGCTTCAATACTGGCAGAAAGACTAAAAAAATACCTAAATAACTTTATCCACCCTGATCAAAATGGATTTCTGCCAAAGAGACAAATTAAAGAAAATATGGGAGTAATCTTGGACACTTTGGAATGCTACGAGGCACACCCTGAAAAACAAATGGCTTTGATATTTTTAGATGTGCAGAAGGCATTTGACAATGTGAATTGGCAATTTATGTTATTACAGCTGGAACAGATGGGCTTTGGCAAAAAATTTATCCAAGCAATAGAAGCTATATATCATAAGCAAATGGCAAAGGTAATGATAGAGGGAGATTTGACAGACTCTATTGATATAAGAAAAGGAACAAGACAAGGGTGCCCACTGTCACCTTTGTTGTTTGTGTTAACCTTGGAAGTGCTGAATAGAAATATTAGAGAAGAAAAGGATATAAAAGGGATGAAAATGAAAAAGGAAGAATTTAAATTGCAAGCATTTGCAGATGATCTGGTTTTCATCTTAGAAGATCCACTAGAAACAGCACTAAAATGGATAGAAAAGATAGAGATATATGGGAAGGTGGCTGGTTTGAAAATAAATAAAGATAAAACAAAGATTTTGACAAAGAATATGTTATCAAGACAAAAGGAAGAATTGGTGGACATTTTGAAAATCCAGGTCACAAATAAGATTAAGTACTTGAGGATACATTTGATAGCAAGATGTAGTTCACTTAAAGAGAATATATTAAACTCAGACAGCAGATAGTGCTAGATTTGGCGAAATGGGAAAACTTACAACTGTCATTAATAGGGAGATAAAAATAGAAATAAAAACAAAAAAGTTGGTTGTTTAGTTTAAATTGCAAAAAGAAGCATACTAAGATAATACATTTTACTATTTTGTGGGGTGGAATATAAAAATTCTGCCTAGTCCAACATAATTTTCTCATTATACTTTCTCTTTCTTAAGAATAGAAGTTGGATTCATTCATACTATTAAGCCATTATTTGATTTTATCTTTTTTAGAGAAGCCCAATCCACAGGGTATGTGTTGTGGTTAGCCAGCAACAGGTGAGGAGAGCTAAGGAGAGCAAGGACTCAGATGAGGGGCCAGGACCATTAGGAAGTGGACTGCTGCCTTCAGAGATTGTGGGGGCTGGCAGCAGTGATGATGAGGTTCCTGAGGAGCCTGTGCCAAGTGTGCATGCACGCAGGATTGCTTGTAAAAAAGAGCAGTTACAACAGCACGGGCATCTCAGGAGTAAGGCTGCAAGGTAATGGCCTCTCCTTCAAGAAGATAAAAGCCAGCTGTGAAACTAACCTTCTTTGCAGAAGGCAAAGACGTTTTGAAGCTACAGCCTCATGGACTGTGCTGAGTTTGTATTTGAAGATTCTTATTTTGCAAATTATTTCTTTTCTTTTTTCTTTTTCTTTTTAAGACAAACATATACAAACAAAACATAAAAAAACATAAAACCATCTTCCATTTTATATACATACAGTGTGTCAGTTGGTTACAAATCTTTTGTGCTATCCTTTCGTAGTCATTACTCACAGTTTATAGAAATTTTCACACTGTCAAACAAACACATGCTTATATATTTATCAGTTATTAATTATCCATGACTAAACTATTTATTCCATCATTTTATATGAGATATTCCAAATTTATTTTGAAATTTATATTGTACTTTCATCCAATGGTTATATATGTCTATATTATATTTTATATCAATCTATTGAACTTCTATTACAAAATTATCTAATCTATTACATTACCATGTGTTTTTGTCCAACCACTGATAAAACAAATCCCATATCATATAAAATTGCTTATCTTCCTGCTCTCTAATTTCAAATGTCAATTTACTCATTTCAGCACAGTCCATAATTTTCTTAATAACTTCCTCCTGCATGGGTATTTTTTTCATTTTTCCAATTCTTAGCAAATACAATTTTTGCAAATTATTTCTTGTCTGTTATCTTTTGGCAAGTCTCGCACAGTTTGGCAAGGCTTGTGCTTATCACAGCTAATTATTTTGTAAAAGCATTACAAAGTTTCTGTTCCTTTTGAATTGTACTTGATTCGTTGGAAAAGGGTGTGGGTCAGAACAGTATGATCAAAAATGGCAAAAGGCAACCACAATGATACAATTGAAGCCCATCTGTTTTTTAAAAATGCGGCTTTGGTTACATGATTGGGTCAACCATCTTGACTTTCATGACCAAGTCTTGTGGATAGCCCTGTTCATATTATGAAGTTAAAGCTGAAATGCGAGATATAAATTGAATTATGGATAATTAATAGACACATTAACTGCGCTTGCATTTTTGATAATCCTAAAGTCAGCTAGGAATATTACATCTGAACAGGGCCTAGTCTAATTAAGTGTTTGAGGTAGTTTATCTTTGCCCAACATGGGTTTTCTTTAAGATGTTTTCATAATGACATCTATGAATTGTAATGGCTTATTCTCTTGATATTTCTCTGTTTCAGTTATTCTATAAAAGTATCTATTTATTTTATGATACAAAAAAGAGTAAAATATTTACTCCTTCAGTTAATTCCTGAATGTATCTAAGGAAGAGAATGTATAATTTTTGAGCAAATATCCATTGTTTGTAAATCTGAAACAGCTTGTTAAAATACTACAAGGGCAGTTGCTGAATTCTAGGATAATTATAAAAATGTCTAATATATAAAATAGTTTGCTTTCTATATGAGGGATTTATGTATATAAAATACATTAATAGAATATATTAATATTGTTTTCCCATTTGTCTTTATGTTTCATTTTCTTTTGGAAACAATTTAAATCCAACTGCTTATTAACACACTTCTTCATTATTTATTTGGATGATTATGTGCTACTTTCATTTCAAGTAGTGCTGGCAGTCAGTGGAGAGAGGAATAATTTTGAGCATTGTAGTCGAGCCATTTCAACTTTTTTCAGCTGTCAGCAGCAAAACAGATAAATCTAGGTTCTTTCTCCTTTGGTTGATTTTTCTGCTTTTTTCTAGTTTATCTTATTAAGTTTAGTGATTTTGTATATAGGAAAGAAGCCTGTGAGAGCGAAGTAGTAGAGCCTTTTAGACTATAAAATGTGTTGCCTTTTGTAAAAACATAGTAACTAATTCATCCTTGTTCAATGATGAATGGATACATAACTTATAATACATAAATTAGTTTAAAAGAACCAGTAAGAGATAAATATTTTCACATACATTGTGGCCAAAGACCTGAAAAGAATGACTCTAGAATACACACAGCAAATTTACTGCAAAATACAAACTTTAAAAGAATGCAGTTTACATCTGGAGTGTGATCATTTTAATTAACTACAGTATGTCAGTGCAGAGTGGGATATGTTATTACCTTTGAAATTATTTTAGCTGTTACTTGTGAGGGGACATCCAGAGTTATTTTTAGAGCAATCATAAATTTATTTTTGAGATTTTTTTTATCCTGATTTTTAAACATATTACTTAAAACAGAGAACATACCTTATACTAATATTGGTTTCATGGATGCATTAGACTTAAACATTTCATATTTAGACTTCAGTATTTGTATCCTTGCTCCTCTGTGCGTGTATTAATGGTCATGTTTAATGCCCTCAAACACAATTCTACTGAAATTTCAGCCAGATTAATGTAATAATGTTATTTATGTGAATATGCCAGTTAAACATTTGGGAAAACCACAACAAAATTTTCTACAAATCTTGAGAATTGTGGTACTTTATATCTGCATGGAAAATTGAATATCTAAGGCACCGGAGTAGCTCTTAATTGAGGATTACCTATTTGCTTTTAATCAGATTACATGTGAAATAGTATTCATTCTTTGGAGTTTTGGAGCATATGTTTTGTTAATAATTTTAAAGCTTCCACAATTATATGTCTATGTAAAAATGTCAATTTTATTCTTTCTTTTCTGACATAATGAATATGAACCCCTGGAAAAAATGTCCTGTGGGAAAGAACATGATTGATTTATCATTTTCCCACTTCAAGGGTACATCTGATGGATTAGGAGACTTGTTAGAATGTTGTCAATGATTCAACAGAACTCCTTCTGATATTTGTAAAGTTACTCATATATAACACCAAGCAGCAGAGAAACCTCATTGGTGAAGCAAGAACAAACTAAAGTTAACAATGAATATTTTGCTGGTTTCATAGGACTAAAGTTAAATTTTGCATTAACATTTGTCACTGAGAAATTTACACTAGGTTTCTTGTGTCCTCTCAAAATGTGTTCTTGTGGTATTTCTTCTTCCCTTGTGCCATAGGGCAATTTCATTTCCTGATTCTATTATAGACTAAGTGGCCACCTGAACCTCTCAATGAACTTGTTCTATTGTGTTTTTCTATTTTTAATCTTGAAAGAGTAAACACATTTCTCATCAGATGTGTTACAGACTGCTATACATTGTAGAGATTTATGAAGGTGCCATAGGGTTATTACACAGCCATTCATTTATAAATAAGTATCCATTCTGAAAGGAAGCCAGAAATGATAGCAGCATTTTCCATCATTTCAAAAATCTATATTAAAAAAATGATGCACTTTTTCATGGCACCAACAGCTCTATTGCTGTAATTTGGACTTCATACTTTGTAATGCCTATATGTTTTCAGGGCTAATGTATGATTTGGGTACCCCCTGCCACCCCCAACCTCCAAAGAGAAAGAAGATGCATTAGATTCTCAGGAACTTAGGCTGAAGACATTAAAGCAAAAATGACAGTTTCAATAATCATTTATAAAATGCAGGCAAACTTACCTCACTGTGCATGCGTGTGCCTCACAGCTGATTTTCAGCTGGTTTGAGGCCTTTTTCGGCCTCCCAGAAAAAGCCTCTGCAGGCTGAATAGGCCCATTTCATCACTTCCTGTAATACCAAAAGTGACAAAATGGGCCTATTGGCCTGCAGAGGCTTTTTTAAAGTCTCTGGGAGGCTGAAAAAGGCCTCAAGCCAGCAGAAAATCAGTTGTGAAGCACAGTGCAGGTAAGGGAGTGGTGGTGGGGGCAGGGAGATTGCGCACGCATGCTCAGGGGGTGGGGGGCATGCATTGCCTTCTGGGTGCTGGCACGCAAGTGCGTGCACAATTTTTGGCATAGGAGCCCCAAAAAGTTAGCCACCACTGCTCTATACACTGTTGCCTTTGTGGGCTTTCCTATTCTGTTATTCTAAATATGAAGAATTTGGAACAGGAAAGCTCTATTTTGTGGCCATCTATGCTCCAGGAATGGCTCTTGGGCCTTTTAATAAATGCCATGATTTTATTAAATATTACAGTTAAAAAGGTAAAAACTAATACAAATTAAGACAAAATATAGAAAGAAAGAAAAAAATAGAAAGTGTAGAAAATAAAAAACCCACAATAGAAAAGAAAGAAAAAATAGGAATATAATAGAGAAAAGGAAAATAAATATATAAAGTATTTTAATAATGAAGTAGAGGGATAGGATACTCATGTGCTATTATTACTAATCAGCAAAATACTGTATCTGCATGTCCATACCATGTTTTATGGTGCCCTCACATGCTGAAGAACTTAAAACAGTGGGTAGGAAATCTATTTCATTCCGAATATTTTGGACTAATTTTATTCAGCTTGCATAGCCAAAGGCAAGAGATTATAGATGCTACAGTCCAAGACATCTGGAGGAAATAGTTTTATTAACTTTATTTTAGCATTTGTCCATGTACTGATTATATTGTTGCTAACATGCAATGAAATGAAACTGATAACTTGCATATGTTTTGGAAACCCAACTTATACAACTCTCAATTGCAGCTAACTGTCAATATCTTTCTTGATTTAATCTTCATTACTTGATACTTGCCTTAAAAATGATACTTAATAAAATTAGCAGCATAATTTGGAACTTTAAAGCAATTTGGAGAGAACAGTAAAGATCTAGGCTGATTTAACAGTTCTTAGATATGTTCTCAGATGCATTTATCCTTTCTGAAGAAGTGTAAACAAAAAGCATAAAGATGACCACACTCGTTTTAAGATGGGAATATTTACAATGCCATGTATGTTAGTCCCAGATGTTTTCAGAAATTCACTTAAAAACTACAAGACACCTGGGATTTATTTGGTTTGTAATGTCCTGTTCCCCCCATCCCCAACCAAATGTAAACCATTAGGTTCACTATCGTTTACTATAGTAGTTTCATCACATAGAGCAGAAACATACTTCAATCTTGTCAATACAGCTATTTATTTAATTTGGAATTTCAGATGGAAAAGTACACCATCTGAAATGAGAATGCAAAGCAAAGTCTCTGGTTGGAAAAAAGGCTGTAATTTTGGGGGGTGGGGGGTGGGGGACAAGTGAATTGCTCTTCTTGAATCAGTTCTATAACTAATGATGCCATTGGAATATCAGCATTTTTCAATTAATACCACATTTCATCATGGGATTATCTATGAGGCTACATGTGAGGCTTGCAGTTAGTAGAAACATAGCTCTATTCAGGAGGGGATTAAACTCCAATTTTCCAGCAGCCAAACTGATGAAGTTACTACCGATGATATCTGATCTTAGTTTGGGGAGATAAGGGTAGTTCAATCATCAGATAACAGTGGACCCTATTAGGTTTTAGGAAGAGCTTGTGATTTTCTTTGAGAATCTAATGGGAGGTTTGTCCAGGCCTTGATTGTAGCCTGAAATAGGTGGCAGATGAGGTCTTGGACTGGATTGCTCCTATTCAGCCTTTCTCTTGTACCAATTATATTGCCTGAGCAGCAACAAGAGACGAAGGGCCAGAACTGACTTTTGGATCATGCTTGAAAAAAAAAGGCGAAGACTGAATCTATTTGAACATAGATAAAAGTCCATTTTCAGGCCCACATCATAGTGTTAACATTGCAATTTCTCCACCCTTACTGCATCCTCCAGTAGATATCATCCAGTAGACCACAGCATGATTGACTTTAGTCTCAACATATGTCCACACAAAAATCATCACAATGATGTAATCCCCAATTATAACTTCAAAAAAGGCAACTATGATCTTATAGATAACGATCTTTCATCCCTTGATTGGCAATTTCTATTCACTGGATGCTATACTGTTGAAGACCATTACAACATATTTTTATTTGAAGTCAAAAGAGTCATCAAACTATATGTACCAGTAACAACTCCCAAAACCAGAAAAAAACAGATTACCCATAACAATAAAGAAGCTTCAATCCAAAAAGAGATCACTTTGGTGGAAAAACAAATCTAGTCACGTTATGAACTTCAAAAGCTGATACAAAAATTTATGCCACCAGATAAAGACTGAATGCAACAATTATCACATTAAACAAGAAGAAAACCTTCTACGCACCAATTCCACCTGCGCTTTCTACAATTTTGTAAACAACAAACTAAAAGACTCAAGGTCCATCTCACCCCTGAAAGGACCTAATGGTAAAGACTGCAATGGTAAAGACACCATTAAAGCCAACCTCTTTAACACATTCTTTGGCTCAGTATTTGTAAACGGCAATGGATTATGCCCAATATTTCTTAGTCAATCCACAGACAACTACAATGATCTAATACATATCGATTTTACAGAAGACAATGTTGATAAAGCACTACACAATCTAAAACCATCTCTATCTATTGGACCAGATGGAATATATGCCTACTTCTTAAAAAAGCTATCCACTGCCATATCCAAACCTCTAAGCATAATCTTTGAAAAATCTTTCAGGACCAGCTCCTTGCCAAAACTATGGTCACAAGCCACGGTCATCCCCATCTTCAAAAAGGGAGACCTCAGCCTAGTTGAAAATTACAGACCAATCTCTTTATGCTGTGTCACCTGTAAAATCATGGAATCAATTATTAACCAATCCATTATCCTCCACTTAGAGACAAACAACCTACTCTCTAATAAACAATTTGGTTTCAGAAAAAAACTATCCTGTAATCTGCAACTCTTACACTGCAAAAACATATCGACTACACAACTCGATCAGGGCAAAGCAATAGATACAATCTACATAGACTTCTGTAAAGCCTTTGATTCAGTCGTACACAAAAAACTACTCCTAAAACTAAAATCTTACAGTATCTCTGGACACCTGCATAACTGGATAGAAGCATTCCTGTCAAATAGACAACAAATGGTCAAAATTGGGTGTGTCCTATCAAATTTTGTACCTGTCAACAGTGGTGTCCCCCAAGGCAGTGCTCTAGGACCAACTCTCTTCATACTCTACATAAATTAGGAAACAACTGCGTTCTCTTCGCCGATAATGTAAAGCTATTCAACACCACAGAAAATACTGCTACCCTTCAAAAAGACCTCGACTATATATCAGAATGGTCAAACAAATGGCAACTTCAAATCTCAACAAATAAATGCTCTATTGGCAAAAAAAATCAGAAAATAAAATACAAGCTGAATAGTCAAGACCTTATTGATGATCCAAACCCTGTCAAGGACCTTGAAGTACTCATCTCTAATGATCTAAGTCAGTGGTTCCCAAACTTTTTAAGTCCATCATCCCCTTGGTGCTACAAACTCATCCTTGGTGCCCCCCCCACACCCAGGAGTGGGATTCAAATTTCTGTGGGCGTGGCTTAATTTGAGGGTGTGGCTTGCTGGTCATGTGTCTGGGTGGGTGTGTCCAGGTGACTGGCAAACCAAATACAAGTGGTCCTCATTTAATGGCTGGTTGTTTAGCAAGTGTTCTTTATGACTGGCCTCCCCAGAACTACTTGACCTGTTTTGGGAGTTTTGACAGCTTTATATAAGGGGTCTAAACCCCACCCCTGCCTGTGTGTGTGAAAGAGAGGGAGAGAGAGAGGTTGGATCAGATCTCTCTCTCTCTTTCCCACCAATGCCAGAAAGCCAACGTCAGTCAAAATTCATATTAGTGGTCTCTGAGATTTAAAATTATGAGTTTTGTGGTCCCTGAGGTCCAAAAGTTTGGTGACCCCTGATCTAAAGGGGTGAGCCTGAGAGAGGGAAACAGAAATAGAAAAGAAAGAGAGAGAGAAGGAGAGGAAGAAAAGAAAGAGAAAAGGGAAAGAAAGAAAAAGGGACAGACAAAGAAGTGGGGATGGAAGGAAGGGACAGAAAGAAAAAGAAATAAAGAAGGAAGAGGGAGGGAGGAGAAAGATAATGAGATATCTATTCTAGTCCAATCACCTGCTTCAGCAGGGTTAGAAGGGAGTGTGGGTGCATGTGTGTGTGTGTGTGTGTGTGTGTGTGTGTGTGTGTGTGTATTCTCCTTGTAATTTACCAGTACATTTTGGTTTTGCCTTCTTCAGAATAGGCACTGTAATACAGTGGGGAAAAGTAATTTTTAGGGTGGAGATCTGGTCTCATGGATCCTGTTTAAAGCTTCAACAAAATGTGAGAGCTTCCTGATAGTCTTGACCATGTTTTGTTCATAAAACTTTTAATAGATGCCAAAGAGGTTTCAATGTGCTGGCAAAGATGTTTCAATGTGGAAAAGAGCCTCAGTCTCAACCAGGCCTCATTCAATCTGATGCATCAGGTCTCTCTTTCCCTCTCTCTCTCTCCCTCCCTCCCACCTTCCCTCCCTCCTCCCAAACTGGCTTTGCTCTACTTTCCCGATGTGCCCGTGGGGCCGGCTGGAGGGATGGATGGATGGAGGGAGGGAGGGAGGGAGAGAGAGATCAGACCAAACACACACACACACACACACACACACACACACACACAGATTTTCATGGGTACAGGTATGTAGGTCTAGGTGTGTTTGGGTCTTTTCCTGTGTAAGATTAAGAGTATCTTGGTGATGTTTCGGTGAGGTCCCACTCGCCATCCTCAGGTTGGTGCTTTCAGCTTCGTGCCAGTGCAAGCAGTGTGTGATCAGAGCTGCTGTCTCTCTATAAATACTGGTGGTGGGAGCTGGTGTGCTGGGCTGGTTGGCTGCGCTGCTGCCTCTTGATTTGTTGATGGAGCTGATGTTGGCATAATAGGCTGTGTGATGGCCTTGTGAGTTTTGTTGTGGAGATATCCTGGATCTTGTGCTGTAATCTCCTGGGTCGTTTGTTTTGTAGTGATCTTTTTTCCATTAGCGTCTCGTTTTTTAACGTTTGGGTAATGGGTTGTATGATGGGCTTGCGAGTTCTTTTTTGTTGTGGTATCCTGGGTCCTGTATTGTAATCTCCTGGGTCATTTGTGTTTTGACCAACAGGAGAATAAATGCACGCATCACAGAACACAAAAATGCAGTCAGAAGAGAAGAAAATACTTCCTCCCTCTTCCAGCACCTTAAAGCCACAGGACATGAAATTAATTTCGAAGAAACCAAATTAATATCCAACACTGAACACTCCAGCAAGAGAATAATCAGGGAAGTTATCGAAATAGAGAAACACCCCCATAACATGAATAAACGGACGATACCTCCCAGCTACCAGACATCTGGAAACTAGCCCTCACCAACAAATGAGTCGCAGCCATGAAAACCAACACCAGACCCAAAACAACATGAGACACCATCACCAATCCCCCTCATCAGACCCAGGCCCAAACCCATCCTATAAATGAAGGACAACCACCCTCCAGAAACCAGACCATGGCTGCTTTGCCAGCCATTGCACCCCCAACCCCAAAACCAAGCAAGCTGACACATGCCAAGAACACAGACCCAGACCCCAAACTTGAAGCCAAACCAA
This sequence comes from Pseudonaja textilis, assembly GCF_900518735.1. Next base: position 13,387,240 of record NW_020769338.1, read on the forward strand.
AACCCAGAATGCTACATCACAGCCACCCACTCAGGATATCATATCAGAAAACTCAGGAAATTACACAAGAACTCAAGAAGTTGCAACACAGCAAACGACCCAGGAAATCACAGCACAAGACCAAGGATACCACAGCAATAAAACTCACGAAGTCATCACACAACCCATTACCCAAGCCATTACAACACAGGAGGCTAATGGAAAAGAGATCAAAACACAAACAACCCAGGAGATTACAATGCAGGACCCAGGATACCACAACAAAAGAACTCACAACAAAAGAACTCACAACCCATTACCCAAGCCATTAAAACTCTGGAGGCTAATGGAAAAAAGATCACTACACCCAGATGAAACCTAGCTTCCTAATAAATGATAGCTGTCCGTTAATTCGGAGCCAAGCCGCACTAAAAGCCTCCAATACAGGAAACACAATGTTGCCAGCCAAGCAAGACAAAAAAAAATGCTACAAAACAGACAGAAGATATTAGAAACACCAATCAAGCAGAACACAGCAAACTCCAAGACCAATAAACACAGACCAAGACTCCCAACCAATCAGGATGAAGAAAAAACCATTCTGGCACAGCGTAGGCTAGCACCAAATTTAAAACAGAAATGGCTGTGAAAGTCTGACTCACAGATGAACACAATACAGAAGCCTGATGATGGCAGATGAGATTCTGCCAAAACGTTGCTACAACTTTAAAAGCACAACTATAATGATGTGGGAAAATACCCGAACAAAGCTGAATGCCATACATATAAATAGCCACGAAAACTTAAGAAAACATATATATATATATATATATTTCATAGATTTTCACGGGTACCTCTATGTATGTCTAGGTGTGTTCGGGTCTTTTCCCATGTGTGTGTGTATGTTTATGTATATGTATATGTATATGTAGTGGTAGGTCAATGTGCCTATTGATAGAATTGCTGTTGGAAAACCAGGCTTCTGTTAGTTGGTGTCCTCCTTTAGTTTTATCACAGGCAACAATTTCAGCCTCTTGAAAACTGAATGTGTGATTATGCTCCTGCATATGTGCCCAGATCTGAGAGTGCTGTTCTTTGCATTGGACAACCAGTTTGTGTTTGTGTACTCTGGTCTGTAGCCATTGGCCATTTCCCCTACATAATTACTTGCACAATCACTACAGTTGATGTGGTAAACCACTGAAGATATTTCCTCCTTGGGTAGTGTTTTCTTTAGGTGCATCATTCTCATTCTTAGAGTTTGGTCTGGTTTGTATGCCACCTTGACTTCATGCTCCAAGAGAATGTGTGCAGCAGATACTCCCTGTATATATGGGAGCACCCTCTACATAGCTGTTCCACTGGACCTTCAATGGATTGCTGGCCCCTGGGTGTAGTACACCTTCAGGTGAAGTCAATGGAATAACCATTGAGCTTGCAGACCTGATATAGATATGCTCTCTCCTTGGCTTTGGCTGTCAGTATACTACAATGAGTGTCTACCCTATTAAACAGTGCCTGAATACAACTGGCTTTATGTGCAATGGGGTGATTCCTCTCATTGTGTAGGATACGGTCTGTGACTGTGGTTTTTCGGTACACACCTGTGTCAAGGCTCCCATCTGAGTTATGGCTGACTAGCACATCTAGGAAGCCCAGCGTGTTATTGGTCTCTTCCTCCATCGTAAACTGGATGTCTGGATATATGGAATTGAGGATGCCCATAAATCTAGGTTGCCTACTAAAAGAAGCCTGGTTTTCCAACAGCAATTCTATCAATAGGCATATTGAACTACCACTGGCCTACCAAACATTGAGACACTAGGAAAGACCATGCAAGAGGAGCAGAGACCACTTCCCATCGGAGAGCAAGGACCGATGGCACACATCCCCACTCCTGGGCATGTGGATTCATCATATGAAGGCACAGCCAGGCCTGTCCAAAGACAGAGGAGCCTGGCAGAGCTGCCTCAAGTTATAACAGACAGGAATAATGAAGAATGAGCCAGGCCTACCACAAGGCCACGAGTAAAGCAACAAATTACAATAGTTGGCAGATTAATATCACTTCTTAGAAATAAGCAGTCCAGGCTGGGTCTGACAAGGGAGGAAACAACAAGGGTTAAACTCCTTCAACCAACATGACTGAAGCAAAAACAACAGAGTTAATTGCAGGTGGGAGGCAGTTGGAAGGGCCTATTATGGGTGCAAGAGCTAAATTGAGTAATGATATATAAAGGCATAGATCTCTGTAATGGTAGTTTATTACTAGCACATCTAGGAAGCCCAGCGTCAGCAGAGACTGACAAAAGCTTAATAAGTATAATAAATATAATTTTAGTTTCAGAGATTACAAGATGTCTGTTTCTTTTCTCTCTCTCACACACACACACACATGCACACACGCACATATGTATGTATGTATGTATAAATGTACAGTATCTCACAGAAGTGAGTACACCCTCTTACTTTTTGTAAATATTTAAGCAGAGGTGGGATACAACAGGGTTAACTACCAGTCTGGGATTTATGAGCTTCCCTGCCCGCTGTGAGCTGCGCGCCTTTAATCGTCATTAGCACACTGCATGCTGAGAAGCAGCCTTTGAAACAGCCCTCTTTTCTTGTTTTTTAAACTGCAGCTGTGCCTCGTTCGGCAGCTGAAGTTACAACAACAACAACACTTTATTTGTGGTCACAGACCAAAACACAAGTACAACAAAAGAAGAACATGGGAAAATTAGTCATGAACAATTGGTCACCAAAAACTTGACTAAGGGGAATTACTGCATTCTCCTCTGATGGTTACAGCTCTTAAAAAACAAATGGAAACCATGGAAGTGATGTATGAGGAACCATCCCCTAGACCAGTGGTCCCCAACCTTTTTTGTACCAGGGACCAGTTTCACCCAGAAACACTTTTTCAAGGACCGGGGGGGGGAAAGGGGAGAGACACTTTTTCAAGGAGGGGGGGAGGGGGAGGAGTCCGAGTTTGGTGGTTTGCTTGCAGATGTTTCATTACCTGACTAGATAACATCTGATGTTGTTACCTAGTCGGGTAATAAAATGTCTGCCAGCAAACCACCAAGTTCAGGGAGGCTCAGGACAAGTCCCTGCAGGATGGCTGAGAAGCCCCACCTCTCAGCCCTGCCTCCATCAGCCTCATCCCTCAGGTGTCTCCCTCCCTCCCTCAGCCTTATCCCTCAGGTGTCTGCCTCGTTCCTCTCTCAGTCGCTCTCTCGCTCCTCCACCAGCCCAGGAAGAAACTGCTTCAAAGAAGCCAGCAGGGTGGCTTTTCCTGTCGGTGCAGCTCCTCCAAAGTGCCCATTCACCCCCACCCCGCTGCCCGCGGTTCAATCCAGTGCTCCGTTCTGCTTGTCTGCCTTCGTTTCTGGTTGTTTCGGAGCAACTTTGGCTGAGAATAATAACTATTTGCCTCTTTTACTCAGCAGAAGCTGCTCCGAAACAACCAGAAATGAAGGCAGGCAGGCAGGCAGAATGGAGCACTGGATTGAACCGCGGGCGGCGGTGTGGGGTGAATGGGCGCTTTGGAGGAGCTGCGCCGACAGGAAAAGCCACCCTGCCGGCTTCTTTGAAGCAGTTTCTTCCTGGGCTGGTGGAGGAGCGAGAGAGCGACTGAGAGAGGAACGAGGCGGGAGGAAACCGAAGCCACTGAGCCGGAGAGCAGGACAGGCTTTGGTTGCTTCCTCCCTCCCCTTCTTTCATTCGTGCCTTTGATCCCTGATCCCAGCAGCATTCACCGAAGGGGAAGAAAGCCACCATTTTTATTTTATTTTTATTTTCTTTGTGGCCCGGTACCAAATGATCCACGGACCGGTACCGGTCCACGGCCCGGTGGTTGGGGACCCCTGCTCTAGACAATATAAGAACAAATTACTAGCATTGGGTCTAGAAGGGTCTGTTTCAAGGAGAGACAGTAACTTAGATTTGCCTGCGTTATACATAGGGCAATATAAAAGGACATGCTCCACAATTTCAACCTCAGTTCTGTCACAGGGGCATAGCTGCTCGTTAATTGGGAGCCTCTTAAATAGCCCATCCAGTACTGCTGAGGGCAAGACATTAAAGCAAACTAGGGAGAAAGCTCTTCTATACTTGGAAATGGTTAAAGTGTAAAAATAGGAAGCCATCCTCAGTTTGTAATTATTAAATTGGCTGAAGATCAGAGGGGATCAAGTTTTGTTAGCTGTGGCTCATAGATATTGCAAGTCAATGTCCACAAGCCATTGGACTACCCTAAATTGGGTCCTTAAGGCCATAATCTCCCAGGGCATCCCCCATAAAACCTAGCAGGTGTAATTTCTTCATCAGCTCCCTCTTCCAACGAGAAATATGAGAATCAGCCAATGCCAGGGAGATGTAGCTACCAGGAACTGCCAGAAAGAGCACCCAAAACCACCATTTAAAGGTATTAATCCATGCCATACATTCGACTGATCGAGTGCCCAGTTCCAGGTACATTGGAGCAAAGCCAACACAAGGAGGAAGACCCAGAAGTTTTCTAAAAAAGACAGCCTGCGTTCTTTCAATACAATCCTTGAAGGCCTGTATCCATATGGGAATTCCGTAAAGAGTTTGAGTCAAAGTTTTGGCGTTGTAAATACGCAGAGCAGAAGGAATAAACTGGCCTCCTTGGGTATAAAAAAATCTTAAAATCTGCTGGTGACTACAGGAGGCCGAATTCAGCACCTGGGTTCGATGTCTAGTCCGAGCACTGGTGTTCTGAAATTGAATACCTAAATACTTAAAATGGAAAACCTGCTTAACAGCATTACCATTGATAGCCCAGCTGAGCAGCTGAAGTTGAAAAATCAGGAAATAAAGCTCAGGAAAGAACCTGAGTGGGCAGGTGGGCAAAAACATCAGCAGACATAGAACGGTTCTATGTCTGCTGCTCTTCAGAGCTATCGGTTTTACAGAGGTGGACAGAACCGGTAGAAACCCACCCCTGTATTTAAGTATATCTTTTCATGTGACAACACTGAAGAAATGACACTTGGCTACCATGTAAAGTAGTAAGTATACAGCTTCTATAATAGTGTAAATGTGCTGTCCTCTTAAAATAACGCAACACACTGCCATTAATGTCTAAACTGCTGGCAACAAAAGTGAGTGCACCCCTAAGTGATCACTTCTAAATGGGGCCAAAGAGTCAATATTTTGTGTGGGCACCTTATTTTCCAGCACTGTCTCAATCCTCTTGGGCATAGTGTTCACCAGACTTCACAGGTTGCCACTGGAGTCCTCTTCCACTCCTCTATGATGATGTCCTTGAACTGGTGGATGTTAGAGACCTTGCACACCTCCACATTCCATTTCAGGAATGGCCCACAGATGCTCAATAGGGTTTAGGTCTGGAAACATGCTTGGCCAGTCCATTACCTTTACCCTCAGCTTTAGCAAGATAGTGGCCATTTTGGAGGTGTGTTTGGGGTCATTATTATGTTGGAATACTGCCCTGCGGCCCAGTCTCTGAAGGGAGGGGATTATGCTCTGCTTCAGTATGTCACAGTACATGTTGGCATTCATGGTTCCCTCAATGAACTGTAGCTCCCCAGTGGCGGCAGCACTCATGCAGCCCCAGACCATGACATTCCCACCACCATGCTTGACCATAGGCAAAACACACTTCTCTTTGTACTCCTCACCTGGTTGCTGCCATACAGACTTGATACCATCTGAACCAAATAAGTTTATCTTGGTCTCATCAGACCACAGGACATGGTTCCAGAAATACATGTCCTTAAGTTTGCTTGTCTGCAGCAAACTGTTTATGGGCTTTGCATCATCTTTAGAAGAGGCTTTCTTCTGGGACAACAGTCCTGCAGACTAATTTGATGCAATGTGTGGCATATGGTCTGAGCACTGACAGACTGACTCCCCACCCCTTTAACCTCTTCAGCAATGCTGGTAGCACTCATACGTCTATTTCCCAAAGCCAACCTCTTGATTTGACACTGAGCATGGGCATCAACTTCTTTGGTTGACCATGGCAAGGCCTGTTCTGAGTGGAACCTGTCCTGTTAAACTGCTATATGGTCTTGGCCACTATGCTGCAGCTCAGTTTCAAGCTCTTGGCAATCTTCTTATAGCCTAGGCCATCTTTATGTAGAGCACCAACTCATTTTTTCAGATCCTCAGAGAGTTCATTGCCATGAGATGCCATGCTGAACTTCCAGTGACCAGTATGAGAGAGTGAAAGTGATAACACCAAATTTAACACACTTGCTCCCCCTTCACACCTGAGACCTTGTCACATTAATGAGTCACATGCTACCAGGGAGGGAAAATGGCTACTTGGACCCAATTTGGACATTATCACTTAGGAGTGTACTCACTTTTGTTGCCAGTAGTTTAGACATTAATGGCTGTGTGTTAGGTTATTTTGAGGAGAGAGCACATTTACACTGTTATATAAGCTGTATATTCACTACTTTACATTGTAGCCAAGTGTCATTTCTTCAGTTGTCACATGAAAAGACATATTTAAATATTTATAAAATGTGAGGGGGTGTATTCACTTTTGTGAGATACTGTATATGTGTGTGTGTGTGTGTGTGTGTGTGTGTGTGTATACACATACATATACATGCAAACAAATATGCAGTAATATATAAACAAATATGATAACTTCTTCTTGTCCAAATTGTTATTTAATCCACATTATTACATTGCATGAGAAAACAAAGGCAATATATGCAAAATATTATAGGGATGCAGCATTTCTCTTTATAGTAAAATATCAAATATCCATTTATAATTCTTCAGGGAGCAATATTAAATTTATAATGAATCTTGTTAAAACATCTGTTGGAAAATCTGTACAAAACAAGTTATTCAGATACTGTAATACCATTTTCAGTTATCTCTTCTTCCACATGTCTGCTGAAAATAGTAATAAAGCAAAATATAAGGTTCATGGAATAAAGCAATAAATTAAATTTGCACTCTTGTTGTATAGTGGATAGGAACAAACCCTCCATTTCAATCCTTGGAATTGTTGCAAATTATTTTCAATGAACTATATATTTCAATAATATCTAGTTAAGGTTTTATTATGACATTTTAGTCCAATGTATGATGTACTGCTTCTGCCATGTTTTTACAAAACATTACCAAGAGTGAGATTTTCACATTAACTACAATTGCAGAAATGACTGATGTTCAAATCTAAAGACAATTTCTGTCATTATTAAACTTCATTATAAAATAATATATGTGGGTGAAATGGTGGTTTGATGCCTTTGTAATTTGCTCTACCTTTCTGAATGTACTTTTCGGTTACATTAACTGAATCATTTCATCATATGGATGCAAAGATGAGAGAAACGAACAAAAACATACCCATTAACTGAAGCACTGCAAATGTGCATAGTTAATGGAAACCATTTTGGCATATTGTATTTGATTCCATAGTGTATCTACTCAAACTATTTTAGTGGCATATTAAAACAAAATGCTGCATTGTGCTTTTCACTAAGAATGAAAGTAATAGACTTCAAAATTAGCTTTCAACTGAAATTGTTGGAAATGAAGAAATGTTTTACCTTAGGAAAAAAAGCTTATGTCAATGAAGGGAAGAAGTAGACTGGAATAAAAATTTCAGCATACAAAGATTGTGTATTTTCTTCTCAAAGAACAAACACTGCATCCATTTGCTTAAGTATGAACACTCATTTATTCAACCATAATTAATACACTGATTTTCTTACAGTGAACTGATTTTTTGTATAATATCATATTAACTAATTTAATTGTATTAAGTTTTACATTTACTGAAAAAGGAAAAGACTGATTTTAAGATTATTCCTTTTGTTCTCCAAAGATTAGACCGCAAGAAACTCCATATTTTTAGTGAAGCTAAGTTAATCCATTTTAAATTTGAATTATTGGGTGAGTATTTCAGATACATTTGAAATTTTAACAGAGCCAAATATTAACTCCGTTTGACAGTCATATACTTCCAAGTTCCAAGCATGTCACTACTCTAATTCTTGTATACAGATACCTAACTGTTATATATAGTTTTTAACTAAAAGCTAAGTTTTTAAATGTCAGATGAATTATGGGATGCAGAATTATTATTTTAAGATTTACCATATAATGGAGTAGGGACACGGTGGCTCAGTGGCTAAGATGCTGACCTTGTTGATCAGAAAGGTCGGCAGTTCAGTGGTTCAAATCCCTAGCACCGTGTAATGGAGTGAGCTCCCATTATTTCTCCCAGCAACCTAGCAGTTCGAAAGCATGTAAAAATGCAAGTAGAAAAATAGGGACCACTTTGGTGGGAAGGTAGCAGTGTTCTGTGTGCCTTCAGTGTTTAGTCATGCTGGTCACATGACCACGGAGACATCTTCGGACAGCGTTGACTCTTCGGCTTTTTAACAGAAATGAGCACCACGCCCTGAGCTGGAAACAACTAGCATATATGTGCGAGGGGAACCTTTACCTTTACCTTATACAATGGAGTGTTCATAAAATGGATGGGCTGCTACTTTGTGTTGATTTTTCAGTGCAACCAAAAATTTAAACTATTTTTGTTTGTCTCAGTCATATCAATTGCAGAATTTCTAGTGAATCCAGCGGACATTTGCTATCATTAATATGCAGGAATCAGTGGAAAAACTAGCAATAATACTTTGAGATGTGGCTCTTGGAGACCTCTGGGCAAATAAGATGCTAGGAAATGTTTTTTTCCAAGAAAGAAAGAAAAATAATCTTCTGGGTATCATGGTAAATCAGCTGAACTTTATTTTTATTTTCTTTCATTTTCAGTTTAATATTGTTATGCTATGGATGATGTGAGGAAACTTGGGAATTGAAAGCCTTGATCCTTTTGCTATTGCCTAGTTGAATTCCCATCCCACAGAGCTTAGTTAGTGTGGAACTGGGACAACTCACCTCATCTTTAGTTTGGATGCCTCAGAATCACAATACTCATAATAGAAATTCTTGTTTTCAGTTCTCTCTTGCTTCAATGGCTTCTTCTTTGTCAGAATGTTCTTGGTTGATCTGTTTGTTTCTGCTTGCCTCTTTTTCCTGCTTATACCTTCATTATTAGGATGGTTAGATGATTTTAGAAATTGGACCCTCAGGGGAACTAAATGTTTTAAGTAGAAGAAAAATGCATGCCTGTTGTCAATTAATATGAGACTTACAAATAAACATCAGCAGTGTATAAATACTGTATGTTTCATTACCTAGTTTGATCATGAAACCTCTGCAAGAAAACAACCAAGCTTAGGATCCTTCATTTCAACCCTTAAATACAAATATGTTCCTCTATCAGAACCCCAGGAAGAGAAAGTGGAAAAAAGAAGCAAGAAGAAAACAGCTTTAGATTATTTGGATTACTTGGTGATTTTTGGATTTTTGGCTATTGGATTTAAATGACTAAAATCAATGGTGTGGTTGTTTAAAAAGTGTTTAAAATGGCGTCACTTTTAGAAGAACTGAAAATGGAACTTAAAAAAGAAGATGCACAAGAAGGAAGAAGTTCTTTTGGGTTTGTATTTCAATTTTTAGAAATGGAGATCTGGAACCATGAGAAACAACAAGAAATGCTTTAGAACAAGAAGGTTGGGACAAAGAAGAAGCCATCTTTAATGATCAAGTAATTTTATGTGGGGGGAAAAAGGGAAAGGGGGGGAAAGAGTGAAAAGTTTAAGATTTGAAAAAACAACAGCAAAAAAAGAATAGTTTGAAAAATAATTACAATATTAGGAAGCAACAGAAGAGAGGATCACAGAAGAGAGAATTAGAAGTAGAGAGACAAGGAGGCAAAAAGGGGAGGGAGAAGAAGAGGAAAGGAAAATAAGTTATAAAATACAGAAACAAGATATAGAGAAACAGGGAAAAGGTATAAGGATTGAAAGTATAAGCCTGTTTAGAGATAATGGGTGAAAATTTAATTGAAAGGGGGATTCTGCAAAGGTACATAAGATAGTATTGTTATACTAGAAATAGAAATAATTTTAGAAAATATGAAACAATGTATGATTAAAATGATGGATAAAATACTTATTGTAATACAGTGGAGTGTTTGTTAATAAATAAATGAAATAAAATAAATAAAGTGAATGAGAGAATGAAATTAGGAAAGGATGGGAACATTTTAATTATTATTAATGATTTGAAAAAAAAGAATTAATTATGGAAAGTTTATAAGTGTTCTCAAGGAAGTATGATATTCAATTGAAAAGAAATGTTAAAAATGTTAAGATTCTAACTAATATTAATGATAGAATTGAATTCGAATGGAATGAATGTTTTATTTACTATTGTCATATATATATAATTTTTTTAAGAACATAGTGTGTATTTTAAGAATGTACCAAGCAGAATTCAATTGGAAGTTATGTACTATATTGAATGTTATAATTTTAAAGGCATAAATTGAAGTTTAAATAAGAGTTGAATGGATAAAAAGATATAAAGGTGTCATACTCCAATTAGTAACTACAGGGGAAAATTTGTTCAATGAGAAAAGATAATATGAAATTGAAACAGAACAGACAAAAGTATAAATATAATGATCGGAAAGACATTGAAACTTAGAAAAAAGATATATAATTGAATTTAGATAGATAATTAAAAATAAAGTTGAGAAAACCAAGGGAGGGGAAAAATTATGGAGAAAATATTATAACAGTAATAAGATATGGAATAGAGCACAAAGATGAATATGAAATTGAGTTTGTGTCTGTATGAAGAAGTGATAACCAGGGATCATGCTATTCTCAAAAAAAGATGTTTTATTTGTATTACGTTTTTGTGAAAACCCAAATAAAATTTATATTAAAAAAATATGTTCCTCTATCAGTGACACAAAACATTATAACATTGGAAATACTTATGGAGATCTTTGAAAATGGAGCCAGAGATTAGCAATTATAATATTAGCACTCTCAGTAATGATGTCTGCTTGTGGTTATAGACTAAATCTAAAATATGTTAATGAAGGAATAACAAACACCTGACAGATAAAATGAGAAACAACAAATGGTATCCCGAGAAAATGATCTGGAAAAAGATGCTTTATTTAATATACAATAGAAACTGTCTGGAGTTTAAAAATTAAAAGGGACATATACATGCTAAACAGAAAGAATGACTTGAAAATGTTTTTTTTATTTCTTACAAAAGAGACTTGTTAAAGCCTTGATGAAATATCTGCAGTGAGATAAAGAACTGAAGAGAACTTAAACCCCATGACAGTATTTGATGGTATTAAATATTAGAAGTAAAAGGAATATCATGTTGGTTTATTTGATCAATGTTAAAATAAGCCTATTTTTCCTGGCAAACTTTTATGAACTTTTTGCTGTGCAGGACACCAGAAAAGATCTTTGAAAGTTAATTTTGTTTTACATGGAATATAAATCCTACTTGATCATGGTCTGTAGCATTGTCAGGGATTTTATACATCTTCTCCATCACTGGCTTTCATTGTTGCCTTCTGGGAGGGTGCTTTGTGGTATCAGAAGCAGAACAATGGAGCTGGAAAGCAGGTTAGTGGGTTGGGGGTGGGGAATGGGGATTTTGCAGTATCCTTTCCTTGCCACACCCACCAAGCCATGCCCACCAAGCCACACTCACAGAACTGGCAGTAAAATTTTTTGAATCCCACCACTGCTTTGCACCATATAGTATCAACATTGTTAACTCTCAAGACCCCCCCTTTTTTGCTATCTATTCAAAATGGACTGTGATTAATATATGTAGTGTCTATATGTATGTGTGTGTGTGTATATATATATATATATAGTATATATATACCATATATATATGGTATTTAGATACCATATATATATATGGTATTCAGATACCATATATATATATATGGTATTCAGCTTTGTTTGGTATTTTCCCACCTCATTATAGTTGTGCTTTTAAAGTTGTAGCAACGTTTCGGCAGAATCTCATCTGCCATCATCAGGCTTCTGTATAGTGTTCATCTGTGAGTCAGACTTTCACAGCTGTTTCAGTTTTAAATTTGTTGCTGGCCTACGCTGTGCCAGAATAGTTTTTTCTTCTTCCTGATTGGTGGGGAATCTTGGTCTGTGTTTATTGGTCTTGGAGTTTGCTGTTTTCTGCTTGATTGGTATTTCTAATACCTTCTGTCTGTTTTGTAGTTATTTTTGTCTTGCTTGGCTGGAAACATTGTGTTTCCTGTATTGGAGGCTTTTAGTGGGGCTTGGCTCCGAGTAAATGGACAGCTATCATTTATTAGGAAGCTAGGTATCATCTGGGTGCCTGGTTGGGGTGTGTTTGAGCTGGAGGTATCAGGGGGAGTCTGTTTGTGCCCAGGTGTTTGGCTGGCTTGTGGTGTGGAGATTTTTTTGTTTGAGGGTGCAGGCTTCCAGATAATTGACAGTCTGGTGGAGTCATCTCTTCTATTCATGCTTTCAGGTCTTTTTTCAATCTCTATGGCTTCTCTGATAATTCTCTAGCTGGGGTTTTCTATAGTGGCTAGGGTTTTGGTGCCATTGAAGTCGATGCTATGACCTGTGGCTTTCGTGTGTTAGACTAGTGAGTAAGTGTGTTCCAACTTTTTTACTGTATTTTTGTGTTCATCTAGGCGGGTTACAAAACACAAAACAGACAGAAGATATTAGAAACACCAATCAAGCAGAAAACAGAAAAATCCAAGACCAATAAACACAGACCAAGACTCCCAACCAATCAGGATGAAGAAAAAACCATTCTGGCACAGCAGTAGGCCAGCCCCAAATTTAAAACTGAAACGGGTGTGAAAGTCTGACTCACAGACGAACTCAATACAGAAGCCTGATGATGGCAGATGAGATCCTGCTGAAACATTGCTACAACTTTAAATGACGTGGGAAAATACCCGAACAAAGCTGAATTATATCTATCTATCTATCTATCTATCTATCTATCTATCTATCTATCTATCTATCTATCT
>NW_020769338.1:13400174-13439689 GCF_900518735.1 Pseudonaja textilis
TAAGTTTTTGCGGGTACTTACATGTATGGCATTAAGCTTTGTTCGGGTATTTTCCCATGTCATTGTAGTTGTGCTTTTAAAGTTGTAGCAACAGTTCGGCAGAATCTCATCTGCCATCATCAGGCTTCTGATTGTGTCCGTCTGGCGAACAAAGCTGAATGCCATATATATATATATGCACACACCATCTTTGTATAACTTGGCATTTTTGGATGCTACTGCTGTTATTATATTATTAATGTTATCCTTGGGTTGGTGACATCGTTTTGTGGATGGTATTCCTTCAAGAGCGGAATTTCATTGCTATTATGTATACAGGAAAATGACAATAAAGGTTATTTTATCATCTTAATCTTAATTTTAATCTTAATCTTTAATCTTCTTTGCATTTTTTATTCTTTTTTCATTCTCTGTATAAATTTAGTTTGAATTAGTTTATATTATTGTAATTATTATTCATAATAAAAATTATATTTAAAATTAAGTAAAGAATAACAGTTCTCTTAATTGGAGTACTAGCAATGATTGCCTATTCAGGATCTCTTTATGTCTTCTGCAACTATCAGATAGAAAGATGAGTTTGAAAAGCAATGAAAATCAAGAGGATATGAAAGGAAAAGGTGTGGAAATGAAATACATATAGTTTCAGATATAAATGTTGATTTTGAGAAAGGGAGTGTGTGTGTTTAAGGAAAAGACCTTTTAAAACTAATCCTGTACAATATTGTTTGTCCGTTATATTCTTAATGAATTTGATCTCTAGTGTATCTAGGCAGACTGTTTATTGTAATATTGCTGGGTAATGCATTGCTGTTTTGTAATTTGAAATACCCTTAAATAGACATATTTGAGAAAAAGAAAATGCTGCTTTTAAAACATAAGAATGAGAATGATAAGAATATAATTTTATTTTTAAGGTTGCTATATAATCTGCCATTCTTTGCTTTATAAATCTTTAGAAGATTATGCAAACACAATTCACATTTAAATGTGGATTGAGAAAGAAAATCCTAATCAAAATTAATCTTGGTTTCCTATTCCTCAGTGTTTCCATGGTTTCAATACAGGAAAATTCTTTGTAGATACCAAATAAAGTTTCATGTCAGAGGACTGAAAATATAATTTCTGTTAAATATTTTTTTTTTTTATGAATCTGTTAGTGACCTGGAACAGTTAAAAAATAAATATGCCATCCTCAGATTTGTGGGATAATGAGCAGTCTTTCATTACTCAAGAAATATAAACATTAATATAGTCTCTGGGGAAAAGAATTAAAATAAATCAATTAACCTTTTGATATAGTGAACAAATGCTCTGTTGGAACTGTCAAACTATTAAAGTGTAACTCTAGATTTAGCAATAATTAGGAAGCTCATGAGCAATACCTACATAATGTTGAAAGCAAACATGAACTTAAAAAAAATATCTCCAAAATAGCTAAATCTTTTTTCAAATTTTGCAAATGTTTGCTTGGCAAACTTACATATTCAGATCTTCATTGAACAAACAAGTTACATATATGCAGTGCAAATATTAATTTAGTTCTACCAATCATAACTTAAAATAAGGTGATTTTCTTGAGTCATTTAAAAATAATAATGATAAAGTCACGGGTACTCTTCTTAAAATAGTTGAATAATAACTTGGGTAAATTCCCTTGGTACAATGAAATCTGCACTGAAAATACTTCTCCAGAGGAGCCATGGTGGCACAGTGGTTAGAATGCAGTATTGTAGGCTAACTCTGCAGTTCAATTCTTATCGGCTCAAAGTTGACTCAGCCTTCCATCATTCCGAGATCGGTAAAATGAAGACCCAGATTGTTGGGGGCAATATGCTGACTCTTTAAACCACTTAGAGGCTGTAAAGCACTGTGAAGTGAAATATAACTCTAAGTGCTATTGCTATTGTGCTTTTTAATGAATGTCAAATGCAATCCTCTGTTATGGCGATTTGATCCAGACAAACTTAGCTGAAATCAATGGAAGTTAAAACATGACTAACTTTAGTATATCATCTCCAGCTATGATCCTTGTCTGTTTTTGGGGATTGACTGGATGAAGGCCAATAAACTGAAACTGAACGTAGATGAGAACAACTCTGTGAGATGGTTGGTCTCATGTTCAGATAGTTTTAGATGAATTGCAGTGCTCCAGCAGTTACTTACTTAGGAATGCTACTTAACTTATTGATGTAACTTTGTAATTAAGAAAGATAATTTTCTTTGAATTGAATTTGGCTCTGGAGACTTAGAGAGTCTTACCAATACATTATGCTTTGATAGCTGCAATTATTTGTGAGTTAAAAATAATCTGAATAGTATTGTTCATATTTTTGTTACCTCCTACTTGGAGTACTGTTTCCAAGCCATCAGGATTACAACCAGTACATGCAGGTGGATTTACATGTTCATTCATTTAAAAAGAAACATGCTTGTTATTTGTTTTCTCCTCAAGTCCATCTGTTAGAACTTGGTTTTAAAGAAATATTTTGGTATGAAATATTTTGTGATATGAAAAAGCATCTCTTCTAAGACATTTTGCCTGTGTTTTATGATCAGGAGAAGCACTTCCTCCAGTACTTTTTATCCTTGATATGATTTGTCTCCGAGGAGATATATTTTCAAAATTGTGAAAAGCTTGGTGATGCAACTGTTGATAAACAATTGCTAAAGCTGTTGATATGTATACCGCATTTAGTTAAGTCAAGCCTTTATCAGGGTTTTATCTTACTTGTTTTATAAAGACTGAATATCATTTCATTAAGGTATTCAGAGAGGTTTCATAATATCTGCTTTTAAGCAGAACTTCTTTCTATAGTACTTTTCTACTTCTTCCTGTTTCCCCTCCACTGTGTTTGTATACTGTAATTAGATCATAAGATGCAATAAAGGGTGGTGTGGTTTTTTTTGCAGTAAAAAGGAAGGTGCTGCTGTTGGTGGTGGGGAAACCATCCAGAAATGAAAAGAGGAGATTGGAAAATATGATGGATATGGAGTTGTGGGTGCTAAGGTAAATTTGCAGACCAAGAAACAAAGGACAGACTTGAAACTCTGGTTGGCCCAGAGACCAAATCTAAAAAAAGTAGCCTTAAAACACATAGAAAAGCAATCTAGAAAATAAACATGAGTTAGTAATATGAAGGGAGATGGATTACTTGCTTTCAATGTATTTCTCATTGTATCTTTGTGTGCTTGCTTATTTTCAAGAGAGTAACTCTTGTAACCCCTTTGTCCCCAATTAATATAAATACAAACATTTATTCCTTTCTTGTTAATTACTTCACTGCTGGGATGAGCATTCCAAAGGCAGAGGTGTAGGAAAAGGAAAAGCCAAATTGTAATCATGTGATTTCCCACTTAGCAATTGCTTCACTTAGTGATGGAGTTGCTGATACGAATAGTTAAACAAGGGCTACCTCTAAACAAGGGCTATCTATATATTATGTCTTTGAAAATGTAGGGTCCCTTGAAGAAAACTGTTAAGATGGGTAAGGGAGATGATATCCAAGGCTCTGTTCACCAAGAATTCAAAGATTGTGTTTGAAGTAATTTGTGCATATATGTAATTTGTGCATTTATTAATTTGTGCATTTGTGCAAATGTAGTTATAGATCTGTAGGTTGGGATGCTTTTAAATATGGCACTGCACAAACCAAAACAAACAAAATGCTTGGGACTTATTGGATTGGGTATGGTGGTGATGAGGATATCCCTTAGTATCCCTTGCTAGGGGGAACAGTTGTTTAGCAGGTTTTGTTGAAAGGATTTTTATAGGATTTTAAAAAAATAAATAGCTGGGACTCAATGACAGGGAAATTACCTTCATAAGTTTCTCAAACTCAGGACTAGTTACTGGCGAGAGATGGGCCTGAAGAGCTTCTTATCTAAATCTGCATCAGCAACGACTGAAGTTGGGTTTTAAGATAGTAACCTGATCCTGTCTCCATCCCCATCCTGAAATATCACTGCTAATGAAACAATTATCACAAATCAAGAAAAAGGTGATTGAAATTGTTTTAGAGAAATTACTTGTTAGTGTGTTATACCGCACAGGCAGAATTAAGATACAAATGCTAGGACATCCAAAGACCTTTACAAAATTTATAACTACAGTAGCAGCCTTCTGTTTCCCAGGAATGAATATAACTTTATTTAAGTAAAACTTGATGTCAGATTCTATTCTTTTTTAATGAGTTTTCAAATGATTTAAAAGAAATAACAAGGAAAAAAGATGCTATAACCATAACTTTGGCTTATGGACAGCAGAGGTGGTATTCAGCAGGTTCTGACCAGTTCTGAAGAACCGGTAGCGGAAATTTTGAGTAGTTTGGAGAACCGGCAAATGCCACCTCTGACTGGAGATTTTACAGTATCTTTCCCTTGCCACGCCCACCAAGCCATGCCCACAGAACCGGTAGTAAAAAAATTTGAATCCCACCACTGCTGCACAGTAACTTCAAAGGACAGGAAGAAAAGCAGATAAAAATGTTTGTTAATGAACATATTTTCAGCAACTCATAGGTCCTTAAACTCATGAATACTTCAAAAGATAATGGAATGAATTATCAAGAATATTTGCTCTTGGTCCTGAATACAATTAGATTTTTCTGTAGTGGAGAGTAAAGATATTATGACCACCTGTCTTTTTCCATTCAATCCTCTCTCTGTGGGGCCTGCAGTTCACTCTTCAGAATATTGTTTATTGAGTTATGTCCCTAACTGGTTTCAAACAAATCTCATAATTCCTCAGATTTGGATACTTTATATATAGGTTTTAAGCATAACTATAAATTAATTTTAATTTAGCTTTAGCCTGGTTCTCATATTCTCTTTTAGTTTCTGAAAAGTTTAACACCTTGTTGTTTCGTAAAAAAGATAAAAACTCTTTGGCATTTGCCAATTGATTCCCAATTACATTATGGAAGAACACTGATGATCTACTGCAGAGGTGTCAAACTTGCAATGTCACATTGTCGTCAAGTGATGTATCACGAATTTCTCCCACAACGCTAAACTAGGAATGGGCGCTGCCAGTGTATGATGCATCTGGCCCGTGGGCCACTAGTTTGATAGCCCAGATCTACTACATCTGAGCATCCCTAAAGCTTACTATGACTGTAAGTCTATACACCTTTACCTTGAAGTAAATTCCATGAAAATTAACAAGAGCTTTTCCAAAGGATATTTGAGGATCTTGAGCCCTCTAAAATGGATGTATGATTCAAAACAGAGCAAAACAGAAATGTAAGTTACTTGCTTTGTTTATGTATGTCTTCATGTTTGGCAAAGGAGTGATATTGCACTAAATATCACAATAAGGATAGGAAGAAAGCATCTTCCATTCAATGAAATATGACTTATTTTTAAAAAGTGTTCACACCATATATCTGAAGAACAATTGTAAAAAATGCTTAGTTTTATAATTTAAAATTTCTGTAGAACATCACAAACTGAAAAATATGTTCCTTAATTTGTCAGTTTTCTTCTACGTTTTAGGTATATAAATGTGTAAATACCATTCATGGGGAGTGTTTAATATTAGAATGCTGAAAAATCTTTTTTCATTTCAGCCTGTTGTAAATAAATTAAACCTTTACAGTAGGTTTTTTGTCAGATTCCCTGAAAGACAATTTTATTTTCTAGCACATCCTAGACTGACAGCCAGAAACTGTTCTGCACCACCTCAGTACAAACAAAATTAGCTTCTCACAATATTTTTGCAGATGTTAAAGGTCATTAATAGAATGAAACCAGATGACTAAAGCAATACATTTGGAATGATTGGGTTTTATTTTTCTCTCTAGCTTAAAGACACAGAGTTCCCTTTTCATAACTACTTGGCTGCATTTCAGGTCCCCCCGCCCCCCTTGTCATTTAATGGTTTCCAAAACCATAAAAGTAGAAGTGTTGGTATTTGTATTTCTTGGCTTATAAAATTTTGTGTGTGTGACAGTTCAGGGATTTTTACAGGGATGAAGGTAACATTAACTATTCCAACAACTCCATGTTTCAGCAATTGCCCAATCTGTGTATTTTGACCAAGGTCAAATGTTTGTCAATGATACAAACCAAGAGTATGAAGATTAGAATATTGTTACTTGCAACATTAAAGGACAGTGTACAATTGTTTTTTAAAACATCTCTATTGATGCAATTGTATTCTTTATTGAATCAATATTACTGTTATCACAGAATTTGATGTCAATACTGGAGTAATTGTTATCACATCTTTTACTAATGTGATCTGAAGCAAAAGTATTTTAATCTACTAATTCCACATGGATGCAGAACTTTAAGAGATAAAAAGAAGCACTTCTTACAAGGTTTTCTGATTTTTTTTTTAATCAACTGAGATGAGCATTGTATTCATAAAAAGAAATATGAATTTGATGTGCCTTCCACATCAAAAAGATTTTTAGAAAACATCTCAAAGGGGCATTTATATTTTGAATTGTGTTGTTCACCAATAAAAGCTGTCATAAAATGTTGTGATATGAAATTCTTTAGCACTTCACTCAATAAATTATGACTTCATTTCAAATATTCCAATCATTCCTACTGAGTTCCTTAAAGATGGAAAACATTAAATTATACATTTCTCACTGATTTCCTTAACAGATTATCAGCATTGCATCTGTATTTTCCTTACTATACATATTTTTGTATATTATTTTCTCTAATATACTTTTTCAAGATGATAACTACATCTCAATGTTCAGAGTTCTGCATATGGATCAGTTTTCCTAAATGATTCTCCCCACCATTTTTTATACTCTACCTTTGGGAATCATGGGTCATATCCATATAGAGGCTTTGCCATGTTCTTCCTAGTCCTGGTACTCGATGAAAAACATCTGCCATAAATCTAATTGCCCCAACTACATGCCTTTCCTGGTCTACACTGTGCTGTTGTCCATACAGCATTAATTTGCAACATTCTAAGAGCTGTCATTGGTGGTTTCCATGGCTGAAAGTTTAACCCCAGCAGCATAATCTATCAATGAAACACTCCTTCCCCAGAATGTGCAATATTCTGGTTACAACATGCATTCCCTCCCTCCTTTCTCTTCATACCATTGGCTGACTGAACTTTTCATTTTAATTTCTTGAAAAAAATCAGTTAAATTTTGTGGCAGCTCTTAGCTTTGAGGGTTTTTTTCAGACATTCTTTTGGCTGCTGTGTAACAGTTCTCCAGATTTGTGGAGATGCTAGAGAAATGTTATAGAAGAGCTGGAATTTGAAAATGGATTTAGCAGTGTGAAGAGACCAAATGAACAACCAGGACAGAGGTGGTATTCAGCAGGTTCTGACCAGTTCTGAATTTTGAGTAGTTTGGAGAACATGCAAATACCACCTCTGACTGGAGATTTTACAGTATCCTTTCCCTGCCACACCCACCAAGCTATGCCCACAGAACCAGTAGTAAATTTTTTTGAATCCCACCATGGAACCAGGATCCTTGGGAGCACAGACTACTAGGAAGGGGTTTTCTTGCTGGAATACATATGGAGATACCAATAAAAAGTCCTTACAGTTAAGCCAAGGGCAGGCTGATTCAATGCCATTATCTACATTGATCAACTAACCAGTCAATGAACCCATTTTATAAAAGGACCTGTGGAAGTGGAGTTGTGGCCTCCCTCATAGCCAAAAAAGAAAAGAAAGGAGATAGACTAGGTCAGGTTTGACAGAAGGGGTCACTCCCAGTAAAAACTAGGAGAAGAAGTAGAAGGTGCAAGTTTGCAGCATAGAATATGTCATTTCAGGTTGCTTCCCCTATGGACATTGGCACACCCTTTATTGTCTGCACATAGCATCCTTGAGAAATAAGGAATTAAAATCATTTCCAGAGTAAAACATTGAAGCCACCCTTGGGTTCTTGTCTGTGGCTGGACAATGAGTTACAAGTGAAGGTGCCTAGTGAACATTCTCATGTTCTTTTACTTATTTTCAAGTCAAGATTGTAAAAATATTGAATTGTGTATTCAGTACCAAACTTTAAATCTCTGCAATTATACAAGTGAGAGTTAATATACAATTATTAAAAAGAAAGCTATGATTCAGCTGAGACCACTTTGAAACTATCTGAATCCCCTTCAGCTTACAAATGCAACAGATTTTTATTTCTCTTTCATCTTCCATGTTCCTTCTATAAAAGAGGAAATTTTAGATGTGTATATTTAAGTTAAATCAACAGGTGGAATTACTATCCCTGGTTTTCTCTTTAGAAACAGCAGCGGTCTGTATCATTTGCCTGCATTTATGATCTTATCTCATAAGGAACATGTCCCATATTTGTTTAGGACTGTGAAGCCAACTTCCAGAGAAGCTTGTCTACATTATATGCTGCATAGAATCAATGATTTCTCTCTCTCTCTCTCTCTCTCTCTCTCTCTCTCTATCTATCTCTATCTCTATCTCTATCTCTATCTCTATCTCTATCTCTCTATCTCTCTATCTCTCTATCTCTCTATCTCTCTATCTCTATCTCTATATCTCTATCTCTATCTCTATCTATCTATCTCTTTTCCCTTCTGCCCATCTCTTTATGTGTACTATAACTATGAGGATAACAAAATAAAATTTTAAAATAATAAAAATATAGTTTTTAATCTTTAAATAAAAAAGAAAGAAAAAGATTAAGTGAAAAAATGCAAAGAAAGAGAGAGAAAAGAAAAGTTATTAAAATGCCTTCCAGTCTTAACTGCAGTTACAAGTTATTTTACCCTAAGATTACAAAATAATTTCCTTCTTTCCATATCTACACTTTCTAACAATCAAACCCATAAATCACAATTTCATTCTTTTTTAGCAAAAAGTCCATAAGAGGTTTCTAATCACTAATAAATATAGCTATTACAATCAATGCTTTCTATTCAGAGGCATTTGATCTTTTATCCCCAGTTCATATTGCAAATAGCAGTGTTAGGAAAGCCAAAATGTGGGAAAAACTGAATATAGGAAACTGATGGAAACTGATTTTTTCCAAACATTTAAAAAAACATAAATTCAAAGCATATAAAAAAATTAGATAGAAAACATAGAAATCCTGTTTTTGAGTTCATGTATTTAGTATCTGTCTGATATTTTATGAAAAATCTGAGAAGCTATGTAAGGAAAGATAGAGAGGAAATGTGAATAAAAGTACAGGGATTCTCCAAAGTTTTCAGAGGAGGCTGTTCCTTTCTCAGAAATCTGCCTACTGGGTATTGGGTTCTGTATCTGCCAAGGGAGGCAGATGGGATAGATATTGTTATTAATAATGGCTCTCAGAGGCTCTGTTCCATAGATAATAGATTTGAGACCCTCTGGTTGAAACAGTTAGAATTGCTCTTGCTTTACTTCCCTCCCAACTATGCAGTTTCATTCTGCTGCTGGATTGCACTGATGGGTTAGTTGGAGTCCTAAGACATATGGTCCTTGGGGAAATTTTACCTGCCTCATGGAGACATTGAATTTGGAATGTCATAGGAGCCAATGGCTTCAACAGCAACCACGAATCTACCCCAAGTAACAGAGGGCCTGTCCCATACTAGGGATGGTGCATTAAATCTGTTTTTTGTTTAGGGCAGTTCCAATATTGTGGTGTTGGAAGATGTTACCATTAATAAGATGCCACAGAGAGATCACTCTTTGGTAACTCTTGCTGGTGCCACCCATTCACATGAGGAGATCCTAAGTGAATGATGGATCCTACTCAATTCCTGAAGGACATTTTGGTGGGCATCTCAGCTAAGGCCTTGGTTGCAGTAGTAGTACTTTTATTGTCATTTCAACTTGTACAATGAAAATAATGGCCATCTTCAGTGTACATTATACATAAAAAAACTATAAAAAATAAAACAAAAACAGACATCTTTCACATTCTATGCAATTGAATTGAAAATCCCTGATATTGCATTAATATTAATATGCTCTGGGATAGAAGCTGTTTTTCAGCCTATTGTCTTTATTGTCCTGTACTGCCTGCCAGATGGTAATAGTTCAAAAAAAAAAAAAAAGGAGGTGCCCAGGATGAGATGGATCTTTAAGAATATTTTGAACTTTCTTAAGGCAGCAGGAGCTATAAAGCTCTTCCAAAGAGGGGAGAGGACAATCAATGATCATCTGGGCAATAATGTTAATGCTCTGGAGCGTTATTTGCCACTGTGCAATTGGCAAACCATACACAGGTCACCAGTAGTTTTTCATTCAGTTGTTCTTTCCTGAGAAGTCTCAGGTAGTATAATCTTTGCTGGGCCCTTTTGACCAGTGCTACAATGTGAGCACATCAGGTCAGATCCTTTTTATGATAACACCCAGAAACTTAAAATTGGCTACTTGGTCCACCTGGTCTCCTTTGATAACCAAGGGCTGGTTGTCTGATCTATTCCTTCTGTAATACACTATAAACAGATAACAGATAATCAGAGTTTGAAGGGACCTTGTAGGTCATCTAGTCAACCCCCTGCCCAAATAGGAGACCCTACACCATTTCTGACAAATGGCAGTCTAATCTCTTCTTGAAAGTCTCAACTGATGGAGCTTCCACAACTTCTGAGGGCAAGGTGTTCCATTGGTTGATTGTTCTCACTGTCAGAGTTCAGTTTCCATCCATTATTCCTTGTCTGGCCTACAGGCACTTTAGAAAATAGCTTGACCCTTTCCTCTCTGTGGCAGGCTCTCAAATATTGGAAGACTGCTATCATGTCTCCCCTGGTCCTTCTTTTTACTTGACTAGCCAAGCCCAGTTCCTGCAACCCTTCTTCATATGTTTTAATCTCCAGTCCCTTAATCATCCTGGTTGCTCTTCCCTGAACTTTTTCTAGAGTCTCAACATCTTTTTTGTAATGTGGTGAACAGAACTGGATGCAGTACTCTAGGTGTAGTCTTACTAAGGCTTTATAGAGTGGTATTAGTACCTCCCTTGATCTTGATTGTATCCCTCTGTTAATACAACTTAGGTTGCATTAACTTTTTTGGCTGCTGCTGCAAATTGCTGGCTCATATTTAGCTGGTTGTCCAGTAAATCTGGTTTCACCCATTCTATATGTGTACTTTTGGTTTTTCTTGTCTAAGTGTAGGACTTTACTTTTCTCTACATTGAATTTCATTTTGTTAGATACAGCCCAGTATTCTAGTCTGTCAAGATCCATCTAGATTTTGAGCCTATCTTCTTGAGTGTTAGCTATTCCTGCCAGCTTAGTATCATCTGCAAATTTGGTAAGTTCCCCTTCTGTTCCCTCACCCAAGTCATTCATGAAGATATTGAAGAGTACGGGGCCTAAGATGGAAACTTAAAATATATGATATATGATAACCAGTAGCAAGGTGGAAGAATTCAAGTTCAGCTACAAGAGTGCACTATTGGAAGACCGGATAGGCCACTGGTAGACGGCTCATCATGAAAAAGGTCTAAATGGTTACTAAGAGTTGATGCTGACTTGAGGGCACATAATCTGTCAATCATAGAAAGAGACAAGCTGCAAGAAGAGGAACCTTAATTTCTTGGGAAACAGTGTAATAGTTAGCTTGAGCCTTGAGACAGGTGAAAGCAAAAGTTTTGAACAATGTGAAAAACAAAATAATTTATTTATTTATTTGTCAGGCAAGTATTAGATAACAGGTATAAGTATAAGCATGGTTATTAATACATGAAATGGATACAAATAAAAAAAGAAACAATAGGACAGGGACGGTAGGCACGTTGGTGTACTTATGCCTCAAGTTCTGCAGAATGGAATTGATGAAGCATTCTGTGTACACATGTCACCATTCCTGAAAGCTGGAATTTAATCTGAACTTAGTGAAGGAGTTTTTGTCACTACAGCAAATATTTATTTATAGGAAATTCATTAGGACATAGTGAAATCCTAGAACTGCCATACCATGTGCACTAATCAAACAGGTGGCAAGAAAATAGGGGCAGGCAGGAACAACACAGGTTATGTAGACAGGAAACACAGTGCCAGCCATAAAGATCTCAAGTGCCTATATACAAATGCACAAAGTCTGGGGAACAAGCAGGGTGAACTCGAACTACGAATACATGAAGGTAAATATGATATAGTTGGAATAACAGAAACTTGGTGGGATGAAACCCATGACTGGAATATACTGGTAGAAGAATACAAACTATTCAAAAAAACCAGACCCCATAAAAGAGGAGGTGGGGTTGTACTGTATGTAAAGGACTACTATATTGCTACAGAAATGCATGAAACCAAAGATGAAAACCTCCTAGAATGCATACGGGTCAATATAAAAGAAAAAAAGAATGACATGGCCATAGGCGTATATTATAGGCCACCCAATCAAGCAGAAAAAATAGATGTCCTTTTTGCCAGCCAACTAACAAACATATGCAGGAAACACACAACAATAGTAATGGGAGATTTCAATTATCCTGATATCAATTGGAAAACTAATTCTGCACCAAGTGAGAAATCAAATAAGTTTCTTACCAACCTAGCTGACAACTTTGTTGTCCAAAAGGTAGAGGGTGAAACTAGAGGGACAACCATACTGGACTTAATTCTTACAAACAGAGAAGAAGTGATAGAGAGAGTTGAAACTGCAGGAACCTTGGGTGAGAGTGACCACATCATACTAGAATTCAACACAAACACAAGCAACAGAACATAATAACACTAGAGTCTTGGATTTTAAAAGAGCTGATTTCAATAAACTCAGAGAGAACTTGGGAAAGATTCTATGGATGAAAATTCTAAAGGGGAAAACAACTCAAGAATCTTGGGAAACTCTAAAAAGTATGATCATAGAAGCCCAGACCAGCACAATACCACTGAGAAAGAAAAACGAGAAATCCAAGAAGAAACCAGCATGGCACAAGTACAAAAAATGGAAAGAAGGACATACAACTAAGACAGAATATCAACAGATAGCCAGAATCTGCAAAGACGAAGTCAGGACAGTAAAGGCTCAGAATGAACAAAGACTTGCACAAAAGTAAAAGATAATAAAGAAAATTTCTTCCAACATATTAATAACAAGAAAAAAAATCAAGGAAACAGTTGGTCTACTAAAGAGAGAAGATGGCAAGGAAGTAACAGGCAACAGAGAGAAAGCAGAACTGCTTAACACATTCTTTGCCTCTGTCTTCATTCAAAAAGAAACTATAGCTCAACCCACCAAAAACATAACTGTAAAAGACAGACCAGAAATAAAAGTTAAAATAAGCAAAAAAATAGTAAGGGAACACCTGTCTGATCTTGATGAAAATAAATCACTGGGGCCTGATGGATTACATCCCAGAGTTTTAAAGGAGCTGGCAGAGGTCATCTCAGAACCACTGCACCATATCTTTCAAAAATCCTGGAGCACCAGGGAATTACCAGAGGACTGGAAAAGAGCTGATGTGGTTCCCATCTTCAAAAAACAGAAAAAAAAACAGACCCAGGAAACTATAGACCAATCAGCCTAACATCAATTCCCGGGACGATACTGGAAAAGATAAAAAAAAAACACCAGATCTGCCGACATCTAGAAACAAGTAAAGTAATAACTAGCACTCAGCACGGGTTTGTTAAAAACAGATCATGCCAAACCAATCTTACTTCATTCTTTAATACAGCGACCAAATTAGTAGATCAGCAGAATACTGTGGACATAATATATTTAGATTTCAGCAAGGAATTCGATAAAGTAGACCACAACCTACTTCTTAGTAAGCTAGAAAAAAGTGGAATAGATAGCACCACCACTAGATGGATTCGCAACTGGCTGGCAAACTGTACTCAGTGAGTAGTCCTTAATGGGTCTAAGTCTACATGGAGGGAAGTAAGCAGTGGCGTGCCACAAGGTTCCGTCTTAGGCCCAGGACTCTTCAATATCTTCATTAACAACTTAGATGAAGGAATAGAAGGGGAACTTACCAAATTTGCAGATGATACTAAGCTGGCAGGAATAGCTAACACCCAAGAAGATAGGCTCAAGATCAGGATGGATCTTGACAGACTAGAACACTGGGCCATGTCTAATAAAATGAAATTCAATATAGAGTAAAGTAAAGTCCTACACTTAGGCAAGAAAAATCAAAAGTACACATATAGACTGTGTGAAACCAGACTCAACAGCAGTAACTGTGAGAGGGATCTTGGAGTCTTAGTGGACAGCCAGCTAAATATGAGCCAGCAGTGTGCAGCCGCCACCAAAAAAGCTAATGCAATCCTAAATGGTATTAACAGAGGGATACAGTCAAGATCAAGGGAAGTACTAATACCACTCTATAAAGCCTTAGTAAGACCATACCTACAGTACTGCATCCAGTTTTGGTCACCACATTATAAGAAAGATGTTGAGACTCTAAAAAAATGTACAGAGAAGAGCAACCAGGATGATTAGGGGACTGGTGGCTAAAACATACAATGAACGGTTGCAGGAACTGGGCTTGGCTAGTCTAGTAAAGAGAAGGACCAGGGGAGACATCGTAGTGGTCTTCCAATATTTGAGGGGCTTTCACAGGGAGGAAGGGGTCAAGCTATTTTCTAAAGGTCCTGTAGGCCAGAGAAGGAATAATGGATGGAAACTGAACAAGGAGAGATTTAACCTGGAAACAAGGAGAACATTTCTGACAGTGAGAACAATCAACCAATGGAACAGCTTGCCCTCAGAAGTTGTGGGAGCACCATCAGTTGAGACTTTCAAGAAGAGATTGGACTGCCATTTGTCAGAAATGGTGTAGGGTCTCCCACTTGGTTGGGGGGTTGGACTACATGACCTACAAGGTCCCTTCCAAGTCTGATTATCTGTATCTGTATGTGTAACTTAGATAGCCACATCCTAACAGGAGGAAAATGCAAAAGCATGCATTATCTGCATTGTGTGCTCGAAAGGAAGGCAGAAGTGATATCGATAATATCACAGACAAAGTAAATGAAAAATTGAGAGTTAAAAAAACCCCTCTTTTAAGTGCACATGTAAAAACAGATAACTTGATCATATAATCCCACTAACATCTTTTTTTTTGATTGCCCTCCACAGATGCCAAGTAAACTAATAAGTGAAAAGAGCACAGAATAAATCCTTAATTTCCCTCCAATAATGAGGTTAGCATTCAGGTACTGTGGTTGTCAATAGAAGCAGATTCTTTGGAAGCTCAGTAGTCCAAACCAAGAACTCCAAGTATAAAATACCACACCAAGGAAGTAATCAGGTTTTGCAACAACAGTTTTGAAGCTTGTTCTCCTCCTGCACCAACAGTCTCAATGTGGGTTCCAACCTTAGCAGCAAGCATATAGGCAATTCCTTCCTTGAACCATTTCTAGTTCCTTCCTTTCCTTGAAGTAAGGCTTTCTACTATGAAGAACCAGCACCATCCTGGGTAATGTGTTGAGTTTCAACTAGGCAGCATAGAAGTTTGACGAGTCTCTTTATACAAGCCTGAAAAGAATTATTCCAGCATTTGCTTCCTCCACAGGCTTCTCTTTGTCATCTTCGGGCACATGTATTTCCCCTCAGCCTTCTTTTCCAATCTACATACCTACCCTTTCTTCACAGAAGTCTTTATGCTTAACAAGCAGTGTGTTTATAGGGCACTTATAGCTTGGCACTGTGGCTTATTCACAAGGAGGCTGGTGTTTTCCATGACAGACCTATTGTCCCCCTGTTTTTAAGTAGCCATAAGAGGCTGAAGAGTCAATTGCATCCAACAATTCAAAGGAAAATATAAGCTTCACTAGTTTCCAATTAACTGGAGCAAAGTTCTAAATCAATTCTATTTCTTCAAATAGTTCCATCAAATAGACAGAACCAAAATGGTGTAAAACATTATTGTTGATCTATTTCATGATTAATACATACAGATATTCTATATTCTATATTTTTGGCCATTGCCATAGCACTTTCATGAACAGTTATTTATTTTTGGGAAGGCTTACATGGGCAAACATGGCAGCTAGAAATAAGATTCTGCTACCATTAGTATTCTAGGTAATTCATCTTCATGTAATTAAAATTCATGATCTGTGCATTCTTTAATCTGAAAGTGTTAAAAAAGATTTAATCTCATGTAGCATCCAAAGATTTAGAGCTTTAGATAAACACAGATGATTTTCTAACTACTGACTCACTACCCATGAGTATACTTTTAAATTGGCCAATTTAAATGTTGGCCAGAAATGTGGTCAAATCCTGAAGCATCATCACCCATCTGATACCCCTCATAACTGTTGATCCAAAAATATTTGACTAAATTGTCTTTTGACTGCACACCTACTTTAGACAATCTGACTGCAGTCATGTAGTCAGAAATTACAATAAATTTTTATATTATAATATCAAATTATTGATCCTTTTATATCATCTTTGGGTAATAGACATTTGGTCTATGATCATTGTCATGGCTGAAAGTGGCAAAGAATCAGAATAGTCTGTGGCTATGAGAGATTTGAAGTGATTATGACAAACCATGACATATAGTGCTTGGTGAATCTCTGCTTTAAGAATGGTATCTGTCTTGCCTCTGTTTTTCCTCTTCCTCTAAATCACAAATAGGTAATTTGGGACAGCCAAAAGACACACCTCTTTTGAAAATAATAATAATATGGACAATGGCAAGAGTGGAAGTGGTATTATATTATTAAGGTTGTTAGTGAGTGTTAATTTTCTGAATGTTAATTTTGTGGAATGAATAATTAAAACTTTCTAAATTTCATAAACCAATGATTTAACGTTTAGCAGATTTTCTTGGTTTTCCATCAAAAACCAGTTGGAAACATTGTTCTGTTTAGCAACTTACCTGTAGGATTCAGTAGAATGATCTTAATGGGCCATAAAAGGGGGAAAATAAATTTGTTAACTTTATATCTAATTTTCAGGATAGAGGTTCCAAATGCTTTCAATTTATCCTCTACAAGATCCATCTTTTCCTTTATTAAAAGATGCTACAGGATCTTTATAGATTGTAGTGTATATACAGTATTTGCAAACAATCCTTATATTTGCTAGGAATACTTGTAGATGTGTATGTAATGTATGTATGCATGCATGAAGAAGCATATTAAAAAAGGAATATCAGCCAAAGTGATAGGACCTAAGAAAAGAGCAAGGCTGAAGTTGTGGATATAAAATCAGAGAATGAGACTAGAAAGGCAAAGAAGTTACAACCAAGAAATAAACTCTTAGATGGATGAAAGGAGCCCACTAAACCATAGAGAATGTTCTACAAGTATACAGTAGTTCTGCTTTTTCAACAAGAGCAGTATGCCTGTTGTATCTTGTCCATGTGCAACTGGATTATTCCATAAGATTAAGATACTTTTGTATTCAAGTGTGACTAACTAGATAGGACAGCTTTTGTTGGAAAGACATTCTAGTCTAATTATCCAGATCAGTGGATATTAAAATTGGAGAAACATGAAAACTCCTGGAATAATTGAAAGTGACTTTGCTTTTTTATGTTGCTTTCTCTTTGCATTTATCATGGAGAACTGTGCAATGTTTGAATTTTGAGTACCTCTGACAAATGTCTATGATCTTTTGTCGATTTTTTCTATGAATAGAAAAGTCAAAGGGAAATGCAGCCAAATTCAAGACATATCTACCGAGATAAGTCCTACCAGACTTAGTGATACTTATATTCGTGTATGCTTGACAGAACTGCACAACTATACATTGTTTACAAGGCAAGTAATTGTGTTGCAAACTTGCTACTAATTAATATACAGTATTTTAGAGCAATTTTCTAATGACCATAGAACTAAATGAATCTTAGGAAAGCACTAAACTTTAAAAATCTATAGTGTTTACTGTGGAATTAGTCAACAAATTTCAACCATTCTACATTGTTTGGGCAAGAATGTATGCAAGTTCAGCTTCTTCTTATCTTCTAGCTATTAATTTATGATAATTGAAAGTCCCAATTTATGGCCCATCATTGGCTAAGACTGCATTGGTGAAAATTCTGCTTTGGACCTTTTTAGTAGCAGCCTCAGTTCTGAAATTCCTCTCCCAAACTCCTTAACAACTGCATTGTTTAGTTGACAGATGTTCCAGTCCCAAATGTAATCATAAGTCAAAGACTACTTATAAAAGGTGAGTTTGCTAATTGTCCATAATAATTTGTTTCTCAGGTTGACAATTTATATTCCAAATGGTAGATGCTGCAATCTTTATAATGACTGCTGTTAATATGTACATAGTGGTTATATGAATAGGGGTCCATTAATGAATTGTGAAATAAAGAAATAACTATATGCAGATAGAACAAATATGCCTCATTTCCACAACTGGATTCCTCCACCCTGCTTTGCAAAAATATGCCAATTATTTTGTTAGTGTTTGGATTATTCGGTTTGCAAGGGGGATCAAAATGAACTCTACAACCAATATAAAACGAGAAAATTTATACATTATAATGAGTTCCAATTAAAAACAAGCAAATAATTGAGATAATTCAGAGTTAAAACTATGAAAATCATTCAGTAATTACAAGAAAAAATGCATTATGAGTGATTGGAAATGTAACTGAATCAAAAGTGTGCATTAGCTCAGCATTATTTAATATGAACTAGGAAGCAAATACTTTTTTTCACATGTATTCATATTTATAGGATTCTTTAAAAAGCAGATGGTGTATGTTATTACCATTAAAATAATTGATAAAACTAATGATCTTTTTATATCATGTGACCCAAGTGTGGAGTAGAATCTCAGTTAAATGATAATGTCCAGCAATATTGTCATTGCAACAGCAGATAGTCTCTTGAAATGTTTACTTTCATGATGAAATTGTACCTGGGTCCAGCTATTGCTCTTCTTGCTCTTTCTGTTGTTCATCACTCCTACTATATAAAATACACACAGCCATTTTATACATCATTAACATTCTTCCTTGGCCCAATTTTCTTTCACATTTCCCTCCAACTCTCCTATGGTTTTCTGCACAATATATCATACAGACCACGGTAAAACAAATTGTTATAATGATGAGGAGGAATAACTTCTGCACCTTTGCATCAGGAAGGAAGCTCTCTTTGACTCCAATAAAAACATTTCCCCACTGCTAATAGATTTAGGCATGGTGGATTTTATCAGAACTGCAACTACAAATTCATTTCCAACACTAATTTGTACCTCAGCTATACTTACAGTGTTTCACCTCTCTTTTCAAATTACATTTCCAGCTAAAAATAGGCTGAATCTGCACAATATGTGAAGTTAAGTTAAAAATAAGTCAAATACTTTATGATTTAATGATACAACAAATATAAACTCTGCTACGGCCTCTACATATTAGGTCAACTAGACTATGCTATTAAGCGATCAAATCATTTGAGTGTATCAAGTTATGGGAACCCATAAATGGTGCTTTGCTAATCCAGGTTTAGGGGTTAGCATGATTGAGCCCAACATGAGTGTCAGTAAATGCATAAAAATTATCTTTTAAAATACTTGTTAATTTTTATTCAAAAAGTTAAAACATAAAATTAAAAGAAAGAAATTGTTTACAGAAACAAACAAAAAACCTAAACAAGACATTAAAAATGTGCATTAAAAAAAGACACAAACACATATATAGATTATTCCCCCAGTTGAATATTGGTAAATATATTGCAACAATACTAGTTTCCCATCCCTTGAGAAACAGGCTCAAAATGTTTAAATTTCTAATTCCATTTGCAAATTATTGACCTGTCAACTGTCTACTGTATTAATAACAAAATAGTTAACAAGTAGAACAATAGAGAACAAGATTAAAATTTCAAAAACCTTGTTAACAAACATCAATTATCATGTGGTTTCCAAAAATAGATTGATGTACTAATGAAAAAGAATTGGAACATGAAATTAACATGGACTAGAGTTATTTTGATCCAAACTCCAACTAGTAAAAAGGAGTAATGCCTATCACTGCTGATCACAATAGCTCTGATTCTGTTTAGAAATGCATGATATGTGTCTTCCTCAAGATCATGCCCTCTACCAGAAGCCTGGAAGTTTGCGGGTTTTACATAATATTTTAGCCATTTTGAGCTAAACTGAACTAATTCTTGTAGGCAAAGAGCTCTGATATTGTTGCTGGGATCTGTTGGGGCCACTCTGCCAGCTTAAAAATCACAGCCCAGAATGCTCTTACCACCATTAGCACCACTTTGACATAACCTCTCTAGACCCTCTTTCAGCCCCTGTTACTTCTCCAGCTTCTCATACTTTTTTCTGTTGCTATTATTATATCTGTCATCACAGTTGTCTTCTGGTCCTTGTCTTTTCTCCCAATGTGTGCTAGATTGTATAGCATATTTCCTTAATCTGGTAGTAGATGTTGTGAGATTTTGTTTAGCAGTGTCCAGGACTTTAGATGTAGGCAGGTCCTTGTATTTTTTCAGTAGCCAAGTGTTATCCGTAATCTCCACACTCCTTTGTAGTTCTAACCGATGATTAACATTGCCTTCATCTTAGCCTTCAACCACATTTTCAGGGTTGGGTGGAAGCTATGTATTTCTGTTCCTCTTGGTTGTATAGCAAAGCATAACATACCAGTTAATTGGTTTGAGATATGTTGGTAGTAGTGATTATCAGATTCAGCCGGTTCACACCAGTTTGCAAGAAAAGGTAGCTATTTTTTTTGTCTAGCTTAGCAAACTGGGTGATTCGCCCTCTCCAGCTCCTACCCTCCCAGCCACTCCTCCCCTTGCCTGCCCTAAGACCATTTTGGCATCTTGGTTCTCCTCTAACTGGCCTTCCATCCCTCTCCAAGCAAACGATGTCCATGCAAGCAAAACCCCAGGGCAACTCTAATGTACCCAAGGGAGGGCTGGAGCTACTAAACAGGCAGCCAAGCTAAGTGCCTGAAGGACCCCATTTTTTCACTGGGAGTCCAGGCTCAGCAGACAATGAATGCAGCCTTGACCAGGCTCCTCAGCAGACAAGGGTTTTACCAGGGGCCAATCTAGCACCCAATCCGGCTCTGCCATTTATTATTGTTCAATAATAAAGTATACTGATACAGACTGTTAGCAGCTTTACAATGGAGGCTTTCTCAATTGATCCTCATATGAATCCCCCAGAATTATGGGCAAAGCAGTTGAAAACACTATCTGAATATCCCTCCATTTACATTCAAAAGGTTCATCCACTTAAGAGTCTGAAAAGATTCAGTGTTTCCGTCAAAGATGGATCAGAGACCGCGATCGTCCACGGCTTCCAACAAGGTATGGAAGAGTCCCTGTGGGACTGGAACCATCTAACCCACCCCAGAGGGGTGAGGGAAGAGGGGGAGACTGCCAGATGGGTCGAGGGGAACCGCATCTCCCCTCCCTGGCTAGGTATTAACTCCCCTGGAAGACAGGGAGAAATGGCAGTTTAATGGCTGCCCTGAAGACAGAAAGCTGCCGGGACTTAACTATGTGCTGGAGCAGTGAAGTGGTGACTGACATGTAACAAGAATAAAGAACTTGATTTTTTTAAAAAAATAACTCCGAGAAGCAGAAAAAAAGAGCCCTCGCTTAAGAGTATGACAGCGGCAAATGGAAAATTTAATATCTAATGGAATGGAAATGGAATGGAATGGAATTTAATCCCTAATGGAATGGAAAATTTAATCTCTAATTTCATTGTAGATTTTTATAATCAGATTATAAAAAGTTACAATAAAATTAGAAATTAAATTCAGAAACAATATATATAATTTGGCATCAATTAGGCATTGGACAATATGCTGGACTTGCCTGGAATTGACTAAGAAAGCTAATAGTGGAAACAGTTGAAAGTTAATGTTAATATAATTGAAAAGAGAAAAGAAAAGAACTTTGAAAAGTGGAAACTGATTTAGAGCACCACCTAATGGTTACAGACTTTTTCCCTTCATGATTTTATGGAAAATCACTAGTCTTATAATTGCTATGAGATAAAAGATTAATAAAAGAACAAGAACCCTGGAAACTTAAAAAAGTAGGAAGAAATTGTAGTAAGAGGATAAATGAATGCAATATCCTGGGATTGTTGGGTGTTGATTGAGATAAAGAGACAGAAGGATTAATAAGGGCAATAGAGACAAAAGGAGACTTTTGGCAAGGATCGCAACAAAAGACTTTGAATTTTAATAATTCAACTGATTAAAAAAATAAACAAAGAAATAAGAAATAAATAAAGAAGAAAGAAATAAACAAAGACTTTAAGTTGGAATTGCAAACTGTAAGAGGAATGCTGAAAGAAAGAAGGGAATTACTTGGACATACTGGCAAAAAATATAATGGTGATGCAGTCCGTAGAAGAACAAAGAAATCTCAGAGAGGAGGAGTTAAAGGAAGAGGAAAGTGACTCAGATGAACATGGAGAACAAGATATAATGCTAAAAGACATTAAAGGAACTAAAATTATGACATTGATGACAGAGTTCATAAATAAAAGAGAAAATGCACCCAGGATTAAACAAAATAAGAAATTCTACAAGAAGAAAACTTCAAAAAAGAGAACAGGAAAGGGTGAGGGAGAAGATGGGTGACTGGCAGATGGAAATAAAAAGGAAAGATTGGGAAAACTTAGAAAAGGGAAAGCTAGCTAAAACCAAGAGAAATGACAAGGCCAAGAGATTTAGAGATAAGGATTAGATATGATATAAAAGGGGGATGCCACATGTATTTGGGTATTTTTTTATTAGAAACTTAAAATGGGGAGATTTGAAATTCAAAATGTATTGGGAATTACTCTAAGAGTATTATATAACTATATATGAGAACAGTGAAGATGAACTAAGAGATGTTAAGAGGGTTTTTATATATATACACATACACACACACTGTGGTTCTCCAACAGTACGGCCTCCCTCAATAGGAAGTCTCAGCATGTTTTATAGGCATAAAATGAAATTAAGCCTCCCCCCAAATTAAGGCCTATATTAAAACATATGAATTGGGGGGAATGGTGGGGGGGGCTTGCTGTTAGGAAGTACTTTTGTTGGACACCCAGATATGATGCTGCCTGCATCGACCTCAGCGTTGGTGGGGCACTTCGTATTGGGAGACCTTCTGCCACCGTTGCTTTCCCTTCTCCCCATGCTACCACGGCATTTGGAGTGATGCCATGGCATTTGGCACAGCCATGCAGCATTTGGCACAGCCATGCGTGGCCAGCCAGGGTTCCTCCCTGCAACCAGAGACCAGCAGAGACACTCGGCTTCAGGAGCTCCTGTTGCTGCCTTCCCAGGCATCATTCAAAGGCAAAGCCCATTCTTTTAAAAACAACGCCCTACTACTGCTATGACAAAGTCTCCCCTGCACAAGAGGGCAGCCCAACCCCATGTGGGGAGGCAAATCTCCCGGGGCCACAGTGCAGGATCGGCGCACCCCAGGAGAAGCACCCAGCCACCATCCCTGCCTGGAGCTGGGCAGAGCGTGAAGAGCTTCACCTGGAGCACCCAGCGCAGCTGACAGGCAGGCCCTTCTGCCCGGCAGTGGAGCTCTGGCCAAGGCAGTGAGTGCCTCCCCACTGGGCCCTCTGCTCATCACGCCAGGACCATGCCACAGCCAAGCAAAAGAGCCAGGCCGACCCAAGCTTGGCTTCCCAGTCCCTCCAGCCTGACCTCAAAGGGGCCACTGGGAGAGGCTGCACGAGGCAGTGATATCACCCACCCATCCACGGAGAGGGAGGCGAGGCAATGGCATTGCTGCTTCCCTGGCTGGCGGGTCTGGCGGAGAGAGCCCGAAGCTGCCCGTCCTTTCCACCCCTCATCCAGCCTGTCCCCATGCATCTCCAAAAGTGCTGGCAGCTCCAAACGCTGCAGCAGCATGGGCATCGGGCTCACTCAGCAGGTGTCAGCTCAGAGGAGGACGCGGTGTGGGCCATCACCTCACCTCCCTGTTCACGGATGGGTGGATGCTATCACTGCCTCAGGTTGCCACACCTGGTGGCTCCTTTGGGGTTGGGCTGGAGGGACTTGGGAAGCCAAGCTTGGGTTGGCCTGGCTCTTTCACTTGGCAGACAGGCACGCACCCACGGATCGCTTTCCCGGCTCTGCCTAGCATGCCCTGCTCCAGCATGGCCCTGGCAGTATGAGTGGAGGGCCCGGCGGGGAGGCACTTGCTGCCTTGGCCAGAGCTCCACCTCTGGGCAGGAGGGCCTGTGCTGGGTGCCCCAGGTGAAGCTCTTCACGCTCTGCCCGGCACCAGGCAGGGATGGCGGCTGGGCGCTTCTCCCGGGGTGGCCAACCCTGCTCTGAAGCCCCAGGAGATTTGCCTCCCCACATGGGGTTGGGCTGCCCTCTTGGGCAGGGAAGGCTTTATCGTACCGGTAGTAGGGCATCGTTTTTAAAAGAACGGACTTTGGCTTCGAATGATGCCCGGGAAGGCGGCGATAGGAGTGCCTGAAACCAAGTGTCTCTGCTGGGCTCCAGTTGCAGGGAGGAGCCCTGGCCGGCCCCACATGGCTGCACCAAAGTTATGTGTGGCTGCACCAGCACGGGGAGAAGGGAAAGCAATGGTGGTGGAAGGTCTCCCAATACAAAGTGCCCCACCAACGCTGAGGTCAACATCCAAGCCATCACCACCTGTCTGACCGAGGATACAAGGGGGAAGAATTAAGTCACCCCCAAAAAGACGGCCTAGCCATTTTTTCAGGGCTCAAAAAAAAAAAAAAAAGACCCGGCCTTATTATATGAGAAACACAGTATGTATGTATGTATGTATGTATGTATGTATGTATGTATGTATGTATATATGTATGTATGTTATTCAGCTTTGTTCAGGTATTTTCCCATGTCATTATAGTTGTGCTTTTAAAGTTGTAGCAACGTTTCGGCAGAATCTCATCTGCCATCATCAGGCTTCTGTATAGTGTTCATCTGTGAGTCAGACTTTCACAGCCTTTTCTGTTTTAAATTTGGTGCTAGCCTACTGCTGTGCCAGAATGGTTTTTTCTTCATCCTGATTGGTTGGGAGTCTTGGTCTGTTTTTATTGGTCTTGGAGTTTTCTGTGTTCTGCTTGATTGGTGTTTCTAATATCTTCTGTCTGTTTTGTAGCATTTTTTTTTGTCTTGCTTGGCTGGCAACATTGTGTTTCCTGTATTGGAGGCTTTTAGTGTGGCTTGGCTCTGAGTAAATGGATGGCTATCATTTATTAGGAAGCTAGGTTTCATCTGGATGCCTGGTTGGGGTGTGTTTGAGCTGGAGCCAGTGGTGCAATTTGCCGGTTCTCCAAACTACACAGAATCGTAACAACCAGTTCTATAGAACTGGTCCAACCAGGTAGAATCCCACCCCTAACTGTTGTCTTAAGATTGCATCTATCTATCTCACTTGTGTCTTTTCTTTCTTTCTTTGTATGCAATGTAAAGAAAATTATACTATGTTCATTAGTGTGAGTTTTCTCCAGGCAGATCTCATTTCACTGTTTCAAAAAGGAGAGATCACTTGAAATTATCTGGGTCTTTCTAAAGTACCTCCTATGTACCTGTCCAATCTGGATACTTAAAAGGATTGAAGGTAAACACTTTTCTTCTATTTTGGTAACTTTGTGCTTGGCAAATTCATTTTGCAATAGGCAGGTGAGGCAGAATGAGAGAATCCAGCTTTTCTCAGATTGTGGGCGAACCTGGACTCTGAAGGTTGAACTGGGAATTGAGTTGCAATGAATAAGAACTGAAATGGATACCCACTCCATCTATAGTACAACAGTAATCATAGTCTTTAATTACATATGGACGATCCTGTCAATGGAATCTAATAGACCATGGGGGTCAAACTCAATTCATTGAGGGCTGCATCAGGGCTATGATTGACCTTGGGGGATGGGGGGGTGGGCTGATTGAGTGGGCATGTCTAACTGGGTGGGTGTGTCCAGCTTGCTGCCACTCCCCAAACTGCTGGCATGCTTCCTCTTCACACTGGGTAGACTGAGCTGAAGCCACGCTAGCCTGATCTTTCCTCTTTGCACCAGATAGACTGGGCCAAAGCTATGCTGGCTTGTTCTTTCTTCTTTGCGTTGGGTAAACCAGGCCAAAGATATGCTGGCCGGATCTTTCCTCTTTGCAGGATGGTCCAGTGGGCCGGATCTGACCACATTGCGAACTGCATGTGGCCTGTGGGTCTTGAGTTTGACACCCCTGCTCTAGACTGAGACAATATTCAAACAATTGAGAAATTTGGTTAATTCCCAAACTGATATTGAGTTACTTGCAAACACCAGGTGTTGAAATGACTAGCCAAAAATAAAATGAAGTTTCAAAGAGAAAAATATTTAACAATAGGTTTGACTCAATACCATAGAATAGTCCTCACTGGAGCAAGATTCAACCAGCTAAATTCTATAGTCAAATATGGACAATTCCATCAAATACCATATTTCAAGAGATCATGTGTTTGTGAAACATCAGAAACAGAAGATGATGCACATTCAGTTGTCAATTATATGCCTCAGAAAGGGTGCAGTATTTTATAGATACTACTTGACAGAACCATAAACTGAGATTCTAATAAACTATTATCTTATTTTCTTCACAGGTAGTAATATACAGGTAGTAACTATAAACTGTTAAGTTTATTGTCAGGGCTGTCCAACAGATAACACATTTTATAGAACAGATTGGGATTGCATGTGAAAGTGATGAATTCACCTAAACTCACATTGTCTTTGGACATCAATATTCATTTTACTATACATCTTTGTATTCTGTTTTATCTTTATCTTACCTTACTATATTTTATTCTATTTTATCTCACTGCAGTCTATTCAATCTTACTGTATATTACCTTACCTCATTATATTATACTTTACTGTGTCTGATGCTCATACTTTTATGTGGTCAACTAACTAATCAATAAAGTGTTATTGTATTGTGCTGAATTCCAGTAGAACTGTGTGGCCTGGCAAAGATGCAGACAGGATCACAACAAAAAGAAAAATGAAGTTATGTTAATTAATGTATTTGGTTTTCCTACACATTAAAATCTACATTAAAAAGATTTTAAGGGTCATGCCCAGAGGTGGTATTCAACTGGTTCACATCGGTTTGGGCAAACTGGTAGCTGTGATTTGGCATGGGCCACTGAACCAGTGACAACCCCTGACTGGCCATGCCCCTGACCTGGTCACCCAGTCACCTGGTTGCTCACTTGCCTTGGTTGCTCTCCTAGCTTTTCCTACCATGTGGTAGCCGCAGCACAGCTTGGGTGGATGGACATTGGAGAAGCAGAGCAGCAGCTATAGGGTTCTCGCACCAAAAAATGGGTGGCAGGAGGCAACTCTTTTTTGGTTTCCAGTCACCTCTTCCGCAGCATAAGAATCCTCCCCCAATTGAGTAGCTGCTCTCCTACTTCTCTGCCTGTTTGTTCTGTATGGCCAAACAGGAGGAGGAGAGCAGCTGGCTGGTTGGGGAGACTTCTTGTGCTGTGAAAGAGGTGAGTGGAGACTGAAAAAAAGTTGCCTCCTGCCATCCCTTCTTCAGTGCAAGAACCCTGTAACTGCTGCTCTTTTTCTCCAATTGGCCAGCTCATGTTGTGCTTTCTTCGGTGGGGCTGGAGAACATGCGGCAGTTGTGGGCTTCTTGCAGTGAAAATTACTGAAAATTACTGATTTCCGGCTTTGCTCCCCTTCTCCAATGGTCCTGCGCCACTCTGTTCTATGCACCAGCTGCTTGGACTTGCTGGGCCTGCCACATAGAACAGGGCATGCTTTTTTTGGTGCGGCTGCTGGACTCGTGCTGCACCAAAAAAAGCATGCAGCTGCAGGCATCTTGCAACAAGGGGGACAAAGAGCCCCCGGATATGTGACCATCTGCTGGCTGGCCAAGCCGGGCTGGGCTGAAAGAGGCGCATCCGGTGGGAGAAGGAAGAAAGCATGGTCCAGGAGGGTGGGTACTTTCTCTTCATGCCAGGAGCACTTAACAGGAGCGTGGTTCAGGAGGGCAGGCACTTTCCTTGTGCATGCCGGGAGCACCTAACTGGAGCAAGAGAGAGCGAAGTTGGCTGTTATGGGGTCAGCACCTTGGCTTCCTGTCTTGCTTCTCACAGTCGTCCTGAGCCGGTGTGGTTCTTTACTTAGGCAGCCAAATACCCACAGTAGCACCTGCAGAAGCAACAGGCAGTGCCGCAACAATGAGGTACAGTAAGATTTGGCAGTGCAAATTTATCTCCAAGGGGCTTCTGGCAAAAAACAAAACAAAAACCACCCCAAACAAAACCCATTCAGCAGGCAGACTCAGCAGGCAGTTGCAATCTTTAGTTGGGCTTTTTTTTTTTTGTCAGCCCAAGGGTGGAGGAGGGGAAGGGTATGTAGGAAATCACCCTGTCTCTGCACATCGGTCATGTGACTGAGTGGGCGTGGCCAACTTGGCATCACTTGCAGCAAGGTCCTGCACCACCTTGCCGAGTTGGTCACGCCCACACAGTCACATGACCACCAAGCCA
This sequence comes from Pseudonaja textilis, assembly GCF_900518735.1. The sequence continues at coordinate 13,428,516 of NW_020769338.1, forward strand.
GGGCCACCAAACAAGCCACGCCCACAGAATCATAGTAAAAATTTTTGAATCCCATCAGTGGTCATGCCCAAATAAGGACTGTCACTTGTATTTCTGTAATTTTTTGTGCACGTCATATTTAAGGAAGTTGTGAAAATCCTGACTTGGATTTAAGTTTAATTTAGAATCCCAATTCATTTTGGTCTGAACTCAAGATTGGAAACTTTACACCTGAACTGCTACATAGGAAATTAAAGTAATTGATCCTGCTGGGTAATAGGAACTGTCTCTTCAATTCTGGGGGGAAGACAATTCATCTTTGGAGTTAGATCAATATATAAGTATTACTAAATTATGCTGGGTTTTTTTTGAAATTCTTAAGTGCTTCCTATTTATTTCTTTTGCTATTACTGATAACATCATAGAGATCAGAGAAAAATGATAAATGATAAATTTGCCTTCTTAATAGCTTATTGTAGGTGCTGCTCCCTTTATTAACAATCTTTGTGACAGGAGTAGATATTTTTAAGACCTTCAGTATGTAGATAATGGAAGAACATGAATATTGTTTGGCTCCTAAATGTTTGGCATCATCACTTTGGTTTAGTTGGAGATTACCATTTCTATCAGTCTATTTCCCATTAAAAGTTGCTCTTTGCAAGTAGCACAGATGTTTGTAGTGCCTCAATTTCAATTTCCATTGGTAAATATTAGCACTAGAACCAATGAAATAAAATAGGGCACTAAAATGCCAAGTAATTTTTCTCCTTCGCTATTTTAACAATTAACCCTGACCAAGAAAGGCGAGAGTAGCACAATACATTCAGGATTATTTCAAAGAATTGTACATAAAGCTATTTGAGTAATTAGGCCACCAGCAATTTCAAAAGATAACCCATTTGAGATTATAACTTTTTTTTCTATTAGAATAGTACAAAACAGAAGGCAATCTTGTTAAATAAATTGTAGTACAATCCTTTTTTGAAAATAGACCAACTGAGAAGTTTCAGCAGATGTCCTGTTAGTCTGATAGAAGACCAGGTTTCTACTGCTGGATATCTCAGATATTTTAGTACAATGGTTAGAACATACGACATGATGAGATAGGGAAGCACAAAGGAAGAGCACATTCCATTTTCTTCAATCCATGACAATTTTATATGAGCGCCAAATTGTCACCTACACCAAATATTCCATATATTTAGCCTAACAGTCATCTCATGAACTGTGATAGCATTATTTACTGGGGAGTTCTGCACTGTTCTTCTATTAACTTGTTTGCCTTTGTCTCCTGTACCTACACAAAGTCCATAAAAAACTGAGAAGATGCATTTGGCATTAATCTGATACCAGAACATATTCTGCATCTATCTTGTTCTGTGTTGAGCCAATATATCACATGTTCTTTATCACCATTTTCTCCTCCTCCTCCTCCTCCTCCTTTTCCTTATCACTTGGAACAGTTTATAAAAAATGATAAAATTACTTTTACACTTGTAATAATATATCACCACAACCACCACCACCACCATCTTTAAAACAATTAATATAACAATTAAACAAGGTTCATTTATTTTTTAAAAAATCACTATAAAGGTAGTAAAAAGGTGGCCTTGGTATAAATTATTATCCATAATACTTGCTTTAGTTGCTGGCTACAACAAGCTAATGTGCTTGATTGAATGTGCATCAGGTAGAAGTTTGATAACTGGGGCATCATTACTAACAGGATTCTGCTTCTACCTCTCACACTATGAACCAAAGCAACCCCTGAACCACAAGCAGTTGTATGTACTGGGTGTGTGGAAAAAGTTCTTCCAGTGTTGGTTGTAGAAGAGAAAATTCTAAAAGTGTTTTTCTTCCTATCACAACATGGTTGTGATTTGATTTCAAGTAGATTAAATGTGAGAGGGAACTGGCAGGGCCTTGATATTTTTTGTTTAGCTACTGGTTTCCCTGAATGCACAAATTATATTGAATAATAAGATGGTACATCTTGGTATTCTTTTCTAGAATAGTCAGGGGTGGGATTCTACCGGTTCACACCGGTTTGGTAGAACTGGTTGTTACAATTCCCGGTAGTTCGGAAAACCAGTAAAATAAGCCCCTGGCTGGCCCCACCACTCTCCGCCTGCTCCTCCATTCCCTGCCCAGTCAGTCCTTATCGCACCTGTGCGACAATCACTGATGTCATTTCCCCCCCCACCCTGCTCCGCCTCACCCAGATACTCCTTATAGTGTGTGTGCATCAGTTCCCGCCTTTTCTTATCTGCCGCCATCACTGACTTGCAGCAGCAGCAGCAGCAGCAGCAGCAGCAGCAAAAGCAGTGCCAGTCAGTCAGTCAGTCAGCCATCGCTGCCTGCCTTCCACCGCCCTGCCTAATCTGGGTGAGAGAGGGCTCTGTAAGCCCCGATCACTGCCACTGCCAGCCACCCTTGCCCACCCAGCCTCACCTGCCCAGCCTCATCCAGCCTGCCTGCCTCCCCAGGCCTGCCTGCCTCGCCCAGACTGCCTGCCTCCCCCGGCTGCTGTTACTGAAGATGCAGATTGGTAAGTGAGATCTCCAACCAAGCCTCAGTCATCTACCTGCCACCACCTCCCACCCTGGTTGAGTCCCAATGACTCTAGGACTGCCAAGTTGCCTTCTCCAATACTGATTTCCTTGCCCGGCTGCCATCTTCTCTCCACGGCCCACTGCACCGTTGCTGCCTGACCTTCCACCACCGATTGGTGAGTGAGGAGGCAAGCCAGCCCTGCCAGTCACCTGCCTCCTGCTGCTGCTGCTGCTAGCTCCAGTTGAGTGCTGACTCCCAGGCCGCCCAGCCGTCCTCGCCAAAGCAAGCTCCAAAGACTAATGCCAACCAAGGACCCCATCGTAGCTGGCCAGCCAACTTGCCTGCCTAATTTTTGGTAAATTGCTTTTTAAAATTTCTTTATGTATTTATTTATATTTTTAGCATCTGTTTTGTTTTTATTAATCATAAAAACAGAACAGATACTAAAAATATAAATAAATGCATAAATGATTTTTTTTTGTTACACTACTGTTATTATTACATGTTGACACTTATGTTTTCCCTTTGCTTTCCTTTGCTTTTTCCTAATAGGAAAAGGTTTCTGGGGGCCTACAATAAAGACCATTTTCCTTTGCAAAAAAAAAGAAAGCTGGAAGGAAAGAGAAGAAGAGCACAGCCAGCAGCAATGTGGATAGACTTAGTTGCAATGGCAATGAGTGCACCATTAAGATTTGAAGAACCAGGTTAGAAACAGATTGTCATGGAGAAAATCTGTGAGATCATGAAGAGTAGTCAATGACTTCAGAGGACATAAACAAGTAAAAAACAGCAATAACAGTACTAATTATTTTAACTAAAGTAATAACATGAGTATTTGAGAAGATATCATCCCTACTTGGCTTTCTCTTTTCAAGATAAAATTTCCCAATGTTTTTCAATCTCTCTTCATAACTATCTATTCTTGAGATCACCTTGTTTCTATTATCTGACAGAATGGGACAACTTGGTGCACAGTCAGCTCACCACCATTGACTGCTGCCAAATCACTGTAGAACAACTCAACATCGCCAATATACCATGGTGACAATTCACCATGGCCAGATGGAGGGAGACCTGGGTGGGTGGCAGGTGAGCAAGTGGGTGGGCAGAGTGCAGAATGGTGGCAGGGATGGAGGCTTCCCAGTTTTACACCTCTACTGCTACCACTGCTGCTGCCTCAAGCTCCAGATTGTTTGGAGATTGGGCCATTCAGTGGAAGTAGTGTTTGGGCCATTTGGTGGTGACAGCAATAAGCAGGGAGGGTGACAGGGAGGTGGCAGAAGCCAGGAAAGTCCCATTTTCAAATCCCCTGCTGCTATTGCCCCTCCAGGCTGCTTGGTGGGGCGGCAGTGGTGGGGTCATTCAGTAGTAGTGGATGTGTAAATAGGACATAGCTGACTGCCATCACCTCCCCACTGCCTGCCCTGCTCATCATCAAATGGCCCAAACACTGCTGCTGCTAAATGGCCCAATCTCCAAACCGTCCAGAACTTGACCTGAACAACACCACTTCTACTAAACAGCCTGCAATGGTGGCAGAGGATGCAATCTGCCTACCTGCTTACTTGCCCACCCACCCAGCTCTCCCTTAAGTGGATTGGGCTAATCCACCACTGCTGCTCTGTGTTCTGCCCATCCATTTGCCTGTCCACCTGCTGGCCTGCCCAGATTCTTCCTCCAGCCACTCCCAGCAAGTCGTCCCTATGGCAAATTGTCCTGCAATAACTTGGCAGTGGTGAATTGGCAGAGATGACTTGGAGGTGCCAATGGCAAACTTGTTCAATTGTCTGAGCCTGTTCTAGTTTTTATTAATCCTTCTTAAAGGGTGGAACAAAGAACCAGTTTAGTTGGAATGGTTACTTTCTATTATTTGAAAATTGTATATATTTATTAAGCCTAAAATTATATTTGCCTTTTTAGTAACATGGCATAGTCTTTAGTGACTTGTTACGGCTGCTGTTGTGCTGACATGAATCATCAAATGGAAAAACAATATTAATCAAGATTAACAAAGTTATATTACCCATTGTGATTCTTTAAAATCAAGAACTTATATGATTATTTTCATCCAATTTTTCTTCTGCTTCTAATTCATCAATTAAATCCTTCCTATTGATTATTATTAAGTCAAGGATAGTTGGTTTACTATTGCTTGCCTTCACTCCCTGAATTAAAATTTGTCAGCAAGAATAATGCAGGATTTTCTGGAAGTAACATGATTGGCATGATTGGTTTGTCTTCTAACAGAAATAAGGACAATTAAAGTTCTCCATCACTATTATGTTTTGCCTCTGAAAAAGCTGCAATTAGCTTTTTGAAAGCATGTTTTCTCAAAATAGCCTTTATTTCGCCTTCTACTCACCTAAAAGCAAGAAGCACTAAATGTAGTCACTTGAATTTCTAAACATCTATGGGTATTTTTTTATACAATAGAGCTGCCTCCTCTAATTCTGCTACATTTGAAGAATTTTCATGCTTTAGTTGCCAAATTTTAATCAGAGAACCAGACTTTTTTCTCCTCCCTCCCTTCCTCCCTTCCTTCTTCCTTCTTCCTTCCTTCCTTCCCTCCCTCCTTCCTTCCCAATTTTTTTCAACATTTTTCTTTTAAAGTATATAGAATTGGAACCTTTGGAATTCAAAAACTTCAAAAAATGCAAGTTTGGAATATGAACTGATTTATAGCTCCAGTAATAATATTGTTCTAACACCTTCTTTTGTAGAATTGGGACTATAGTATACATGCTCTGATTCTTTGTAAAACTCATGGTTTATAGCATAGAATATTAATTGCTTAAATAAATCATATAAGACAAGCTTTTGTCCTCAGCCAACATGCATTTTCATAAAATCCATATTTGTACAATAAAAACAAAAAGCAATAATGTGTCATTTGTAATACAGCACTAAATGAATATTTCCAATAAAAGATCTTATTTGCTCTCTGCAAATGAATGGAATGCTACTTTTCTTACTTTAAAAATAAAATCAAAATAAATACTATTTATTGTATAATATATGCATCGTACAAGATAAAACCTTTGCCAAATGTTCTTCTGCACTCTACCACATATACAGCGCACATACATCAAGTTAATGTTACAATCTCAGAGTGATCAAGCTGTCAATTTCCATGAGGTGAAGTTTCATGCAAAAGCTTCATATTTGGAAATAACTCTGTACCAATGACAAAGAGCTGAATCACAATTCTGCCATATCACATTCTAAATGTTAATGATTTAACTCCAGTAATATGAATGGGGGAGAGATATTTAATGTGAGAAAAATTGATGATCAAATGATCAAAATCGTTTTCTATACCCCATTTCAGATGAACTGAAATGTTAAAGGTAATTGACAATTCTGTCTCAGAAAGCCAAAGGTACTGAATCTCTATGTAGCAATTCACTTTGATATAGCTGGATTGCTACACAGAACAGATCATTAATCTTTTTATTGGCAAACTTACTGCTTTATTTAAAAAAAAATGTTCATCCCACAACGTTATTTGATAACTACATCTTCTTGAATGTCATCCATAATATTTAATTTCTTTTGAATATTTTACCCATTTGGTGGCAATTATGTGAAATATGAGTTGTGAAAACAAAAGTCTTAGTGAATCTAAAACTAGTCATAACTAATTTAAATTGTAATGTTCATATAGAATGTAATCCTTAGAATATTTGGGTAATTTAAGGTGATACTATTTTTAAAGTACACAGAAACTAATTCCAAGCATTATCTTTGCAGAATGTTTTCCAGATGTTTTGGGTCATTTTGCTGTAATAATTCAAATGATTCAATTATGTACACATATACATCACTCACACTTTCGTCATGATCTTTACCTGGGCAAAATGATTCATCATAGGGAATAATACTAACTGATGGAATGTGTCCAAAACCCAGGACCCCAGTGGGAATAAAATTGGGGAAAAATTGTGGTTGCTTCCAAATTCAGAAAAATATATATGATGAAATAGAATTACCAGAAGGTATAGTTCTGTCAGCAAGGACAATACAAGTCTGTACAGATTTCATCTGCCCAGCATTTGATAATCATGCAAAACTATTCTTAAAGAACTCTATCTTGATTTCTCTCAATGAAATGATGAGAAAAGTCAATTCCACATACAGTAGATGGAATCGACTTTTCTCATCATTTCAGCAGTCGGTGCTTCCCTGGAATGATGGAAGAATATTGCTCCTTCAGTGCTGTCAGTGAAAGAGCTAATGCTTCTAATTTTCTAACAGAGTTCCTGGATTCAATTGCCATCACATAAACCGAACTGGAGATAGGATCTCCCATCTTTTTAATAAGGAACAAAGATAAATCTTGGTGCATTCAAAAACAACCTTGTAAGGATTCCAACAGTTGATATATTCATTATACAATAAGTTGGTCTCAGCTGAAGTTGGAGTTGTCATATAGTCAGACCAACTCATAAAATAGAGAAGTCTTAAACCTTGGCATTTTCAAACTACAGTGTAAAAAGAATGAAGATACAGATTATAAATTTGCTTTGGTTTTGCTGGGTAACTTTTCTTGGAAATGCTCAGCTTGATGGATATCTCACACATCAAAAAATGACACCTTTTCAAAACATGGCATTTTATTTTCAGAAACAAACAGTACTTTGTAATCTGGCATTAAACTAGAGCATCAAGCCCATAGAGTATACGAAAGCACTACTGGGAGATGTCTACAACTGATCTTCCCACCTTGTGAAGCTTCAGATTACATAAACATCTTCTTGTTCATTTAACTTCTTCAAAGCCTGTCTCTTCGAATCATAACTCATAATCACCATTCTAATTATTGAGACACAATTTATCTACAACAGGCGGCTCTAATAGGCTACTGACAAATCAAAAGCAATTTCATCTGTCTATAAATGTTGCTGTGGACGATTCTGAGTGACATTGAAATCAAATATAAGCAATCTAGATAATAGTCTTTTCATATATTTCCCCAATAAATACGAATATCAGTTATATTAAAAATGATGGAGAATGTCAATTACTTATCAATTGTTTATAAAACATTTTATTTAAACAATTTGAATGAACTTTTTGAATAATTTGAGAAAGCAGTGAACTCACTATTGCTATAAACACCAAGAATTAACAACAACAAAAAATCCCTATTTCTTTTCCCCTCCACTTCTTTTATAGCATTTATGGTTCTACTTTACTGAGGATAAATTTAGAAGATTATAAATGTGTGGATTTTGTGTATTTATTGAAAATCTGCTGGAGAAATCTTCCTGTGCAATTGGATAATGTACATCACTGTGATTCAATTTCAAATGACAGAATTATTGAATTTGAAAATATTAATTAAAATTTACCACATAAGTGGTAAAAAATAAGATAAATTATCTGATGGGATGCTGAAATTGTCAAGTGAATGACTTTAAGGATGATTTTGTCTTGATTTGTTAGAAACAGCCTATAACTAATACAGACTCATTAAATAATGGTCTTGTTCATATGCTTTACAAACACACACACACACATCAATTTTAAATTCAATTTTAATTTTTGTGTGTAAAGTATATAAACATATATGTATATGTATATATATGTGTATATATGTGTGTGTGTATTGTCTAGTATAATGTTTTATTTATGTACTACTATGTATACAAGCTGATATCTTATATATTGGCTTCACATGTAAAAATCCATATGCAAATCTTGTCTACTTTAACAGTATATATCTTATCATATGTAGCTTTGTAGGAAAGGAGATGCCTTCCTACCCCCAGGAAGCAAATTAACGCTATGAATTGGACCATTGAATCTAAATATAGAGTTAATAAGACATATCTCTTTGATGGGAGTTTTATAGGAAACATTCTATAATAATTGTGCAAGTTGTTCCCTCAAGTTTTGGGTTAAGAAAAACTCATGGATGGAATTTAATATTTTGATTTATTTTTGAGATATTGAAGCAAAACTAAATGAAATTCCAGTGTTTTATAGTTTCCTTTATAAATCTCTCAAGCAAAAACATAAAAGAATTCTTCTCTCTTGTTTTTTTTCTGTAGCAATGCTAATGCGAATAGTGAAATTGTTGATTTTTCTCCTTCCTTTGGACAAATTCATGAAATTTTCCATATGCTTTCTCACTTACAAAGTTGGTGGAAATTTTGAAACGTTTTATGTGTCCAGCTTCAATTCTAATGGGATTATCAAATGAACATGTGTTCTGCTATTGGCACAAATTGAGGCCTTGCTAGATTAAATTATATCATAGGTAAACCCTTCTAATTGCAAATTATTGCAAAATACTCATTATTTCCTTGAATAAGGAAATGGTTTTTCAAAGCAGCGAAAGGAGAAGGAACAACATTTTAACAACACTTTACCCAGGTTAAAGTGGAGGCATTAATACTTGATTTTAACTATACACAGGAAAGTCTTGAGATTAACAAGGCATTAATAATTTTCTTGTTTCCCTTTCCCTAATCTTACTTGGGAATGGTTTAGCCACACATGGTACAATGGAAGGGGAGCACCCCACTGAGATGTTGTCTATCAGTTTTCATTTTGCCAGTTTTGTTCAAATCTTCACCTCTAGAAAAGAAACTGGTCAAAACTGCTTGCACAATTTTGTGTACATTGTAAAATGAATTGAAAACACTGGGAGATAAAAAGTCTGTTAATATTTTCAACAGAGTAAACCTAGAACCTTTTCATGAAATATAGGCATAATAAGGTAAGGTTTCCAAGTGTGCAGAAGATTTTATATATGTTCAGTTGAAATTAGAATCCTTCTTCCAGATTTATACAGAATGTAAGAAAACAAACATTCTTTGTATATGGCATATAGGTATGCTTTATTCAAGAACGGCTACACTCTTCTACATTTTATGCCCTAAATAGGATTTTTATTTCTCTGCATTCTAAATATCAGTTTTTAATGTAGAAGTTTGATGCAATAAAGTGTCATTCATGTTTCTAATTTAGATCTGACTATATTAATATTTATAGTAAGAATGTTATATTGTACATTGCTCCCCAGCCAGAGAAATCATATTTTTCTCTAATTATTTACATACATTTTTCCCCTCTGAGCAGCATGTTCTCAATTCTATTGTTGGCCAAGCTAAGTTAATGTATCTGTAGAATAATTCTGGTCTTTTTGATACTATCCAGACATTTAGAAACTCTTGGAACAGACAGAAATGAAGCCTAGTGAGTTATCTGGCAGCAACTCATAATAATGGTTGAGGTTTCAATGGACATAATCATTTTTGACAGAGCCAAAAGAATCTTATAAAAATAATCATTTTATGTTCCCATTAAAATGTTACACAGCAACCTTGGAGAGTTCAGACAAAGGGAGAATAATGATGTGATAATGATGATAATGCAAAAGAAATGGGGGAAAAAAGTTCAATGATATCTAAGATACTCTCTCAAATATGTATCTCTAGCATTTAAAGCAAATATTTTGGAAACAGCTATAGAAGAAAAAATTATGATCAGTAATTCTCGATGTCATAATGTTACAACAATTATCTAGCCCAATTCTTGCTTCCACTGCTTTAGATAAAGATTTTATGGAAGACTGAAGTTGCCAGTATAGGAGATAGATATTTGACTGTCTTTGGAATATATAACAGAAATTAATATTTTGGGAAGACCATTTAAGCCATGCTTGAATGTTGTATCGATTTATCAAGGACTACTATTTACTAAAGTTTCCTTTAGCCTACATTTTATAGGGCTATAGAATGACAAAAAGCCACTTTTTTGAAGAAGAAAAAAAAAATTCTAATACTCTAATTGTCCATTGAAAATATTACAGAACATTATTTATGTGGAAATATTTTCATGCATGTAAATTAAGGATTAATATGTATGTAATATATGTATATGTATAATCATTGTGCATAACTGGAAACTATCAAATAATATTTCTTTAATGTGGTTATAGAAGAGGAAAAGGTACTCATTTGTGTGCAACATTTTGGGGGCATTAACAAGTGCCGCTATAAGACTAAGGAGGCCAATCTGTTTTTAGGGAAGGAAGATCCTGTTTCTTATACCTTCCTTGCTTGATTTGTCCTTGCTGTTTCCCACTCATGTCTCAGTCCTCTCCTTTACTTTTTACACTCACATGGCTGGCTCAGCAGCTCTCCTGCTATCACTTCTTTTCTTCATCATCAATATCTCATTCAACTTTTGTCACCCTACACAGGCAGTTATCTAGTGTCTTTATTGACTGTGGATTCCGAATGTTGGGCTGAAAGATTCCACTCATATTTTAAGGTATTTTTTACCTAAATATGGATGTTTTTATCCATATTTTAGGTTAGGAGCAACAGCAATTGTTTGGCATGACATATCTCATTGATATCTCATTTTTGTGAGTTCTTCTGAATTATGGAGCCTCGTCCGGACTGTTAACTCTAGTTACTTTAAACCAGATTTCCTCAACCTTTCCAGCTTTGCAGACTGAGAGGGGGGAGGGGGCATGGTTCCATGTGAGTTGTGGGCACATGCACAGCTCCATTTGCACAAGCGGCAGGCATGCACACCCGCCACTTGTGCAAATGGTGTTCAAGCGCATACACACCTTGTTAGTGTTTGGGGATAAACCCCCGAGCTGAGTGCACAGCAGCAGT
>NW_020769338.1:13439699-13456662 GCF_900518735.1 Pseudonaja textilis
TATATATTCATTCACCCAAACCAGTTGGTGTATCCATATACCCAACACACCTCTTGCACTAGTGGCAATATGTGTGCACAATCATCTGCCACTTCCATGGCCCAGTTCTGAACTGCTGAAAGCCCAATAGTGGGCTGGGGTCCAGGGGTTGGGGATCTCTGCTTTAAAATACAAACTCAAAGAACAGATTTGTTAAAACTGGCATATGACAGAAACATTGAAATTGAAGTATATATGGTTTATTCCTGATTTGTTACATTGATTATATTTTATCAGTGAGATTATGTGTTTAAATATTTATTTATTTATTTTGTCAAAAGCTTACAATACAATAGAAATAAGAATAAACATAAGTTTAAATATAAGAAATAGGATTTAATAATTGGGGACAAAAGGACAGGATGGTAGGCATGATTGTGTGCTTATGTATGCCCCTTATACAGACTTCTTAGGAATGGGGTGAGGTCGGGAGTTCCGGTTTGCAAGGCTTCGACGGCGGCAGGAATCCACGATTGTGCGCAGTTCCTGCTGTGCTCGCCGTTGAAGTGCCCCCGATCCAGCCAGATTTGGGGGCTAATAGTCACCCCGTAGAGGTGACTGAAGACAGGGAAGATCCAGCAGGGCGTCTGAGGGAATCACAACTCCCCTCCTCAGCTGGCTTAACTCCCTTTTCCAAAGGCGGTGGAGCAGCAGTCAGCAATGGCTGCCACAAAGAAGCTTTCATCCGGACAAGAATGTGCAGGAGGAAGCTGAGAAAGTGAAACTTTTTGGCTGAACCGGGATAACAAGTAACATTTAAATACCCTGGAAACTTAACTTAATTAAAGATACATTGTTCCCAAAGTAGATCGTAAAAAGCGGCGGACAAAAGTTAAAAGGGAAAGTTTGTTTTTTCTCACTCTCCTTCCCTACAGAGAGAGCAGATGAAAATCGGAAAAACCCATTTTGGCATCAGCAGGTAATTAAATTTGAAAATTAAAGCCAAGGGGACATTAAAAATTTCTGAACATTGGAATTAAATAATAATAATCTTTTTTTGCTATAAGTGGGAAGGGAGAGGTAAAAAATTAATATTAAAACTTGCTGGAGGAGGCTGCTTGGAGCTTATAAGATCAGAGTTAAACTGCAACAAGACTTCTAAAAGATACATTTTGGAACTTTGTAATTGAACTGTACCCCAGGAAGAGAAAGTATAAAAAGAAGAAAGTGCTAAATGAAACAGTTTGTGTCTATTTGGATTGCTTGGTGACTTTGGAAATTATTATTTGAAAGACTAAAAACATTTGGGTTGTTTAAATTTTTTTCACAATGGCATTATCTGTTGAAGAACTGAAAATGGAATTTAAAAAGCTAAAAGAAGAGGAACAAGAAGGGAAGGGCTCTTCTGGATCTGTTTTTCATTTTTTAGAAATGGCGATTTCTACCTATCAGGAATTACAAGAACAAGAAAGTTGGGATGATGAAGAAGAAGCCATCTTTAATGAACAAACAACTTTAGCTGGGGAAGAAAGGGGAAAGAGGGCAAAGAGAATGGAGAATTTAAGACTTAAAAAAACAACCAAAGAAGGGAAAAATAAGGTGAAAAATTGATACAATGTCAGAAAGCAACAGAAAAGAGGAATACAGAAGAGAGTGGAGATTAAGAGGGTGGAGATCAAGAGATGGGGGGGTAAAAAGGCTAGATCAGAGAAGAAAGGAAGGGAAAAAGGGAAGAGAAGTTACAAAGGTTTGAAACAAGATGTAAAGAAACAGGTTTTTTTCAGAGATAAAGGGTAAAAATATAATTAAAAAAGAGATTCTGCAAAAGTACATAAGACTGTATTGTTGTATTTGTATTTGAAATAAAGTTAGAAAACTGGAACATTATATGATTTAATAAAATATTAAAGCGAATGTGTAAAATGCTTAAGATTTAATGATAGAGTTTAATTTGCTATGGATTATTGTTTTAATTATATTATAAACTTATTATTTTCTTATTTTAAAATGTAGTATGTAGCTTTAGAATGTACTAAGCAGAATCAGAATGAAAATTATAGATTATTTTAAGTGTTAAATTTAGGGGAAAGATATAAAAGCGTAATACTTCAATTAGTGATTACAGGAGAAATATTGTGTTAAAGAGAAAAGATAATTAGATAACTGAAACAGAACAGACAAAAGATACAAGTATAATGATTTAAATTGAGATGAAATAAATAAAACAGAATTAAGAAAGTGAAAAGAGGGGAGAAGCCATATAGAAAATATAGAATGGTAAATAAGATTTGAAATGGTATACGAAGTGAGCATGAGTTTGATTTATGTCTGTACAAAAAGATGTAACCCAGGACTAAGCCGCTTTCCAAAAAGAAGTTTTATGTTTTCATGTTTTGTGTTTTGTTTGTATATGTTTTTTTAATTTTTTTTAAAAAAGGAATGGGGTGAGGTCAATAGATGTTAGTTTGAGGGTAAAGGAGTGGAGGTTTGAGCATGTGACAACAGAATCAGGTAGTGAGTTCCAGACATTGACCACTCTGTTGCTGAAATCGTACTTCCTGCAATCAAGTTTGGAGTAGATTTCATTAAGTTTATATCTGTTGTGTGCTCATGTGTTGTTGTGGTTAAAGCTGAAATATTCATTAACTGGTAAGATGTTGTAACACATGATTTTATGTACTAGGCTTAAGTCCAATCTTAGCCATCATAGTTCAAGGTTGTCTAAGCCTAGAATTTCAAGTCTAGTAGTGTAGGGTATTCTGTTGCAAACAGAGGAATGTAGTACTCTTCTGGTAAAATGCTTCTGGACTTGTTCAATTGTATTTATGTCTGATATACAGTACAGATTCCAGACAGCAAAGCTGTATTCAAGTATTGGTCTAGAAAAGATTTTGAATGCCTTAGTTTGCAAATCAGTGTTACCAGAAAAGAAGCTTTGTAAAGTTAGATTTACAACTCTTAAAGCCTTTTTGGCAATACTGTTGCAGTGAGCTTTGGCACTATTCAGGTCATGTGATATGAGAACTCCAAAGTCCTTGACAGAGTGAGTGTCATCAACAAGGTCTTAACTGCCTAGCTTGTATTTGGTATATAGATTTTTTTTTTTTACCAATGTGTAGGACAGAGCATTTGTTGGTTGAGATTTGGAGTTGGCAACTGTTAAACCATTTAGACACACAATCAAGGTCTTTTTGAAGGACAGTGGCATTGATGGTGGTGTTGAATAGTTTTACATCGTATAAATAGATGTTATGAATAAAAATCAGTAAAATTGACTCCAAATGATAGGAATGCTGGAAAGACTAGTGGGAAAACTTACTTTGTTGAAAAGTACTGTAGCTGTATAAAAAACTGTCATAGTTCAATATGAAGAACAGTTACAGAAACTAATTAAATGAAAAGAAGGACTAGGATAATTGATAGCAGTCTTCCAATATCTAAGGGGTTGTCACAAATAAAGGATATCAATCTATTCTCCAAAGCATCTGAAGGCAGGAGAAAAAGTAACAGATAGCAATAGCACTTAGTTATTACCGCTTTACAGTACTTTACAGCCATCTCTAAGTGGTTTACAGACTCAACATATTGCCCCCAACAATCTGGGTGGAAGGATGGAAAGCTGAGTCAACCTTGAGCCTGGTGAGATTTGAACTGCCAAATTGCAGTTAGCTGGAAGTCAGCAGAAGTAGCCTGCAGTACTGCACTCTAACCACTTCACCACTGTGGTTCATGGAAACATATCAAGTAGATATCCAACCTCTCCTTCTTGAGCAGGAGATTGGATTAGAAGACTTCAAGGTCCTTTCTAAGTTGTTATTCTGTTGTTTTGTTATTCTGTCATTCTTCAGAACTTCAGTAGTTTTGTCTGAGAGAGAAGCATTTTATGGCAACTGATTTCTGAAAAAAGGAGAGCAGACTATATAATTCTACCACAGAATCTTAAATCTTTGGTGGTTTATACAACCAGCAGAACCTTTCCTTTTTTCAGGCTGAATAGTAATCTAACCTTTCTTCATACTTGATTCCTGACCCATGAATTAACTAAGCATATGTTTTCTATTACTTCTGGTTTTAATTTTGGCTTGGTTTTGGTTTGACTGGTGGCATATTTGACCACCCAGCCTTTCCACTGGAAAGTTGAATGTGATTTCTAACTTCAAAAGGAGATGTAGTCTCTATGTGTGAGCTTAAATTTAGGGTGACAAATAAGTATCTGCACTGATAAAAATAGCAGACTTTCAAAGAAATATAGCATGTATCTATTTCCACAAGTGTTACATAGAGCATTTTAGTCATGAGACTGCTACTCAGTACTATAGTAGTGAGGCTTGTTTAGGACACAGACAGAATTCATAGCAGATCTATGCTTGATAGCTGCCTTGGTAATTCTAAATACACACAAATACCCATGTGACTGAAATGCTATTGATTGATTGATTGATTAATTGGGATATCCCTCCTGCATTCATACATTCAATAGTTTTAAAAAAATAAAGTGGCTGGAGACAGCTGTGAGACGCCCCTGTATTCTGAAATTTTTGGAGATGACAATAGTGATTAAACTGTAACATTTCCCCTGTACTATCTTTCATTTCACATTTATCAAAATGCCTGCTTCCCATTATCCAAACAATACCATTCTTCCATCAAAAAGCTGTCCTATTTTATCTATCTAATCTAATTTCATGTTTAGAAATGAACATAGAACTTCATTCTATGCTCATTTATCATCTCGTATAAAGCCTGAATATATGAGTCATGAGTATGTAGCAGGAACTCCTAATAGGGCAAAAAAGGGCTCATTCAGCATTGGTACAGTGTTGTACATTATGAAGCATGTAACCTCAAGTTCAGCACAATAACATGAGATTATTTGCAGAATTAAATAATTGTGGCTGCCCGCCACTGTCACTTACTGTAACAGCATATGCTTACCCTTTTAAGGCTTATTTCAGCTCTTATATTATATATCTTTCATGGGTATATCAGTAATTAGCTACATAAAACTTTTCTGCAGAATCTTCTTCTGTAATAGAGGTATCTACATAATTAAAAAAATGTATAAGGTGTGGCATCCATGAAAACTAGTGAGAACAGACTGCTCAATTAGATGGACCAGAGGTCAGACTTCAGCAGGAGACAGCTTATACTCTTATGATCTAAAGTTGTAATGCACAAACCTTGGAACTCTTCTGACAAAGAAAGAGTGGATTTCCATTTTTAAAGTACCTCTGCTTCACTTCACTTCAACACACTAGCTTTTAGACTAGAGGTGGGGAACTGTGGCCCTTTTATGACTTGTAGACTCAACTTCTAGAATTCCTGAAGAAATGATGACTTGGGAATTATGGGACTTGAAATCCACAAGTCATAAAGGGGCCATAGTTCCCCACCTCTGTTCTAGACTTTTGATTAATCAAAGAGTTGAGGTAAAGTTAAGAAGAAGACAATGACAATGAAGTTTTAAAATACTTTTCAAATAATAGGGGCATGCAAAAAAGGTACATTCAAGCTCAGTGCAACCTTGGTGAGCTTGAATGTATCTTATTTGTACATTCCTCCAATTTTGTTTTTTTATATACTTTTTATTTCATTAATAATTACCTCAGAAATGGTTTTAACTGAAATAACAGATGATCAAGGATTTTGTTATATTGTTAACATACCTGTGATATCGGACTTCTAATAAAATAGGCTTCTAATCTGATGCAGTGTTATTATTCTGACATCTGATTAACTGCAACAACAATAATCCAATTTACGCAATATTAGGACTCCAGAACAAGTAGAGGAAAACCCTACCTAATATGTGAAATTCTACCAGGAAAACTTGATATGGAGAGTTTCATCAAGTTTTATCCTTTCCTTTTAAGTCACTGATAAGCCTTGGCCATTTTTTGTGAAGTTTTTCAGATAAAAATGCATTGCTTCAGAGAGTGCTTTCCACTGAAATATCTAAGTGGAAGAAAAATAAATTTATCATTCTTTCTAGACTATTTATTTATTCTGGCCTATATGCGATTCCAATCCACAATGATGACTAGAGTAAGGAAACCAAGACTGTAGAAATATGGCTTGTAAGATGATTTGTTAATATTTTCTCATATTTCAGACTATGTTGCTGTCAAATCCACAGATCTTTTCATATTTTTACTTTCTTCATGTCAATTATTCAAATCTCTTCAGGATAATGTTTTGTTACTAGATCTGTTTGGAACTCCAAGTTGTTAAGCTTTTTATTTATAGTTTTTGAGTAGGTATGTGCTTTTATTTATTTTACCTTGAAGATAACAAGCAAAATATTATATACTATTGCCTTCTGTGTAGCTATAACTTGCTTCTCATTCTCTTTCCTAATGGGTATGACAAAGATAAGACGAAAGGCAAAAAATTAAAGAATTATAGACCTCTAACTGAAATTAAGGGAATAATGGACTGGGAATTGATTGGTGATCCATACAGCAAAAAATTTTTCCACAGAATTCTTGTAGATAACAAATATATCAGGTGTCAAATATACATGCTATCTCTCTGCTAACCATAACGCTCAGGATGCTCACACACATTGCCAGAACTGCCTCCGTTAACTCTCCAGTGCGTTAGCAGATATGGTGACAGAAATGACTTGAGATACATAATCTATTTTTTTAGCACTGATTACAATAAACATATACAGGTAATCTCAATTTATAACCCCTTATTTAGTGACCATTCAAAGCTACAATGACACTGAAAAAAAGTGATTTAGGATTGTTTTTCACACTTATGATCCTTTTTATCACATATCAAAATTTGGATGATTGGCAATTGGCTCATATTTATGTCAGTTGCAGGAGTTCAGTGTCATGTGATCAGCTTTTGCTACTTTCTGACAAGCAAAGTTAATGGGAAAGCCAGATTCACTAACAACTATGTTACTAACTTAGGAATTGAAGTGATTCATTTAACCACTGTGCAAAGAAATGTCATGAATGGATTAAAACTCACTTAACAACTGTCTTGCTTAGCAACAGACATCTTGGACTCAATTGTGGTAGAAAGTTGAAGACTACATGTGAAGTAAATTCAAAGTAGATCTAATATCGGCATCAATAAAAACCTCAAGTACAGATATTGGCCAAGAATACCAGCTGGATCAGTCATAATTGAATCTTATAGTATGGATGTCACATAAGTAAGTTGTAATGAGTACTGTTCTTAAGCTGCAGTGGCTTTTAGTGTGTTTTATACATATACATACACAAGAAAAAGGTCTTGCCTATTTTGGTATACAACAGTGTATTACCATATCTCTCACGTAAAACAATTATGCACACTTACACTGTTTAACACTATACTATAATAATTTACCAATATAAGTCACAGTGCTCAGCAACCAATTCTCCTGTCTCATATACTGTATAAAGCAAAGTTACACAGACATAATATTTCTTGGTGTCACTATAAATAATTCATTGTCAATTTAAGATATTTGATAGTGAACCTGACCCTGATTACCATCTATAACTCCACATTAAGATTATGAATTAATTGTAATATCACAATTTAATTTTCAGGAATAAAAGAGTGTAATTTGAAGATATTAAATCAGATGAGGTAATAGATCCTCCTTTTTCCTTGTTATTTCACGAAAAAAACTAAAGGTGTTGTTTACAATCATATTTTTGTACTGGAAAAGTTTATTTGCTTCCCTAGGTATAAAATGTCCTTAAAATTTAATCTAACATGCCATTTCTAAATCTGTATCACTTTCCTATCTCTCTCTGTAAAAATGCACATTATTAAAATTGACTTAGAGGAGAATCTTTGATGACAGTCATCCAATAAATTATGACAGTCATACAACTATCATGTTATATTGTGAGATCTCCTTTTTTAAACATGCAATAATTTGAATTGTTAAAATAATTATATTATTTTAGGTACAATTTTCATATGCTCAAAATAATGCATACACACACACACACACACATTTTTGTGAATGATGCAAAAATATGCACAGATTAGAAAATGGCAGAGAGTTGTACTAATCATCTCTATATGATTGAAAGCTACAGATGAGTGTTTCCCTCCAGGATCACAAGCCGAAAGTGGTAAACTTGTACATGGCTATTGGTTTTACTGTCAATATATCCAGTGGATCCAAGATTGCAGTTATAGTAAAAAAGGATGAAGTGAAAATAAACACAAAATGACACCGAATAAGATTTAAACAAATACTTGAAAAAGATAATATAGCAGAAGGAAAAGAACATGGACCTGGGAAAGAAGAAATGATGAGTTATATTTTGCTACAGGCAGGATAATGCCTGGAGCCAGCCTAGGGTATAAAATAGCATTAGCATTAGACAGCTAGTTGTAGGTGCTCACACCAGACCTTTTTATTATTTTAGCTTTTGGCTCTTGTATTCTGAGCTATCATGTCTTTTGAAATGTATTTACAGCCAAGGAAGAGTTACAATATTGTCTAGAATCCACATAATCTTAATAACTGGTGTCATTTGGTTTTCATTGGTGTGCTGTTATTTGTCTTTGTTTCGCTAACAAAGACTGATAGAGGAACATCTTATCCAACTATCTAAATAATGAGGAACATAAAATAATTGTAAGTAATTTTTAGACACCCAGATCAGTTCTATTCTGAAATTATTACATTATTACTATTTGACTGAAAGTGGGTAACTATACTAAATACCAGTTTAAAAATAGTCTATGCCTCTACTCTCCTTTGTTATCAGCATAGCAACATAACATAGCATAAAATCTAGAGGGATTAAATGAAAAAATGGATTAAAAACCAAAAATGTTGCATAATTTCATTTCATTAATTTCAAAGCTTATATGTAAATTGATAAATAGCCTTTTCCTCTAATACTTTCTATACTAATATGATACTAATACTAATCTTAATAACAACTTTCAAACTTAATATTCCAAGTCTCAACTATTTACTAGAAAATGATTGCTGGCTAAATGAATAAAACAAATGATACAGGTGAAAATCTATTCTGGTTTATCTAGGCTATTTGAAGGTGTTGCTTCATTTTATACTCATTTAGAAAAGCAATACGTAATCCATTAATGGCCATCAATTTGGATAGTATGTTCTATAAATGTAGAAATCCATATGTGGTTCTTAAAATTTGTCTGCAAAACAGCAAGACTGCTTTAAGTGAAATATGGCATTTGCCAGGTGTTTGGGAAGGATATAATGACTATATTGTTTTGATATGTTTGTTTGCCTGTTACAAAAAATAAAATAAAATCCCATTTGTTGCGATCTCCACATCCAGTAAAAAGCTAAGGATTTTTCATCTCTTTGACAGGACTCCATTAATAAAACAACAATCTTTTGTGAGTAGTAATCTTTAATCTTATTTTGTCACACACTTCTCAGTAGCATTTCCACTCATTTTACGGTATAATTTATGGCACTGGGACAACTCCCTGCCCTGAAAAAGGTCAGTCTGTCAAGGTTTGCTTGTCTTTGAGGAAAAGTAATAGAGCATTATTTATGAAACAAAAAATACGCTTCCATACTTTAATCAATCAGAAACATCCTTGCATTATTATTGTATCTTTTACACACACACACACACACACACACACACACACACATACACAGAGGGAGGGAGAGGGAGGGAGAGAGAAAGAGAATATATATCAACCTTATGTTCTCTTTTATGTTGCAAAAACCCTTTAACTTTCATGTCTCCTTCACCTTTTGTATTTGCAACAATATGAAAAATGGAAAGCCAATGATGACTGATAAATGGGATCAACTATAAATGATGACTGCAGAGCTGAGCTCTTCCAAAGATCACAGAGTCTTTGGACAAATTAACAAAACCAATCTGGAAGGCTCGTCTTATTAAATTCACCTTTGCAGGAACAGAAAAAGGGGCGCGGAAACAATAACAAAAAAAAAAAGAATTGCAGAAAGCTCAGACATGATGGTTATTCCCTCAGGCCATTGGCAACGTTTAAACCAATTTGGTAGCCATGTGTTCTGATATGATCATGCATACAATTCAGCACATGCTATGCAGAAAACAAATTGACAGCTGAATAGTAGGAGAGTTACGTATCTTGCAGTTAAGTGATTTCAAGTCACATATCCTGCAGAGTTGAACTGGAGATATGCCTTGTGATATGATGTTTTATTTTTTTAAATATATTTCAGCAACATAATTTAGTAAAAAACACCCACCTATTCATGGCTTTGCCTGCAGCTTTTATCTTGGAATGAACTCTAAGAGATACAACTATGGTAAACAAGCATATGGCTATGGTATACATTCTCTACTTTCATGTCATGATCATATTTAATCTAGATTGGTGATTATAATGTCTCTACACATTTCTATGAATCTGACCGCATAATGATTGTATAAATCATTTGCCTTTCCCTGTCCCCAGGATGGATACCTTGTACTTTGCATACTAGTAGAACACAATGGCTCAATAAATAAAGATGCTGAGATTGTCAGCTAGAAAGCTGACAGCTCAAGTTAGAGACCAGAGCACCATTTGACAGTGTGAATGGCTGTTATTTGGCCCAGTTTCTGCCCATCTATCAGTTTGAAAGCATACAAATGTGAGTAGATACATAAGTACCACGTTGTTAGGAAGGTAACAGTGTTCAATGCACCTCAGCATTTCAACTGAACAAGTAAAACCTTTACCTTTAGAATTGTTGCATTATATAGCAAATTGTTTCTATTTACCACCTGCTTTTCTAAGTTTAGAGATCTGTAAGATATATTTATATATTTGAAGTATTTTTGGCGCATTCACTTGTAATATACAACTTTTCATATATGGTGAACCAGGTTCTTGATAGGCAGATCATTTAAACTACATTTCAAAAATCAGAATTTGTTTTAATCTATGAAGAGTTTGGGATGTAGCAAATGTGGACAATTACTTAATGGTTTTTGTCAATACTCAGCCCTTGAAGAACATATAGAAGAAAGGGACAAGACAAAGCAATATGAGTCTGTATGGTCTAGGTTAAGGATTGTTTAAAAACTGAATTATTAACTGGTATTGAAAAAAATACATAATTTCAAAAGCTGGATTTTTGTTCATCTTTAAATCATTTTGCTTATTTTGTAATTGTTGGGTTAAATGGGTAAATATATTTAGTTCTAACTAGACAACCTGTGCCCCATTGGGCCATCATTTCAGAGATACTTGTTTACCTAAACAAAGGCACAGAATGACCATGGATGGCAAAAAAAAAAAATATCGATGGAAGCAAGAGCAACTTCCTACTGATTTCCCTTGTTTCCTTGTGGGAAGTTAGCAGGGGGCATTGGAACCTTCCGTCATCACTCCCTCCCTCCCTTGCACTCTCCCTCCCTTTCTTTGTTCCTTCTCTCCCTCCCTTTCTTACTGTTCCCTCCTCCCCTTCTTTTCTTCCTTCCTCCCTTCCTCCCTTTTCCAGCAGGCAGGTAAGTAGCTGCTGGTGGGTGGTGGTGGGGAGGAATGAGTGGTTGCAAGATTGACTGTGAAATTGTCATGACATGTTAAAAATAAAGAACACATGGCCACAGCAGTAGTAGCAGCAGCACAACAGCAGCCAGAAGCCCTGGACTAGCCATAGTTTTTCTAAATTTCATTCCCCCAGGAGTCATGAGTCTCAGATTTTGGACACATTTGATAAATAAAATACCCATTTGAGGTATTTGGTTCAAAAATTGTTACCCTGTTTGTTTCACCCAGATAAAAGTCACGAAAGTTTTAGTAAGTAGTATTTAGATTTAGATCTGGTTAGTTTTCTTGAATTGTTTAGTTGAATTTTTTATAGTTTTATTTTTCATTGTCTATGAAATAAAAATGTTTTTGTTGTTTTCATTCCCCAGATAGCTATTTTTTTCTTTTTATTTCTTTTTGACACACTGTATAGATCTTTTTACAAAATTTGTTAGGCTATTTTTTTTTATTATATAGCTTTTATACAATGGTAATGTAGTTTTGTTCTTTAGTTTATATGCAGTATAACAAATTTATGATCAAGATTTTAACATAAAATTTCATTATTTAATAGAATTATATTTTAAAAACAAAGTAGAAGAAAAAATCATCAGATCGTATGCACTATATATACCTGCTATAAGGTGTCTGGGATTCTCAGAGTCTTCTAGATGGCCTTCAGTTTGTCCTTCCCAACCTGGTGCCTTCCAAAGAAGGTACGCTCAGCTTGTAACAATCATGGCAACGTGGCAATCTCTGCAGCATACAGTATGCTTTCTTTCTCCTCTTTCCAAATAAAGTACTAATGCATGCATGTTACATTAACATTGGGGCATATATGATGAATCATTGTCTAAAAACCAAGCCCAGGAAACTACAGGTAGAATCATATTTGTTTTCTTCTTTGACTTCCTAATGTGACTTAACCCGAATTAATGTTATTTTTAAAAAGTGCATGAATAAGCAATCAGTGGGAACCTCGTCTGCTTGTCTTGCTTCTACTTTAAAATAAAGCAGAATGTTGTGACTCACATTACAATCCCCTAAATGATTTTTTTCTATCCTCCAAAATTAAACAGCAAGGCAGGCTGAACAAAACATGGGACAGAGCCAAGCCATAGTTCAACAAACACTGAATGAATGGAGATGATTCTGCATATCCCCAGATATGTTCCCTCAATCAAAATAAATAGTCCAAAATTATGTATGAGTGATTTCCCTGTTTTGCTGGAAAAATATGTACATTTTTTTTCTAGATATGTATATTTTGCTTGTTCCATTACACCTGAAATGGTAATTTGGCTTTATATTTATTTATCAAATGTTGAGGCTACCCAATTCCTTGACAACTTTGGGCAGCTTAAAAATAAAAAGACTACACACAGACACAGACACAGACAGACAGACAGACACACACACACAATTACAATTGATCAGAAAAACAAAAAGCAGTTTTATAAACCAATCATAACAAAATTGGTCTCCACAATTTCCTATCCAAGGCCTAAGTGAGTGTTAAAAAAAAATAAAGGGGCAGGGACACAAACTACTTTCCTAAGTGCCAGACACGATCAAACAAAGTAAGGAGCTTTTCATTTTTACAGTTTCTGGTTCCCTCAACAATCACTGTCTCAAAAGGAGATTCATATTCTTTATCATTTTCTGTTACCTTTATGTTTTTCCTTTGAAAATGAGAAACGAACATTTTAATGCCTCATATATTTTGTGAATTACTGTCGATCTGTATGCTGTAGTGCTTTGATCTTTCCTATATTCTCCAGTTTGATTGGATTGTGATGTGAATAGAAAACAGCACAAAACAAATCACTTTCTCAATAAAGATTGCAAGGAGAAGTGCAATGGTGTTTGCATTCCAAGGGAAATAATTGTTCTGAGTGATGTTACTACTGGTGGCCTTCATGGCATGTCCTGCTAACCTCAAAGAAAGATATACATTACCCACCAATATTTCCTGGCATTGTATGATATTATCCAAGATTATTCTGACAACAATTTGACCTGAAAATATGATATCCTTTATTTTGGTAGAATTAAATAACCTTAACATTAGTATGCCTAGCTACATTGGCAAGAATTTCTTTCTAAGAGCTATAGTATATCCAGAAGTTCATGAAGAAAAACTTTATGGTGGCTAAGACTTGAGTCAGTCAAGGTACAAAAGGATGGCTACATGACTAAAAATCCTAAGGAGGAAGTAAATAAATGCCTTGCATCCACCATTGTAGCCTTATCAGTTTTGTTACTTACCAGCTATATCTGAGGGTGAACATCTGTAGGGAAAAGTCTCTGGAACAGTTAGGCTCTACTTGAGAGGTTGAATCTTCTCATTGGTCCAGGGGAATCTCTTCTGTGGAAGCTTTGCTCTTAAATTTAGAGAGTTGATAAGTTGGCATCAGTAGCTATAACTGCTTTTCCTTTCTATGCAATTCTTACCATGTCTGAATAAGGCTTAGTTTTCAAACAATTGTAGCATAGACTTTTGGAATTCCTGGAATTCAGACCAGTCTGAATGTTGGATCTCTGAAGAAACACTATCCTGAATATACAGTATATTTGCATGTATGTGTGTGTACATTTTATTCCCTGATGCACTAAAATGTTATACAGTGGTAGTTTGTTACTCTTCGTTAAGTGGTTCCAGGGGACATGACAACTACTAAAAATGATGAGTACCAAACAAACCATGTGCCTAATGCATGATCCTTTGTTTTGGTTGCAAAAGGTACCAAGTCACAAGGCAATGAGCATTGACAAGTTCTAGCTTGTATGTTGAATACCAATATATGATAAGTTTCAGGATAACATTTTTGCATCAAAATGTGTCAAGTATAAAATTGGACAAGTTTCTAAGCATCCAAGTACAAAAGTACCACTTATAATAAAATATTTGCAAGAATAAAAGCAAATTAAAAGTACACGACAGAACCAACAATTCAATCCTGAACTATCACATTCTCCCTTATTGCATATGCATTGTTCAGAGCATCTTGTTTTCTGAAACTTGACTTCTTCCTTTCTACTGGTATTAAAAAAATATACCAAATTTAAATATTATGACTTGACTGTATTAATAAAAGAGATTTGTTTTTCTATGTGTTATTGTTTTAAGCTTTAATTTGCTTATAAAATCATTATTTTCTCTAGCAACACCCAAGAACTGATGTGCTAACTGTTGGACTAGGAATAGGGATTCAGGTTCTAGTCTACCTTCAACATATACCTAACCACTGCTCTCAGCCCAATACCTCACAGGATTGTTGTAGGCAGGGGTGGGATTCAATGGCATTACTACCAGTTCGGTGATTTTATAAAGTTATTTTTTCTAACACATACTTAAATTCAGCAAGTAAAGTGGAATCTTGGAATTGTTTAAAAACTTGCTATCAAGTGCAGCCAAGAAAAAAAAATACTGCTCTCCATTGATTTGACTTTTGAGAAACAGATGCCTGTGATGTGGTCTAATGTGCTTGACTTCCTCAATTAGCTCTATTCTTTTCTTTCAACACTAACCATTGCTATATATTATTTGTTATACAACAACAGAAAGTCCATCAGTCTGCAAAAGAAAGATACAGGGTGCTGCGTCAGATATTACCTATTCCAGCATCAACCCTGTCCATCAAGCTGAATTGAGGAAGAAAAGAGATGCTCCAAATTAATAGAATAAATATAAATATTATTTGTATGGAAGCTAAAAATACCTGAGGTGTGAGGAAGTTGATATTTACCCAGATGAGTCTATTCATTTCAGGGGAAATAACATGTTGTTCTTTGCAGTATGACAAGTTCTTTTTTGGTTAGAGTCCAGGCTGATTTTAAGAAACAGAGTCAGTTCATCTCTTGGGTCATTGCCTTTGCATAAATGAACAACACAAAGTATCAGAAATGGTGCTGAGTTCCTGTTCAGCAGTGATGGCAGTTTCAGGTTTGTCAAAAAAAAAAAAAAAACAAAGCAAAGCAAAAGATAACAAAAGCACTGAGGAAGACACTAATTTAATTTTAGTAATACCAAACACTGGGCTGAATTGCCTGCTAGTCTGAAAAGGCTGTGTATGCCAAAGTTCTACTCTTGTTAACTTCAAAAATAATATGTTAACACCCTCCCATTGAATTTTATAATATAATCTATTAATATGTCAAATGTTTTATTTTGCTTTATTTTAACTGTCAGATTCATGCAAGTATGTTTTAACTAAAGATATTAAGAATACCTTAATAAAGAATACCTTAATAAAGCAAGATATTATCCAAATCATCTTTCTGAGTCTGATTTTGTAAACATGTTAAGAATTTAAGTCTGAAGTGATTAATTTATGGTGTCAGTATGAGGTTTAAAGGCAGGATACACCTGAATTTTCAATATGAGACTTTTTTACTTTATTCAACTGTTTGAACCAATTCATAGCTTAGAATATTTTATTTTGAGAGTGAACACAACAAACCTAAGTAGAGTTATGATTAATCATGTTGCTTCTCAAAAAAAAAAAGTAGAGGCAAATTTGTATTTGTGAACATTCTCTCTTTTTCTTTTAGCAGAACAAAATATACAGTGTATCTAAAAAGATTATCTGCAGCAACTCTAAACTCTGTACTGTACTTTTTTCTTTTAACTTGATCAAATCTTTGCAACATTGTCAATGGTCACTGACTCACAAGTGCTAATATGTTAGAAGGAATCCCTAGTCTTTTACATAATTTGTGGCATGTGGACAATTAGAAGGTAAAAAAATTATCCTGTATTTTATTGAACTGCATGCAGGTTTATATGTAAATATAATACTTCAATTTGGTTAAAGTTGTATTGATTTTTTCTCTATTACCCTGAGGTACCATGCAAAAAAATAAAAA
This sequence comes from Pseudonaja textilis, assembly GCF_900518735.1. The sequence continues at coordinate 13,456,026 of NW_020769338.1, forward strand.
GAAAGAGAAAAGTTAGAAGTGAGAGGTGAGGGATTTCTTAAGGGTTTTACAGGCAATGTAAAGCTGAATAGAAGAACCATTGCCAGACTCCAGGCCAATGGAGGATATTTATGTGATTTATAACCCATTTTTATGTTGCATAATACACACAATATTAGAACTATGTTCAGGTTTATTGATTTAGTCAGTTAATAAATGAATGAAAAATAGAATGAAAAGGATTAACTTATTGCAATAAAGAAGTAAAGCAAACATCTCTGTCTACCCTGAACTTGGTTATATGATTGAGGCCACCATACCAGCCTTATGGTTTTTAAAAATTGTTTTGCCATTTTCTCTTTTTTAAATATGGTGTCCCAGTAACATTTTTAAAATCTGTTCAAAAGGCATTCCTTCAGTATCAGGTGCCATTTCATGGGTCATTGATAAAGGTGCTGTAATTGTCACTGATGAAATTTGAACTTCCCCATCTCTCTCTTTAAAAACTTCATTATAGTTCTAGGAAAAGTGGGACTTTTTGCCAATCTTTTGCAATCATTATCATACCACTACCACCATCATCATCACTATCACAATCACCACTATCATCATCTTCTTCTTCTTCTTCTTCTTCTTCTTCTTCTTCTTCTTCTTCTTC
>NW_020769338.1:13456672-13538886 GCF_900518735.1 Pseudonaja textilis
TTCTTCTTCTTCTTCTTCTTCTTCTTCTTCTTCTTCTTCTTCTTCTTTTTCTTCTTCTTCTTCTTCTTCTTCTTCTTCTTCTTCTTCTTTGTATTCAACAGGAAGGAAATAAAGGGCCATCCATATTCACAGAGTAAAGATTGAGGATTATGTCTGCAGTTAGTTCAAAGGACATTAGAGATTCATTTATTGAGAGGTAAGTTGCAGGTGGAGGTCCAAGAATTGCCGGATATTAAGGAAATAAATAGAGGAATTGTACTGTCCAATTTCATACACAGTCATACCTTGGTGACTACATCAAAACTTGTCAAATTTGGTACTTCAGTTGTGGTGGTGGGTTTTTTTGTGTGTGCTGTTTTGATTTCTAAACTATTGCTATTGACGTAATGTTTCCTCACTGGATAAGATGGAGCTTATTGTAAGTTATTGCGATGAAATTGTCTTATTTGAAGGTGTTACACAGCACAATAGTGCAACATAGAAGTCGCCCACTACCTGATACTCTCCAGTTTTGTTGATGCTGACATAGTACCTGCTTCTCAAAAGAAAAAAAACCCTTTCCTCTCATTAACAGTTTCAAAATGCTCAGCTGAAACAAATGTTTTCCAGTTGTCCAGCTATTGTATCTTTAATAATTTTAGCAGTCTTACTAGCTATGATCCAGGAAGATAATTGAATAGTGAAATTGGAATAATTTTTGGGGTGGTGGTGAAGGGAATTGTTGCTAAAGTGTTGCTGGGCAAAGGGATACAAAAAGTCCAATATCTCATTCTCCTTAACCCAACTGTTGAACTTCTCTGCCCACCCAATGTATACAATTAGAATCTGAATGTAGTTCCCATACAACTCTCTTTCTGGGTTCTTTTTCAATACTGTACACATAAGAGTGTTGTTCAGTGGGGTCTTTTTTGGACTTTTGGGACTAGAAAAACCCACTTTAAAGTCTCTTCTACAAACAGTATATTTTTGTACATCTATATATGACAATTTTTCATCCTTGTCCCTAATTCTCTGTCCATAAAAGTTTTATCCATGTTTGTAAGAGCCCTTTTCATACTCCTTCTTTCTGGAAACTCTGCTGTGATCTTTCATTAAAATCTTTCTCTTTCCTTTTCTCTTTTAAAATTTCTTCTACAGTCTTCCTCACACACCCATTCATTAGATAATGTTACTGTGTCAGAGGTGCCTGAACCAAAATGTTCCCTTACCAATAGATATTTCTCACTATAAAATATATCCAGATTTTACATTTCAAGGTATGGCTAAGCCTCTCTATGACAGCTGTCTTAATTTTAATTTCACAAAATCAATGTCTTTTGGTTCTAAAGTTTCTGCCATGGGTTAAACATGATTTACCTGCTACTGTCTGCAATTTGTAGGGCATTAGCCCTTTTGTAAAGGCATTTTAAAAGCTGGCAGCTGCTTTCTCTCAACTTCTTGGATAAACTGATGGCCCATTCATATTTACATAGTACTTTAGTACAATAAAATGAACTCCCACCCCTATAAAATATTAAAAAGATCTATGGTATCATCCTGGTATTGCTGAACTGTGCTGGACATTACTGTTTTATTCCCAAGGAAATTAATCTTTGCAGGTTTATGAGATGTATAAACATCTTCCTTGAAAGCCAAGTCTTCACATGTTTCCTGGACAGCTTTTTCCAGTATGTTTTTGATATCTTGAAGCAGGGAATTCATGTGTTCATAACTTGCTACATGACCAGGCTTGTAATAAATATTCCTTAGACATTTTTCATAATCCAACATATTGAAGGACTTGGAGAAATGATTACATCAGTATGTCAAATTATGTCAACTTAAAAACAATTATTTTTGATAACGCAAATATTCAGAATTCATAAGGATGTTTGTTATTAAATGCCAAATCTTAATTTTTTCAGAAGTGTTGTGATACATAATTTTATAATAAATTATTTCCCATAAATCAGAGGTTGTAGTCACAATCAGCCCAATGATTGACCTCCTTCAAACTTTTTAACTTCATCACTTTCTAGGCAAATTTAATTCAAAGACTGTAAATATAAATCAAAGTCACTGATATTCACATAGTAAGTAATAAATGCTCGCCTACTGGGATCCTTTGCAGGTATCTAAATTGGGACCTTTACAGGCTGCCTGGTAAATAATACATAACATTTCCTTCATTTTCCAAACAAGATCAGTCTGAAGAAACAGTTTTACTGCAGTTTCTTTTTTTTTTTTAAACAAGTTTTATTGATTTTTCAAAACAAACAAAACATATATAACCTCCTTTCCAAGAACTACCCATAAACTTCAACAAGACAAACAAAGCATTATTCTTTAAAACATGGTTCCACATTATCACACTTGAAGCAAAACATTGGAGAAAAAAAAAAAAACCTCCTTAGTTATCATTTATACATATCTTTTCCCAATTTCTCTCCCTTTAATTTCATTTCTCCAAGATTTTATTAATTTAGAATCAAACATAATCCACACACTAAACATAAAACATAAAACTTCTTTGAAAAGTGACTTGGCCCCAGGTTACATCTTTTTTGACAGACCTAAATCAAATTCATGCCCATCTTATATACCCTTCATATCTTATTAACCATTTTGTATTTTCTATATAACTTCTCCCATCTTTTCACTCTCTTAATTATATTTTATTTATTTCATCTTATTTCAAAGTCATTATACTTATGTCTTTTGTCCGTTCTTTAGTAAACATCTATGTATCTCTTCCCTTTAACCAAAAAATTTCCCCTGTAATCGCTTTTGAAGTATGACGCCTTCTCCTAAAATAAAACTTAAAATAATACATAATTTCCATTCTGATTCTGCTTAGTACCTTCTACATATTAAATCTTAAAATGAAAGAATAACAAACTTATAGTATAATTAAATATATAATTTCTATTCTAATTCTAGTTCTCATTATTAAACATTAATATTTCATTAAATATTCCAATAAACTGTTCCAAATACAAATACTACAATACTATCTTATGCACTCTTGCAGAATCTTCTTTAATTATAAGCTATCTATCATCCTTCATCTCTAAAGAAAAAACTTTTTTTAAAAAAATCTTGTCCTAACCCGTGGCTTTTTTTTTCTTTTTCCCTCCCTTTCTTCTCCAATCTGGTCTTTTTGCCCCCTCCTCTCCTCTCCCCCTTTTTAAGTTTCCCTCTCTGTTGTAATTCTATTTTCAGTTGCTTTCTAACATTGTACCTTCTTTTCATCCTATTTTTCTTTTTCTTGGTTGTTTTATTAAATCTTAAATTCTCCTTTTCCCTTCCTTCCTTCCCATTTTCTTTCTTAATCAAACTTTTTAGTCCATTAAAGATGGCTTCTTCCTTTTCTTCTTCTTCTTCTCCTTCTCCTTCCTCCAGTGTTTGCTGGTACGTAGAAACCGCCATTTCTAAAAAGTGGAAGGCAGCTCCCAAAGAATCCTTGCCACTTTGTTGTCTTTCTTTTAATTTTTCATATTCCATTTTCAGTTCATCAACCGGTGGTACCATTATAAGTTCTTTTTTAAAAAAAAACAACAACAACAACCCAGATGCTTTCAATCTTGAAGTAATTTCCAAATGTCAGAGTTATCAAACAATCCAAACAAGCAAAACTTTTTTCCTCTTCTTCTCTTTACAGTTTTTTCTCCAGAGGCAAAATCCCAGATATATTTTAAAAGCCGTATTTCCATTAATTAATGGTCTTGAAATCTTCAAGGCGTCTCCTCCAGCAAAGTTTAGAAAAAAAAGTTTTTTTGTTTTTTTTTAGTCCTCCCCTTCCCACTTATAACAAAGAGCTTATTTTTACCTTTAGAGAGCAGGTTTTTCTGTGCTCCTTTGCTTTCTCCGTAGGGAGGGGTAGTGAGCTTTCCTTCAGCACTTTCGCCGATGTTACAAATTCTTTTGGAAACAAATGTATCAATCCAAAGTCAGGTTTCCAGGGTGTTTTAAAAGTAACATCATGTCCTGGTTTAGCCAAGAAAACTTCTCCTTCTAAGTCTTCCTCCTGCACAAACTTGTCCGGTTGAAGAATCCTTCATGGCTGCCGAGACAGCCGCTCATCCGTCTCGGGAAAAAGGAGTCTAGCCGGCTGGGGAGGGGGGGTGCGATGTCCCCAGACCCCTGCTCGGATCTCCTCTGTCTTCCGCTGCCCCTTCAGGGTAGCGACAACCCCCAAATCCAGTTGGATCGGGGGTACCTTGACGGCGAGCACAGCAGGGACCCGCAGAGAAGCGGATTCCTGCCGTCGACGAAGCCTTACAACCCGGAAGTCAGTTTTACTGCAGTTTCTAAGTAGGGCTTATTTCGTCCTTGGCAAACCCTACAAAGTACAATGTTCAGATGCTTTGATCTAATGATACAAAAAGATTAGTTGCATATTTTAGCTTCTCTTTGGCAATGAAGTTTGCCATCTTCAAGCTTTTAAAAAATTCATACGAATGCAACATCTGTCCAAGCATGCCAGACCATAGAACCAGGTGGCAGATATTTACCAATTGGCAGGTGGCAGATATTTACCAATTTTCTTCTTGTTGTTGTGTCATATCCATCATTGGACATTGGCGGTCATGTTGACTATCCTATTTTATCAACAGCCGCACAAAAAAGTGCTGCTGAGTTTTGTCCAAGCCAATCCCTTAGATTTTGAAGCCATGATGTTCTTCTTCTTGCCTTCAATCTTTCCCTGGAGGAATAAGTGAAATATGCTGTATTTTTCCAGATGTCGCATCACATGTCCGAAATTTTCTAACTTTCACTTTTTAATGGTTTGATGATTTTCCTTGGCTTTTCCAGGCAGCTTATCACCTCCTCATTTCTAATTTTGACAACCCATCTTTTGTGTAATAAATTCAATAATTACCATTAAACATAGTAAACTACCATTGTAGTTACTCTGGCAGGCCCAAATGCATATCTCCATTTTCAGGTCAAACTTTTTCTAGAGTATTGGCACTAGACACATCAAAACACAGAACTATCTACTGTTGCTGTTGCAGATGTCTGCAGTATTTGGGCAGGTGTGTCTCCTTTGCAAATCCATAGTGAAATATTTTGCACACAGGAGTCTTTTTTTAAAGGTTTTACTTATTTTGGAAAAGGCTTAAATTGAGTTTGGGCTTTATTGTAATTATTTTTTCAACACTGGAGGCTTGTAGAGCTATGAGTCTATACTTCCAGTCAAAAGTTGGAAAAATGTATATACAGTATTTAATTTTCATAAAGAGCAAAACGACAGATTGTAGCTTACAATGTTCTTATTACTGCATTTAGAGCACTGATTTAAAAAAAACTAAACAAAAATGAAACTTTATTAGAAATGTATTTATTTCAGAAATGATCAAAATAGTGTTTGCTTCAAAATATTTCAGTTAGAACCTAGGGTTACCAGCGGTCAATGCAATCAAGTGAAGGGTTATGTTAGTCATTAACTCTCAGGCTAGCAAGCAGCCTTTCTTGATGGGATTAGGTAGCATGTCATATCTGATAGGGTTTCTGTCTGGTGATGGTCATGGGTTTTGATTATTTACTTTGATGACATCACTACTTAAAACTACTGATAAATTCCCATTATACCTTTGTAGACGTGAAGCGTTGTAGCTCAGCTAGATTAGTACAAACAACTATTAAACACAAGTATAGTGTTCACTATACATGGCATAGCGTGTGTATGATAACACTAGTAAATTTGAATTCATTATCTGTTAAATTTAAAAATGTCCCCACAGGATATGAATTTGAACATGTTATATTGTAAATTGAATGGATATGTGGAAGCTGGTGTAAGGTTTGTTAAGGTCCTCCTGAGAAAAAGTAGAGATTCTGAAAATCATTTCCATTGTCTCATGAATTCTAAGCCAACACCTTTGTGATGTGGGAACTCCCCAGTTCAGTTTTTGTTTGGGAACAGAAACAGTGACACATCTTTCTTTACAGTTTAATGGAACATCTATTAAAGCTCCCTGATATTGAGAGCAACATATATCATGACAGAGTTCTAACACTTTTTCTATACTTATTAAAGTGTCAAAGCAAATGGTCAAAACTACAGAGATACTCAAATCAAAATGGTATCACAGTTGTCACTTTGATCCTATTATGTCAAAACAGAAAGACTATTTTTTTCACCATTATTGAAGACAGATGCAGTTGCAAGAAATATCCTTCTGGGTTTCATTTCCAAGTGGGGAAAAAGACACTGGAAACATGGAAGCTGTTTGGAAAGATGGCTTAACGGTGGACAGGACCACATGGCCTGGAGCTCCAGAGTGAAAAGGAAGGAAGGATGATCACATGCTTCAAGGTGAAGGAAGCAATCAAGAAAGGGCTGAGGTCCTGAGAGTGCCTGGGTTTTATAACCTTTGTTGATATCCCCTCTCCCAGAACAATGAAATATCCTGGGAAATATTAAAAAGGCAAAATAGTTCCTCTAAAAAGAATAGAAACTCAGAAGCAGAAACTACTCACCTCAGAAACAGAAGCTCACCCCACCTTCATTAATGGATGGGCCATTAAGGCCTGGGCCAGAATACTTTATACAGCAAAGATTTCCAGGTAAAGCTATAGCAATTGCCAAAAGCCCTTTTCAGTGCATCATCATCCAGCAAGGCTCAACCAAGCCTGGAACTCAGGACAGCCTACAAAGTTGCCACTGCATGGCCTCATGGGAGTCTGACAACCAATCAGAATACAAGCTCCAATTCAAATCCCAACAAAAGTTATAAAACCCAGGTACTCTCAGCCCCTCAGCCATTTCTTGATCTCTTCCTTGAAGCATGTGATCATCCTTCCTTTTCACTCTGGAGCTCCAGGCCATGTGGTCCTGTCCACCATTAAACCTTCCAAACAGCCTCCATGTTTCCAGTGTCTTTTTCCCCACTTGGAACTGAACCCAGAAGGTTATTTCTTCCAACAGAGAGAAGTAGGCCCAAGGCCTGGAGGAACCCCAAATGGCAGGAAGTGAGTATCTCAGGTAGTGGGTGAAGCCTTGGGAGGCCTTGGCAGGTGGGTCAGAGTCTGTGCTAGTCCTCCCAGGGCCTTCCATATTGCAAAGGTAGCCTGTATTCCACTTAATAACCTCCATGGTCACTTAAGAATCATATCAAAGAGAAAAGGGGTGAAGATCATTAAGTGAGGCAATCAAAGGTCACCTTGCTTAATGACTGTCGTAATTGGCAATTGCAATGGGCAGTATTCATTACAGTCATAAATTGAGTATCTGTATTCTGATCTGTGCCACTAATTTGGACTGGACAATACTTCAAAATGCTATGCTATGCTGCCAGTAATACACCCACATGCCCAACATTTTTTTCCACAGTAAACCAAGTATTTATTGCATTAGTAACAGGGACAACCCTAAACATGTTGGAAACTGCAACATTATACTTACAGAATGAAAAGTGAAATCTTACTGTTGGGATAGTCCAGAAACATAATACACAATTCAAAATTGTTCCAATTAGCCAAGGTCCAAAGTTCAGCTAGGTAATCCAGCATAAAGCATAAAGAAAAAAACACAATACAAGCAGACATAGATAAGGTGAATATTAATTGTCACAAAGAACCAATTAAGCTTTACTGTAAATAATTCCTACTAGCAGCTTCTACCTTACATATCTTGGACTTTAATTCAGATGATTCAGCCTACACCTGTTTTGTCATTACCAGACTACCAGATCTGGTTATAAAGCAATAATCAGTTAGGATGTTTCAAAATCTTTGTTATCTATTAGGTCAAGGGTCAGCAAACTTTTAATGTAAAGATCCAGGTACTATACCTTTTATATCTCTTGTAGGTATTTTTCCATGAAATGGGGCAACCATTGGTTCATGGAGGCATACCATCAAGGAGGCCGCTCATAGGCTATCACCACCAATAAAGATACTCTATCCTTGCTTTTGCCCCTTGCCTCCCACAAAACCTGATTAAAGCCCAGACCAGACAATTTGCTGCTTGCTCAATTATGCTTAGCTTGCATGTTGTACAAAAGAGATAATGGCCTAGATTTGGTCTGCAGGGTAAGGATTCCTGCACTAGACTACTATTAGATAGCAGCAAGATATATTCTTAAATTCTTTACTCATTGTTAGTCCCTCTATTTGATGGATAATATGATGGATATTCTCTGACATTTGCATTCATCTTCTATAATTATTATTTAGGTATAGAAAAGAAAGCGATTAGCCAGTAGTGTGCCTTCTCTGTCTCTAATAACTAATCTGTTAAACAATTTTTGTAATTTTTAATTTTTAAATCTGGATTTCGAAGTTCTATCTCTTGCTGAATTCTTGTTATCTCTGTTGAGGTAATTCCCTGTTAGGAGAATGAGCGCATACAGGGAGATGTATTTGAGAGTAGTGTTTGAATAATACACACACAGCACACAGATACACTGTACAGCAAATGTAGGTTTTTACTTCCAGAAAGGTTTAAGCAAAGTTTTTAAAACAAGCAGTCCAAAGTCATTCACAGGTTAAATCAGTCAGTTTTCAGTCCAGGGATAATCCAATAACAAAGTCCAGTGTCAAAAACAGTTCAGTATCAGACTTACATCAAATCCATGAATATCAGTCAGTCAGGAAAAATGGAGGAATGGCAATACTCTCCAACAGAAGGAAACAAAGACTCACTCACTTCTGAGACTAAGACTAAACAACCCAGGTTTCTGACTCCATCTTATGGCCATTTGAGAAAGCACACCCAATTACAGATTTTAGGATTTCCTTAAAGAGGCAGTATTAAAATGTCTATCCTGGTTTATATATTGTCCAACCCAAATAGCTGTTAGGTGACTTATATTCCTAACAATCTCCATTTTAAAAGAAGTGCAAAAGGAATATTTCAAAAAAAAGAAAAATATTTAGGTGAAAACTATCCAGGAGACCTTTTCAAGGTTACCTGAAGATATACACTTTTCATTTGTATTATGCAAAAGGTTAAAAATAAAAAATGCAGTTTATTTCTTTTGGAGCTTTTCCATTATTGCCTATAATCTGTTGTTTTAACTGAAATTTTAATTGGTCCAAATTCAGTGACATATCCTTAGATCTCACATTTAGATAGAATCTTCTCACCATAAGACACCGGTGTCAAACTTGCCATATCAATTTGCTGTCACGTGACATATCTCGACGTTTTTCCTTTCGCTGAGCTGGGGTGGGCATGGCCACCAGTGTAACACCCCTGCCATAAGGGGTCTTGAATCTGAATTCAGAATCTGCTTTTCTTAACTATCTCTTCTCTGAGGTTTTTGTTCCCAGCCTCAATCTCTGTAAAAAAACAGTTTTATAAAGCTATTGTTATGACAAAGAAGAAATAGACAATGCTGACACACACAAACGAGCCATGAATGTTGAAGTGTCCATATTATGAAGTTCTGCACCTGAGTAATCTTAAAATTACTGAGGTCATATACAACTGGAGTGCTGATTGTGCTTAAATGTATTCACTTACTAGACATTTATTGCCTCCTAATTTACTGCTTATATTTCTCACCAAGTTGACATCCCTCAAACCTGGGTCTATTGTCAATAAACTGGTTCTCTTTTTATCTGTCTACCCCTGCTGAGATAGGAATTTGAATGAATTATACCTCAAGAAAGCTGTCAGCCTTCTCTTCATGCTGCAGGATTTTGCTATACTGGGGCTACTGTGTCAACCTATTTTATTTAAGGGTTTTGTATTTTGCCCAGCAATTATTCTAAAACAAGGTTAGTTCTGTTTTCTACTATCTAAACTAGCAGTCCTGCTGACCATCTTTTATATTAAAGTTTTGATTAAAACAGGTAATTTTCCTGTTTTTTAAAATTGCATTTTTCCTTTTTTCAATTAGCAGAGTTTAAGAAAAAAATAAGCTGCAAGGATTTCAAGGCAATGTTTTTATATTTGTTATGAATTTGCATATACATAACATGCCTTTTTGCTGATCTATAAATGTCATGCATTGGGAACTTTGAAAGACACTTGTAATTTTGTATGGGGGAATCCAATAGACCAATTGTGATTAAAAATATTTTCCTCTATAGAATAGTGAACCTTGCTTGTCAGCACATCTCTTGTTTCCTCTTCGTCTAATAAGCTAGCTAGGCCAGTGCTGCAAAAGGACATTATAATATTAACAATACTGCTGGAAAGCTCTCTGCTTTAGAATGAATTAACTTTAGCTGCAGTGCAGAAAAACACCCAGTAAAATGGCTTTAGCTCTGAATAGTAAATTTAACTCTTTAGATGCAGTGTTGTAATATTTATGCTTCAACAATATTTGGCAATCCAACTATATAACAATATAAAAATCGTAGAATTAAAAGAGCTACAGAAAATTTTCTCATTTTTAAAAATGTCCTTGGCATCAGAGAAGTTTTAAACAGAGATAATTATTTGAAGATTTGCACAGATACAGTTCCCCAGAGTTCTGAATCCAAATAGTCTCTTCTTTGAAATACTTTTTTCTGAAATGGTTTTTTAGTTTCTTATTGCATGGAGCATGGACAGATTAACAGAATTCACACAAGAATATAGATATAAAAAGCAAAGTAGAAGATAAATAATTACTAATAAAACACAAATAATAGGATAAAAAAATTCTTTTGGTAACAACCCCTTTCCATTTATTTCTTGAGTCATTAACTACTATATAAATATTTGTGCTGTACTTCAAATATTAAATACTGAAGGTTATTGAGAGTGTCTTTTTAAGTAATTTCATCTATTGTATTTATTGCTCTCGTAATTCTTTTCCTAAGATCCATATTCCAAATATCCAAAGTTATCTTCCTTTGTGATGTGTCATATATAAGGGAGGCATTTCTGTTTGAATATTATTAATTTTCTATTATGAAAATGTATTGTCAATTTTGCCACAGCAAAACTCCAGTTTTGGTCTTCCAATTTTGTATCAGCTGTAACTTTCAATTTTACAATATTTTGCTAAGTTTATTTTTGTAGCTGTCAACAGATACCATACTAAATTGTAAAACTTTTCATTTATGTTTTCTGGAATTATTCCCAATTAAAATATTTGTGGTTTCAGTTCAAAATTTATTTCAGATGTTTGGAATTTTTGGGGATAAACATTCTTACAATTTATGACCATCATATGTGGTACAATGTTTCTTCACTATTATAACATTTCCAACATATGTTGGAATTTGTTTATCCTGGCAATCATTGATAAAGTTGTATAGCATCTGTAGAATATTTCATACCATTTTTCTTGTCGAAGTATAGGTTGGACTATTACTTTTCCATATTTTTTTCAATTGTTCCTCTATAATTACTTCTTTCAAGTACTTCTTTGCATCTATTTTACTCTCTCTCTCTCTGTCATATACACACATACACACACATGCATGCACGCATGCACGCACACACACACACACACACACACACACACACACACTCTTATTTTATTCTATCCCAATATCAGATTTCATAATAGTTGACATATATGCCCTAGCAGATTATAATGGTTTAATACGGAGGTTTCGAATTCTATCATCTTTCTCAAGGTTCATTCTTTCTTCCAAGAATTTATAAGTACAACAGTCATGGGGAATTCCTATCAACATTGTAAGGGTCTAACTGTGATTTGGTGCATGTTCTGAATCTAGATGTACCATATTCTCATATATGATTAATTGTTTTAAATTGCAGTTGTCTTGAAGTAAAAGGCATTAGACGGTGATGCTACTGGTGAAATCAGCAAAGTTATTTTTAGAAGATTTCACTTTTTTCAAACAATGCTTATCTTAAAATATGTCCTTTTACATTCTTTTCCATCCGTACTACATCATCTACACTGCATTTCATTTCGTATACCTCTCCCTGAATTTTGATTCCAGTTATTTATTTTCCTATAGCCAGAATGGTCACTGTTTTAATCCAATCAAATAAATAAAACTACCTGACCTTCTTTTCTATAATCTTGTATTACCTTTCCAGGGACATTTGATTAAAAAGGCCCACAATCGTGATAACACTTTTAGACTGACCTAGTCTCAAACAGCCTTTTCACATTTTAATGTGATACAATATTTCCCCTAGCCCTATTTCATACTAATTTCAATTTTCATGGTAACCTGCAGATGGTAATTTATTTAAATTCTTTTTTGGGGGTAATCTTTTAATCTGATATAATCTGTATATCAAGTAATCAAGAAGGAGAAAATGTTGTCTTCCTACTTGATCTGTACTATCTTATTAAATTTTATTTGGTCAAATTCATTCAAGCAGAAGATATTTTGAAAAATGTATTGTGCAGTACGAGGTAAAAGAAATTCCTTTTTAATGCTGGTTTTTTAAAATAAAGAAACAGCAACAAATTTATTTTCTTTCTTTCCCATTCATCTCAATCTTTTTATCAAATGCAGGCAAATCTGAGGGTCTGGTACTTCGATATCTGACTTGTTATTCTACTTGTAATGTTTATTCTTTACAATACATGTATTAAGAAGAAGTGAGGCATTCTGTGAGACACTGTGTCAGAATTATTTATCAATTTAATCTGAAATTCAAAGGCTGCAAGGTTAGGCTGAGTTATCTATTTTATTTAGTATTTTAATTTTCATGTATTTAGTGGAGCAGGCAGACAAAATCCTAACAAAATGTGACAGGTATAAAGTATAAAACAACAGTAGAAATACCACTTTAAAATTCTAGTTGATGTGGACGATCATGACTCCTTTCCAGAAGAGAAAAAAAGCTAGGAAGAATTGTACTAGGAATTGTACTGTACTGGGAATTGTACTGTAAGAAATACTGGTAAAGGTTTTTTTTACCATGCATTCAACAAGTACTGGTAGACCTGTGAAATGGGGCAAGTGTAAAAAGCTTTATTGATTTTAGTCTCAGTCAGGCCATCTAATCCCTTAAGTATTTTAGTAATTAAAACCAACAACTTGAACTGTGCTCAGAAAGCAACTGGCAATCAGTATTTCAGCATGGTCATAAGATATGGGCAGTGGGTACCAATTAGCAATTTACCTTCTACATCTTGTACCTGCTGAGATGCCAAAAAATTCTATGTACCTGATATGTTCTCCACCAGTTAGAAGGAAAGAAAGATATTAGAGAAGCATAAAGACCAAAACTTTTCTACAATGCTATATGTTCCCAAGTTGGGTGAAAATTTAATCTGGACTACTCTAACCATGTCTCTCTCACTATTTTTTTTAAAAAAGCTCTAACAACAAAAAGAAAAACTTAACACAAGCTAGGAGAGCAGGATGTGACCATACTTCACATGTGCTTCTGCTTTGTGAACTATTGTTATTTCTGTTCTTTGGAATTTTAATGAATTCTTTGAAGCCTGAAGTGTTGGTACAACCTATGGCCATCACCCATTGAGAGATACTTTGGGCAAAGACAGAAAGAGGACAATATGAGCCTGGGGCTAAAAAGGTAGATTTAATTAAAAGAAAAGCCTTTTATACAAAGCAGTTAATTTTCCTCTTTAAAATTAAAGGCTGCACTTGAAAAAAAATCTACAAAGTTAATGAACATTTTAAGTTGATCCAATTCAACCATATTATAAAGCAATATGAACATATTACAATTGCTGAACATGAAATCAAGAATAATGTTAGGGAGTTATCTCAACACACAATATTCTCTATTTAAACATTGAGAAACCTTAAAAAAAGAAAAGAAAAACATGGGCCTTGCCTATGTCTAAAGTCTTAAGAAACTATATCTCCAAACCTTATTACAGTGTTGTTATAAAAATGTTCAAAGAGCATACTGGAAAAAAACTAAAGACAGATGGTTGTTTACAATATGCATCACTGCTGCCAATAAATATTTTTATTACCATGGTTGCAACAATAAATACTTACTATTGGAATGATGCTTGTAAAGATAAAGGAATTAAAAATGCTTGAGAAAGCTTATTGTTATATTATATGAACAGTGACATGTCATTTGTGTGTTAACATACTGAATCAGAGCAAAGATCTATCTAGTTCAGTATTTTGAAATTGGTCTTAGTATGGAATTCAAAGACAAAAGTGTAAGATTTTCTTCCCCCCAATGCTTACATTTAGCATTTGATTATCAGATGTATGCTGCCCCTGAATCGAGAAAGGATTTAATTCAAAAAGAATACTTTTTGCAAATCTGCTTAATGTAGTACATCTAAATATAATTTGTTATATTCCAAATGTTAATATTTATTGCAATGGCTGAAGAAAAGGAACTATCTCCTCTCCTGACAGCAAAAACAATGATTCAATGCATTGCTGAAATTCCCAATGGATTGCCATTACCAAGGATGAAAAACAAAAGGAAGGAATCTCACAGGTCAATTTGAAAAACAGTTTTCAAAAAAAAAAAAATTGGAAAGCAGAGACGACAAGATTGGAATAGGAAAGTTAGAAGAGATGGAAATAGAGAAATAAGCATAAAACTAAAAACATGAAACAAGAAATTGCAGAGATGATGATGGAGAGGAGTGAAGAGAGGGGGAACAAGTGTGCTAGGTGGATAGATAATAGTGATAGTGAGAAGAAGCAGGTTCAGGATATGGGTAGCAGCTGAAGTAAGGTGAAGAGTTTGAAGCTGCAAGAAGAAATAGGAGGAAGGATAGGAATTAATGTTTTTATTATAGATCAGGAAATGAGAGGCTAGACCAGAGCATTAACAAGGAATGGCTTTATTCAATGGAATAAGGGGCTGTCGCGTCTGCATACTAACAAGCAGACTTGCTCAGTGAACAGCGGCTGGCTCAACCTAGCAGCCGGCTTTTATAGCCGGCTGTCGAAGGGAGCCAGCCAATGGGAGCTGTAAACGCCCCCGTAGTATAGACGGACTTGGTTGGGAACTTTGGTCAGTTCCAAGGACGTAACAGTTTTGATAGGAGGAAGCTGGAATAGGATTTGGAGAGTAATGGAAGTGTAAGAAAATTCTGGACGTAGCTGAATATTAAATGAAGACAGATGGAGTGAAAGGAAAGGATGAAGTAGTTGAGAGATTGCTGTTACCAACCAAAGTTGCCAATATCATAGTTAATAAGTGGGAATAACAATGGTTGTTGTCTTGTAAGCAACCAAATAGGATTGAGATCTAAGATAAAGTAATGACCCTGGTTTCTGCTTCTGTGGAAAGGTTTTTGGTGAGGGAAGCAGAAATATAAAGTGCAGTGAGTAAACTGAATGAACAGTCTTCTGTGTAAAGAGCAGAAAGAAGTGGGGACTTTTGCCTCATAGGTTGATAAAACAGGGCAGAAACTGAAGGATACAGGAAACCTTAGGAAGGGGTGGTGTTCCTTATGAGAGAAGACCTGGGAGAATTAGATTGAGAGAGATTGATCTTGCTTCACCTTTCTAGAGCAGCTGAGGCTAGATGGTAGGTGGATTACCATTATTCCCAGATAGAGGATGACGGAGGTTGAGGTGGGGGGGGGGGCAGATACTGTTGTAGAATTTGAAGGGCTGAATAGTAATGGGAGTTTCGTAAAAATGATGGGAAGAGCGAGATATTATGGGAGATGGAAGATACTGGAAGAGAAGAGGCAAGGTGAGGAGAAGCAGGAATAGGAGAGAGGAGAAGGGGAGGGGAGGGGAAGGAAGAGAAGAGAAGATCTGTTGCTTCAGAGTCTGGTGATAGATGTATGTGCATATCTGGTATGTAAAAATAGTAGAAAAATTCTCTAGTTCCAGGATATTCCAGCTATTTTTCTGGCTAGAGTTGTACTGTCCCCGAAAAGCCCTCTTGAAAGCATAGCAGAGGTCTTCACAGTTACATCCCTCATCTTTTGGCCATCTGTGTATCATTTTTATTTCTCCCTATATTAAAGTATCTCAGCCCTTTAGGATTCCAGGCAGTGAAATTTTCCAGTGTGCTAACCCTGATCAAAAGACAATTCTGAAACAATTTGTTTCAGAAAAGTTTGTGAACATTAAATAAAAACACACTTAAAATGATCTGTTTGGGTTATTAGATTATTAGTAGAAGTCACTACTAATAAATGGTTTGAAAATACTTCATCCTATAAGTAAATTATTTTTAATATGCTAGTATATATTTTGAAATATTTTCCATCTGTGCTTTATTATGAGTTATAATTGTTAACTATATTTATGTCTACAATGATGTCTAAAATGTTCTGATTTTAAAAAGGATAGATCTAACTGAAAATGATCACTTCAGCAATATTGTATTTTTTTATTTTAAAAGAGCTTTTTCTTCCCCAGTGTTTTACTATGTCAAAAAAAACCAAAATGTTTCAAATAATTATTTGGGAACAGTTAATTTTATAGTGAATAAAATGGATCACTTGGAAAAGTAGGCAGTTAACATTCACTTAAAAACCAACTATTTGAAGATATAAATTTGCAGTGATGGTCATGTAATTCTGCAAGAAATTTTGGATCTAAATTGTGAAACAATTAAATTATGCATTTTATTCTTCTTAGAACAAATATGAGGATCTTCAGCCAGACCCCACCACCCCACATGAAGTTGCCTAGCCTCTTGAGATTGTATTATTATACTATTTATCATATTATTTTTAGTGGGGGAGGGGGGAGACAAGGGAATAAAAGGAGGAGGTTTTAGTGGGAAGGGGGGAGAAAAAGTGTGAGAGGAGGGAGGAGGTTTTTTTTCTGTGGGAAAAGATGGAAGGTTAGGCTAGGAAGGGATCCCTGGGGAAAAGGAGGATCAAGAAGATAGGAAAAGAGGCTTAAAAGGAAATTGGAGAAAGAGGCCAGAGAAGGAAAAGAGGCCTGGAGAAAAAGGAAAAAAGAAGTCTGAGAGAATAGGAAAAAGGGTGTAAAGGGGAAATGCAGAAAGAGGCCTGGTGAAAGAGAGAGGGAGTGAGGGCAATAGGGAAGATAGGTGGCTTCTGTGGGGCAAGATTGAGGGAGAGAAGGGGATAGGAGAGGAGATGCTCCTGTGGGACAAATAGAGGAATCCATGAAGGAGCAGAAGTGGTGGAAGCAGAGCCCAGAAGGCATTTCAAGAGAGAAGAGAGAGAGAGTGAGAGAGAGAGAGAAGCCGCCCAGTCTCATCATGTGACCCGCCTGCTGGGAAAAGACTGACCATCATCCCACCACATGACCTACCTGCTGAGAGGAGATTGACACTCCTGTTAAGTTTGGGCAATGAGAGGCTGAACCAGAGCATAGGTGCAACAAATACTTTATTATAGCAATAAAGGGCTGACCGTGCTTGCCAAGCCTGGAACTGGCTCGCAGCGATCAGCAACGGGTTGGACCCCGCAGCCTGCTTTTATAGCCGGCTGCTGGGGAGAACCAACCAATGAGCGAGGGGGAAAACCGCCCCCGCAATATGAACGGACCTGAGTGGGAACTCCTAGAGTTCCAGGGACATAACACCTCCACTACATGACCTAGGCCAGTAGAGGTGCCTTTGTTCCTGGTGGGGTAGCTGCCTTCAGTTGACCTCATCATTATTAGGCATTATTTGTCCATGACAAAAATAATGACAAAAATATCTCACAGATTCAGATCATATCTCTGGTAAAGACGGTTCTAATATTTGGCCAACAATGCGAAATTGTGAATCAGACCAATGACATTTTAGAACAATCCCATGGTTGCCATGGCACCCAGAAACTTCTGAGGTACTTCTGATCCAAGATATAAAGATAAGTACTCCCCTCTTTGATAATCCCCTCTTTGCTAATAGATCTCATGTGAAGAATGAAAATGTGTCTTCTACAGTAGACCATGGATAAGGCTGTGTTTACTAACCTCAGACAAAACTGGCATTCCAAAGCATGAATCTTACTCCAAAGCACCCAACAATCCAGTTGCCTGGCTCTTGATTGACAACAGAGACCCTGAAGAAGAAAGTGGAACTAAAAAGATTTAAAAACAAAATTATGTTGGACAGAATTATTTTTTGCTTAAATGTATTTTCACATCTGAGTAACATGTCGGGACTAGGATCTATCAATGATATTTCTGCCTCTATGCATGCTTACCTAAAATCAGACCTATCAAATTACATAGGAGATAGAAAAAGATTGGACAGCAACATTAATATCTCCAGAAGGAGAAAATTCTACAACTGAAGAAAAATATATTTCTTACTGATTAAAGATTGCATTTTGATGCTTGGAAAAAAAGTCTTCCTTTGTGTTCTTAAACCAGCAGTTGTCCATTCCTGGGAGTCCGTTTGAACCCTTCAGTTACCATAAACATTGAACAAAAAAACAAGTAAATTTAGGCAACATCATTTGGGTCTTTATACAAGGTGGTTTTTTGGAGGGACTTTTTAAGGGTGAGAATGGAAGCACACAGAAAGATACCTACTGTAGTGAAATCAACTATTAAGCAAAAATCAGGAATACAGGGGCATAATCTCAAACTGACAGTAGGGAAATTCAAAAGTATTACTTCACAGAAACAGTAATGGAAGCTTGGAATCAACTTCCTGTAGAGGTAGTGGGTCATCATACAAAAAATAAATAAAAAATAAAAACTATAAAATTAAAACAAATAAAAGTAATAATTAAAATAATAAATAAATGAAAACAAACAAACAAAAAACTCAAAGGGCAGACTCGATGAACCACTGGGCCTTCCCTCTGTAAGTTTTATCTGTGTCTATGTAACTGTATCCAGGATACCTTCTCAACATAAACTAGTGTAGAACACTTCTCATCATGGATTGCATACCTTGCATTGAAGGCAAGACTGTTAGTGTAAGCTAGCATCTGGATCACATGTCATTGCAAATTGATAAAAAATAACCAGAATATATGACAGATCATGAAGCTTCTAAGTGGCTCAAGGCTAATCAGATTACTGAATGTGCTAGTATTTCACTTGAAGACTATAAAGGGAAATTTATTTATTTTTACTTAACTTACATTCTGAAAAATTAATTGAGAAATTTGTTCTATGGTACCATGTCTACTGTATATAATACTTTATTATTTTATTTAACAACAATTTTAACATTGGGTTTCTTTAACAAAAGATTTTATGGGAGAAGACTTTTGTCAATCCTACTTGCAGTCTTGCAGTTCAATTTTTTTTAAATAAAATGGAAAGATCCTAATCAATCTTCAAGTTTAGCTTTCTGTTTAATACTACATGTCATTTATACAGAATAGCAATTATAGGAGGCTTTAAAGAATATCATTCAATGCAAAGAATTTCAAAAGTGCTTTAGAACAGATAATAAACAGAAAATGTTTTCTGGATAGAAAAATATGTTCAGATGATTGATAGCATTTTCAGAATTTGTAATGGATATGGATATGGTTCATGCTTTCAACATTCATTTTCACTGACATGTCATGTCATAATATATTTTTAAACTTTCCTTAAATATAAAGTATTTCTATTTGATAGTAGCATTGTGTTTAAATGTACTTTTGATTTTCCTCCTAAACTAGCTTAATCAGTGACATTTGTTAAAGTCTGAAAAGTCAGAGTATTTTCATTACAGTGCTCATTGCTATTTGAAACAGTATTGATTAAATATTAGTCCTGTTTACAGATGAAAACATTAAATAGTTATAGATTATTTTCTGGCAGCCCATGAACATTGATCAAATTTTGTATCTGTGTTGCTGGCAAATCTTTCTTCCAATTCACTAAATAATGTAGAAAATATTTAGCTGTAAATATTTTCAGTTCAGAGTAGATCTCTTTTGTTTCCACTTATATGTCATTGGGCTGACCATGTTGGTTGAAAAAAAATTCAGCTGCTTAATTTTGATTTATTTCTCTGATGGCTTCAAAGTAATGCCAAATAAATACAACTAGTGTGTCATCCAGTAAGTATATCATTACTAAAGCAACATTTCTAGAATATATTGGTAGTGTGTGTATTTTAAAATGTGGTATAAATCTTCTAATATTAAATTAGATTTGAAAGAAGCACATTGTTAACATAATTTTCTGATTAATATTCTTGGCAAAAATATTTTCAGTAGTAATAAAAATGACATCAATAAATATTTACACACACACACATATTGGATTTTCACTTATTAGAAGTTCTATTCTCCCAGGATTTACTTTGTCTAACATTTCCACGTTATGAATGATTTCATAAAATACATGAACATAATATTGTTGAGAGCTTGAGTAAATTTCAGATGCCCTTTTGCCTTTTGTTTTAGATTTAGTCAACACCCTTTATAAAATGTGGGCTCACTTGGTGGAATTCATTATAGTTCTTCCACATTTACAAAGTGTAAACTCTGGTGATTATGTTTGCCATTGTGCTTTCTGCATTAGGGAGCCTGAATGAGTTATCAATCCACAAATATAAATGGTAAGATTATATATAAACGTTCCATTCTTCTTCCATTTTTTTCCTGTAAATTCTTCTAAAAACAAAAGAAAAAATGCTGCAGAATATCAAAGCTGAGGGCTAGGATTTCAAGAGTCAAAATTTATAAAGAATAAAACAAAAGCTTTCAAGAAGATAAATGAAATAAAAACAGTGCTGATAAAATAAAGTAATAGTCTAAGAATGGCTATCTAAGTGTCGGAGCATGAAATATTATTGCCCCTTATATCTGTGTCATCCCAGACAGGTTTTCATGCATGAAGAGCTGATAGAATGATTCTCCTATTGGAACCTAGTCTTCATTTGTTCTTTATAGTTTAATGGTTTAGAAAAATGTGTATCGAGTACATACTGCATCCTAAAACTCTGGCTGGATAAAAATGTCAAATATTTTAGCAATAAAGTAAACAAATCAATTAAAAAGCCAGTAAAGTAAGAATTAAATTAATAATTAAAATTAAAAATTGAGAATTTAAATAGCCTTGTATCATACAGCCTTGTATCACACCAAACCTTGGTGCTGCAATGCTACATATTCTACAGTAAAATCAATTAGCAAATATCAATACATCAACAATCCTGCATCAGACTGTAGGTAAATGTTGAATGGAACATTGCAGGGTTCCATTCTATGCCCTGAACTTTTATACCTATTTAGCAATGATTGAATGAAGATTTAGAAAATAGTATTTGCAGATTAATGCAAGGTTGCAGGGAGGGACCAAATATTTTAGATGACACTATTCAGGATACTGTTGATGGTTATATAAAAGTGCTCTAAATTAAGTTTGTATCCACCATATTAAGTTTGTGGTGGTTAAAGTTAATATTAAATATTCTTTTGTCCTCTCTTGTTCATTTACATATGTTAATCAGACCCTGATATTTCTGTCATCAAATAATGCCTATGCACCAATTGCACATGTGTAGAGATTCTCGTAGAACAAATGGAAAATAGTGCTTATATAGTGAAATAGTGAAAATACTGCAGAGCAGGATTCAATCACACACACACACACACACACAGAGACACACAGACACACACACACACATTAAAGTCTTCCTCTGAGAAATGGATTATTGCAGATGTGAGCATAGAGAAACCACCTTCTGTGATTTAAACTTTTACAAACATGTGGTTCAGATTTGGATAAATATTGCATGTCATTTGGCTTTAAACATTGATACATTTTATATTCTTACTCTTTAACAAAAAGCATAGATATGGCATATTTCCAATTCAAGGGCAAGAATCCACTGGGTATTTGAACAGAAAGCAAGTGCTTTCCCTTAAATATACAATATATCAACGAACTCTAACATGTTAAATTGCAGACTACATGCACAGCATGATTTCTAGGCAATCACTTGTATTCTCATGCTGACTGAAAACTGTCTAGCATTATAAAAATGAAGCAAGAAATGTACTAAGGAAATTATTTCAGACTGTAAACTGCAAAAAACTATTATGTCTATGAACTCTAGAGAATATGCACTGTCTCCTTGGTTTGTTATCTTTTACATTCTAGCGTGTGATACTGTATACACATCCCACTATCTTACATTTCATTTATGTGTAAAAGATGTTTACCAAGGCTTACAGGTAGTCCTCATTAAAGGACTCTAATTTGGACCAGAATTTCAATCATTAAGTGAAGTCATCATTAAGCAAAATATCATGTGACTGCACCACTCAGTGATAGCAACCCCAGCTGCAGAAATTGGCTGAGGCCCTGACACTTGTCCTGCCCTACACGAACTGCTTTAGCTTCAACTATTCCAATCTGGTTGTCCCTCCCCCAATGTCTGTACATTGGCTGCTCTGCATTCTGTTCCTGCCCCCAGCTGACATCTGACCAGAAAATAATATACCATAATATATATTAAATTTGTTTCAAACTGACAGTAATATTTAACAATATTCGTACTGTGCTTGAGGAACTTGACCTTTTTAGTAGTATTGAATGTACTGCTGTTTTATTTGTTATTTTTCCATTCTTCAGATATGAGATATAAATGCCTAGATCTCTAGATATCCTTCTGAAATACTATTCAGTACTTTGTATAATCATATTCTTCTCAGATTATTTATTTCTCTTTTAAGATAAACGATACCAATGTTTCAGATTCTACTTGTCTGAGAGTTTCTATGCCCTTGATCTTTCACACTTGATGTTGTTTGAAATCTCTTCAGTTCTGCAATATCCTTTGGAAGATGAAATTACTCATACAGAAAAAGTATCTTACATACCATTGATTGATTTGCTGAATGACATTTTATTATATTTCTGTTCAATTCTTGTTGCAATTTAACAATCTGCTTGCCATTTTTCTGCACTTTCACTGTCATTTACAGTAACATTGCACACTTCAATTTTAACCTCTGCTAATTATCATTATGAAATAATGTCATTAGTAATTTTCCGAGAAAGCTGTAACTCTTATGAAGATAGACCTTATTAGTCTCTAAAGACTCTAAGTAAGTCACACAAAGGAATAACTGCAGAGCAAACTGGGTCCTGTGTCATTTTGCTAATCTAAATCCCAAAATATTTACTTGAGCTATTTGAATGTCATTGGATCCAGTAGCTTTGCTGGGTTTTATATGCTTAATGAAATTTCCAGGTCCTACCACTGTAAAAGATATAACATTTTACAGAAATTATTTTTCTTTGCCTTTCCTTGCCATGCGTTGCCATGCCATGCTATGCCATGCCATTTGGTCAGAAATTTATCATTTAGGAACAATTGCGGTACTTTCTGGTTGGCTATTACTTCCTCAGCAAGTTATTGTTCAACTAGAATGAGGTTTTGCTGTTTCCTTATGCATTACTTTCAATACATTATTGCCACTATTCTTTAAGTGACAAACTCGTGTCCCTCATCCATAAAGGAATCATTGTTGTACATTTGGATAAAGTTATGATTTATAATGAGATATAAAACCAGAGACATCTTTTGTCTTCCAGCTTCAAACTACATTCACCCTGTCAGCGGAGTGTAGGGTTTTGACAGTTGCTGAACAGATATCTGTCTCCACGGCAGCAAAATGAGCCATGAAACCAGCCAGCTGACTTTTTAAAAATAAATAGATGTTGGAAAAGTACTATATTTGATATAATTATTCGGTTAACTTGAATAGCAACAGGGCAATGCTGGGATGTTTGATTTTGTTTAACTATTGTCAAGCTAATATAAGAATTAAGGGTGATTTAGAATTCCCCACAACTCCCCATAACCATTGGCACACACTTACACTATGAAGGAGTTGATGGGTAAGCAGAAGTTACAGAAATTGCAGAGGGCTACAGACAGGACAACACAAACGCTTCCAAAATCCTGCATTATATGGAGGTGTGCTAGGTCTAGTGCCACCTTAACCATGCAAACCAGCTGGGTCAGTCACTCTGTTTCACCCGAGCCTAATTTGCAGGGTTGTTTTGTGGAAAATTAGGAAGATGAAAGAGTAATAAATATGTCCACTACAGGGGTGGGATTCAAATTTTTTAACAAATGGTTCTGTGGGTGTGGCTTAGTTGGTGGGCATGGCTTGGTGGTCATGTTATTGGCCAACTCAATATCACTTACATCGAGGCACGCATCTCTTTGCCTGGCCTCTCATGACTGTAGGGATGCTGCAACAGTTGTACGAGTGAAAAATGGTCATAATTCACTTTTTTCAGTGCCATTGTAACTTTGAATGGTCACTCCACACAAGCAAAGTACCAGGAAAGGAAGGGAAAAAAACTTCAGAGAAGTTCCTGAGACAGAAAGTCTAGTCCTACCAAGAACGTAATAAGGGTTAACAGAGAGGCAGTTTCTGTCAGCAATACCAGAATGTTTCCTTCCTGTCTTCCTTACAGGATTAGACCAATAATTTCTTCTAACAACCGGTTCTCTGAACTGCTTAGAATGTTAACAACCGGTTTTAGCAAATACCGTATTTCTCATATAATAATAAGGCCGGGTCTTTTTTTTTTTTAGCTCCGAAAAATGTCTTTTTGGGGGTGACTTAATTCCCCCCCTTGCATCTTCAGGCAGGCGGGCGGCAACAGCTTGGATGTTGACCTCAGCGTTGGTGGGGCACTTTGTATTGGGGTCAACGCAGGCAGCACCATATCCGGGTGTGCAACAAAAGTACTTCCTAATGGCAAGCCCCCCACCATTCCCCCCCTATTTTGCATGTTTTAATATAGGCCTTAATTTGGGGGGAGGGGCTTAATTTCATTTCATGCCTATAAAACATGCTGGGACTTCCTACTGGGGGAGGCCGTATTGTTGGAGAAACAGGGTAGGTGTGAACTGGTAGAAACCCACCCCGGTTCACTACCTTGAATTATTTCTAAAAATAATAATGGTGAATATTAATCAATTAATCAGTGATAGCAGATAAGGATATCAAGATCTTAAATATAGGCATCTGACAGAGAAGGCATCAGCTACAATATAGTCAGAGCCTACATCTGGTGAGACCACGAGGTGGGCCTTCCCTGCCATGGCATCCATTGGTGGAATATTTTCCTGAAAATGAGATCAACTCTTCCATGCTGACATTCCAGAAGTTACTCAAGACCTGGTTATTTTATTGGACCTGGGGCTCTCAGGAAACTGGTTAAATCCTTTATTGGTGAGGTAGCTATTCTTATCCTCTCTTTGTTCAAGGTTTGTATAGTTGTTCTTATAATATTTATTTTTATAATTTTATTTATTTATCTCTTTATTTATTTTTCACATTTCTGTATCACCCATCTCCCTCAAAGATGCAGATAAAAATAATGTTTTTCATCTAAATGTTTATATTATATATGTTGTTTTATTCAATTGCAATATTCCTCCCAGAGTTGCTTTTTATGAGATGGACTGCTATACAAATTTGATTAATAAATAAATAACTACAATACATAAAATGTAGGCAAAGCTGGAGCATGGAAAGGAGATCCACTCACTCTGATTTGAATTCAACTACTTTGATTTCCATCCTACAATCGTTACAAATGATCACACAGAAAATAAGGCATGGTGGCATTTACGTAAGTCAGGTACTGCTATGTATCAATACAGAATCTAATTTTGTTTCTGCATTAAGTAAATGTGTGTGTGTGTGTGTGTGTGTGTGTGTGTGTGTGTGTGTGTGTAGTGGTGGTGGGACAGATAAAGATTCTGTCTCAATAAAACTGGGGAAAAGATGTAAGCTAAAAGCTGTCTGCCAGCCCAAGAATGTGAAATGTTTTGACAGGGAAAAATGTGTTGGCAACAATGCTTGACTCATATTTCAAAAATAAAATTGAAACCATACTTCTTTACGGTGCAGATGCTGACAGCTGGAAGGATGTTCTGAAATACAGAATATGCCATTCAATTTCACTTCTTTGCAATCTATTTCACATGTAAAACCAATACATCTAGGAGGGAGGGAGGGAGGGAGGGAGGGAGGGAGAGAGAGAGAGAGAGAGAAAGAGATAAAAAACATACCTATCTTACACCTGTGTTCTAACAATAAACGAATTAATATTTCCAGAAAGATACCTGTACATAGTTCAAGAACTATTCAGACAGTGAATACTTTATTCATTCCTCTAATTAATTAGAATAGTTAATTCAACTATAGTCAGGAGTCGAGATTTAGTCTAAGAAAACAGATTCAACTTCTACACTAATGTCAGAAGAAAGTAGAGTCCTGTTCAGATATTTTTGTGTCTTCCTACTGTAGATTTCAATGACATAGAAACCTCTCCTCTCTTAGTTGTATTAATGACAGCACTGAAGAGATAATGTGCTTGCTTACCATGGAGTCAAGATTCCATTTCATGTGGAATCTGTCACATGCATTGAAACATTTGCTCTTCAAATAAGCATACTGTCTTAGAGACATCCCAAGCATACGGAAGGGCTGTCACCATACGTCAGCTGCTGAAATGTATACTGTAGATGAAGACTCTGCCTAAATAGAACTAAAGTCTTACATGAAATATGAAACATGTAATTTAGATATAATTAAGGTGTTTTATTATACACTACATTTTGATTCTGCTTTAACCCTGCAGTTTAATTGGCTGCATAGAGTTTTGTCCACTCACCAGCAACATGAACATTGATATTAGAATGGATTCTTATTTTCATATATGTTTTCTGAGGTTTTCTCAGGTATTTGTATGTGGATCTTTGCTTATTAAGGTTTTCTCCCATGTAAAATTGGAAGTATCTAGGCGATGTTTCGATGAAGTCTCATTCATCATCTTCAGGCTTTGTGCTTTACTCCGAGAAGCACAAGCACAGATGAACACAATACAGAAGCCTGATGATGGCAGATGAGATTCTGCCGAAACGTTGCTATAACTTTAAAAGCACAACTACAATGACATGGGAAAATACCCGAACAAAGCTGAATACCATACATATAAGTACCCGCGAAAACTTAAGAATATATATATATATATATATATATGTTATGACTCCCCTTCAAAATTCCAACGAACAAAACAGAAAGCAGCCGTTTCAAATTAAATCAAACAGAAAGAAGTCTTACAAGATAACGGCTGGCAGGAATCTCAATCCACAGCATAAATCTTTACTCTGTCCGGCAAACTAGTCCTGGCAATAAATCTCTAGTCTCAGAGCTTCTTGCTGTAACGTCCTCACTCAAATAAGTCACTTTGTTCCTGGCAAATTGTACCAGCCCAGCTGTGTCCTTTTATACTCATTGAGGCAACGTGCTAATTTACTGACTCGCTCTCCTTATTCTCTCCAGCTGATTTTGCCTTCTCAACCGTCTTCTGTTTTTTACATTTAACCACAAATTTTCCAAGTTCTCATCTCCACTAGAAGACTCTCTCAAAACTTCCCTGTCAGCCATTCCTGGCTGTTGATCAGATAAGGAACCAGAGGAGGTCAAAAGTCCTGACAATTCTAATACATCAGGTCTGTCATCCTTTGTCTCGTCCATCTCCTCATCCTGGTTGATCCATGCCGGCTCATATTTTTCTGCCATGACCTCCTCACTTGAACTCATATCAGTCACAGGAGCTGAATCCAAGCCTGGAGCCACAACACTATCCCTCACCGCAGGGCCCTTCCCCCGGGTCTGACGATCCGGATGCAGTTTCAAAGGGAAACGTTCATGAAAGTCCCGAATGATGTCTGGAGCATGAACTGCAGATGCATCCGTCCATGAGCAAATTTCCGAGCCATCCACTCTCCTCCCGACTAAATACTGGAAACGACCCTTGAGCCAACACGAATCAGTAATGCTGACCACCATGTCATCAACCTCCACCTCCTCACCATGTCATCAACCTCCACCTCCTCACCCCCTCCTCATTGATGGGGAAGTCGTACCAGCTGGAGCACGCAGAGGACAGTCCGGGGAGTCAGGAACCAAAAGAGAGCGATGGAATACAGGGTGAATATGCATGGAGCGCGGTAAGGTGAGCCGGTATGCCACAGGGTTGATAACCGCCTCAATCGGGAATGGACCGATGAAACGATGGTCCAATTTCCTAATTGGGCGATCGATCCAAAGGTGTTTCGTGGACAACCACACCTTGTCACCCACAGCTAACGGAGGCGGTGCTCGACGTGACCGGTCTGCAAACCGTTTATAGTCCTCTTTTGCTCGTTCAAGTTGGTGCCTTACTAAACGGTGGACCGCTTGTAGTTCCTCCAGAAAATCTTGTGTCTCAGGAACCGGTGAATCCATCCAAGTTAATGGGAAGAAGCGCGGATGATAACCTACATTCGTGAAAAATGGCGTTACCCAAGTGGAGGTGTGCTGCGAGTTATTAAAAGTGAATTCTGCCAATGGGAGGTATTTCACCCAATCGCTTTGTTGCTGATTAACAAAACACCTCAAATTGTGGGTAAGAATGCCAATCACCTTCTCAGTCCCGCCATCAGTTTCCAGATGGTGCGCTGACACTAAGCACACCTGAACTTGTAGCGCTGCCATTAACTGTTTCCAAAACTGCACAGTAAACTGAACCCCACGATCAGAAACCACTCTATCTGGCAGTCCATGCAGACGAAAGATATGCTGTAAAAATAGCTGAGCCGTAGTGCAGGATGAAGGTAATCTCCGACAGGGAATGAAATGAGCCATTTTAGTCAGCATATCAACTACCACGAGCAACGTCGTGAAGCCCGACGAGGATGGTAAATGTGTGAGAAAGTCCATGGAGATCTCTCCCCATGGTCTGCCCGGAATCGGCAATGGTTGGAGGAGTCCACAGGGCGCACCCGACGCCGCTTTTGCTTGCCTACACTGGATGCAAGAAGCGACATAAGAGAACACATCATGATGAACCTGAGGCCACCAAAATGTCCGGGTGACCAAATGCAAGGTTTTATAAAATCCAAAATGGCCAGCAGCGGGGTTATCATGACATTGTGTCATGATGAGAGCTCTCAACGACCTGGTAGGTACATATAATAAACCCCAATGTCGGAGCAAGCCCTCTTCAAAGGACCATGGAGAATCAGGTCCGACGTCCCCCCGTCTCTGCTGCGTCCACGCATCCAATCGTTGCGCCTCTCGTATGCGAGCCCACAAGTCTACTGGATCTTGCAGTACGGCCAAGGATTCTGGTGGTAACACCATTCATAGAGGAAGAGGATCCTCCGGACCGATATACTCGGGCTTCCGAGACAACGCGTCTGCCCTCCGATTCGGTCCACTCGGAACGTAAGTAACGGAGAAATTGAACCTGGCAAAAAACAACGACCACCGAATCTGGCGTTGGTTCAATTTCTTAGCTGTGGTCAAATGTTCCAAGTTTCGGTGATCTGTCTGAACCTCTACCTTGTGCCGAGCCCCCTCTAAATGATGTCTCCAGGTCTCAAAAGCAGCCTTAATGGCCAACAACTCCTTTTCCCAGATGGTGTAGTTGCGCTCTGAAGCTGTGAGCTTCCTAGAATAGTATGCGCATGGGAAAAGAGGTGCGCCATCCTTCGAAGCTTGTAACAGTACCGCTCCGATAGCGACATTAGAGGCATCGGTCTCGACCACAAATGGACGATTCAGATCAGGATGCCTCAATATCGGCTCGGCCACAAACGCTTTCTTTAAAGTTTCAAAAGCCTGTTGTTGTGGATGCCCCCACACAAATGGGACCTTCTTATGGAGGAGCTGAGTTATGGGGTCCATTACTTTAGCAAAGTCCGGGATAAAAGTCCGATAGTAGTTGGTGAATCCCAAAAGACATTGGACGCCCTTGACTCGACGAGGGGCTTCCCAACTACACAATGCCTCAACCTTTTTAGGGTCCATAGCAATGCCCTCGGGAGAAATGATGTGCCCTAAAAACTCTATCGATGACTGAAAAAAGAAACACTTCTCCAGTTTCGCATAGAGCTTATGCTCCCGAAGACGCTGCAGCATTTGACGGACCTGATGAAGGTGGTGATCCCTGGACCGAGAGTAGATTAAAATATCATCCAGATACACCATGACAAACCGATCCAGCATGTCCCGAAAAATGTCATTCATCAAATGCTGGAATACAGCGGGAGCGTTGGTTAGACCAAATGGCATGACGGTGTACTCGAAATGACCATAACGAGTGCCAAACGCCGTCTTCCAGTCATCCCCCTTGCGCATCCGAACCAGGTTGTAGGCCCCACGCAGATCGAGTTTAGTGAAGATAGTAGCCTCCCGCAACCGCTCCATCAATTCCGGAATGAGTGGTAAGGGATAGCTATTCCTCATGGTGATAGTTGAGAGTGAGTTTAGTTGTCTATAATCACAGCAGAGATGCAGTTCTCCTGACTTCTTCTTAACAAAAAGAACGGGAGCCGAAAGAGGGACGACGAGGGTCGAATAAATCCCCGAGCTAAGTTTTTATCCAAAAACTCTTGGAGTGCAACCAACTCGGGCTCCAACATGGAGTATAATCTCCCCTTTGACAATGGAGCGTCCGGTATCAGGTCCATGGGACAATCATAAGCACGATGTGGGGGTAATCGGTCTGCCTCCTGGAGAAGAAGTCCGGAGAAGTCCGACAGCTCTGAAGGAATTGAGATGATATCTTGGCCAGCGCAAACATGCCTCAGGTGGTCCACACATTGTAGGCTTGGAAAAGAAATGGCGTTCTGCAACCAAGCCACCAACGGATCGTGCAAATGCAACCAGGACATTCCGAGCACCAAAGGGAGATGGAGGTTCGAGGTGACATAAAAACTTATCGCCTCCTCATGATCCCCAATAAGCATACGCACTGGCTGAGTAGCGCAGCGAATGGGTCCCGACTTGAGTTCACAACCCATCTACGGTTTCCACCTTAATGGGTGGATTCACAGGAATCAAAGGAATTCCAAAATGTTTAACAAAAGCACAGTCCATAAAGCTGGTTGTAGCCCCTGAATCCACCAGCACAACGGCGGGAATTCCTTCCTTCTGGGACTGTAAAAAGATACGAGTGTCCAAAAGTAAGTGCCGAGGAGGACCAGGATTTACTTCGGCAATTTGGGATGGGGGTGTAAGATGTGCCCAACCTAAGGTTTCCCTGAGGTCGGGCCTACCCCGTTTCCCGACAGGCCAGGAGTGGTTTCAGGCACAGGTCTGCGAGTCCTTCGCCGAGTGCAGGAATTTGCAAAATGTCCCGGACCCCCGCAATAAAGGCACAAGCCTTCCTGGAACCTTCTCGAACGTTCTCGCACCGTTAAGTGAGGGCAGAGTGTGCCTAACTCCATTGGCTCCTCAGCATTAACCGTGGGTTGGAAAACTCTCGGTGGCGTGGGTTGTGCACAAGAAAACGAAGATGGTTCCATAACGAGCCGTTTGCGTCCATGTTGCTGTAAACGAACTTCAATTCGGAAGCACTGAACTATCAAAGCATCCAAAGTTAAAGCCCGCTCTGCATGGACCAGCTCATCCTTGATGGCATCAGACAAGCCTTCCTGGAATGCAGCCATATGAGCCGGTTTGTTCCAGTTAGAGTCCATACACAGCAAATGAAATTCTGCAACATATTCCTGCAGGGAATGTTTCCCCTGATTAATGTCCCGTAACCGTCTGTCCACAATTTGTATCTTAATTGGGTTCTCAAACATCACTCTCATTTGTTGGAGAAAACCCTGGAAATTGTTCAACAACGGGCTATCTTGAACTAACAAGGGAGTAGCCCAATTAGCAGCCTGCCCAGTTAATAAACTGATCATAAATCCTACTTTAGACCGGTCGGTTGGGAAGTCTTCAGGCCTCAGAGAGATAAACAATTGGCATTGACCCATAAATGCCGGGAACCTGTCCATTTGCCCAGAAAATTTCTCCGGCATGGATACCGGGCTTTTCCTCACAGGAAGGGCAGGGGGAACAGCAGCAGGGCTTGATAAGCTGGAAACATATTACCTGATTCTGAAGCGTCACATTGCTTTGCAGTAGCTGGTTAATTTGTTGTTGTTGCTGCTCTACCAAACGCTGCAGTTGATTTGAATCCATCTTGCTTTAAAGATGGTTTGTTTGGGGCCAGGAACAATAATGTTATGACTCCCCTTCAAAATTCAAACGAACAAAACAGAAAGCAGCCGTTTCACAATTAAATCAAACAGAAAGAAGTCTTACAAGATAACGGCTGGCAGAAATCTCAATCCACAGCATAAATCTTTACTCTGTCCGGCAAACTAGTCCTGGCAATAAATCTCAAGTCTCAGAGCTTCTTGCTGTAACGTCCTCACTCAATAAGTCACTTTGTTCCTGACAAATTGTACCAGCCCAGCTGTGTCCTTTTATACTCATTGAGGCAACGTGCTAATTTACTGACTCGCTCTCCTTATTCTCTCCAGCTGATTTTGCCTTCTCAACCGTCTTCTGTTTTTTACATTTAACCACAAATTTTCCAAGTTCTCATCTCCACTAGAAGACTCTCTCAAAACTTCCCTGTCAGCCATTCCCGGCTGTTGATCAGATAAGGAACCAGAGGAGGTCAAAGGTCCTGACAATTCTAATACATCAGGTCTGTCTTCCTTTGTCACGTTCATCTCCTCATCCTGGTTACCAGTCCATCACTGAGCCATGCCGGCTCATATTTTTCTGCCATGTCCTCCTCACTTGAACTCATATCAGTCACAGGAACTGAATCTAAGCCCGGAGCCACAACATGTAAGTACCCGCGAAAACTTAAGAAAACATTTGTTTTAGTTTGAGGACGCTAATTTTTCAGTACATTGAAAAATTGATGCCTTCTCATTTAAATTAGGAATCAGGACTGCTTATTATGAATGGATCGATGGATGAATGGATGGATAGATAGCTATAGATAGATAGGAAACTGCGTCTTTTTTTTTCTTGCTGTATTTCAATTTCATTTATTTTGTGTCCTTTACATTTCATAGCTATGTTATGTTTTCCTCAGCATGCCACAAACTTTATAGCCTTTTAGTATGTACACATAAATAACCTAAATGGCATGATGATCATGTATTGAATAAAGTAATCCAAGTTGCATTAATTCTATAATAAATTCCCGACTTGACTTTGAAAGAAGAATTACAGTATTTCAGAATGTCAGTTGCAACACTGTAATATAGGATCCCAGACACAAGACTGCTAATAATGAAGGGAAAGATGAAAATACAATATTGGAATAGTTTCCCTGCAGAGAGAGATCATATGTAATCATATACTGTCAACTTTTTGATTTTACTTAGGATGGAAACTAAAAGAAACAAAAACCAAATAATGGTTTATGTGATTTCCTGAATGAAATTGCTGTGTGAGAAGAGGAATTTAATTGGTGATTACAGTGAAGAAATTAGGATAATTATTGTGCTTCAATTTGCATGATAAACAAATACCTTTGCAAATGACTTCCAAAAAGGTAATCGTGTATTGAAAAAGACTTCCATTGTAGCCTACATTAACATAAACAGAAGCATTTAATAGTCTCATTAAAATCCCCTGATACACTTTTATTTTCTGGATGCAGCTTGCTTTCTCTGTGCACAGACATAAACCCAAGTTACTAATTATTTTCTATTTCTAATCTGCATTTACAAATGAAAAATTAATCAATACATCAGCACTTTAGACCATTATCCAATCTTTGCAATAAGGTGTTCCCCAAGTTAGGTGGTAGTTTTTAGAAGATAAAATAGATGATCAATTAGAAGTGGAGTCTGGATATATAAACATAATTGAAAGTAGTTCTCAACTTACAATGGTTTGTTTAATGTGCAATATGTGTGCAATATGTTTAATGATGGTTCAAACTGACAAAAGTCTTGGAAAAGTGGTTTACAACATATTCTCAAAGTTACTACCATCATATACTATCGATATAGTACACGTGATCATGATTCAGGTGTTTGGTGATTAGCTTGAATTAATTTTTTAATTAAATGTAGCTACTATGGACAGCTGGTTTATGATAGTTGTAGCATCTTTCAGTCATGTGATCATGATTTACTTCCTTCCCAGATGGCATCTTACAAGCAAATCAATTGGCGAAGCTTAATTCATTTAACAACCAGGTGATTTTTTTTAAAAAAAACAACACGCTAGCCACATGATTATTTGCTTAAAGACTACATCATTTAATAATTGAAATTCCATTCTCAGCTGTGGTTATAAGTTGAAGGCTACCTAACTCAGTAGCAAACTTCATAGTAGCTGTCAAAAATGACCTAATGTTTCCCTAACTCTTCATTCTTTAAAATTAATGATATCTTGGTGAATTTTATACTACTACTCATGTAATAAAAGAATGTTATTTACAGTGAGTGGATTTCATTATGTTATATCATTCAAATGACACAGCTTTTAAAAAACATTTCCTTCCTCTTCATTGAGGGATGGTAAATATTCTATAGTCAACTAGAGTAGTAGTGAAGGGGAAAAATGTCAAGTATTAAATAGCTTTCCTTGCAAGATGTGCAATGATTCAAGCAATGGTTGGAAGGCAGTAACAAGTTCCAGTGACTGTGAAGTCAGCATAATTCTCCATTTTATATTTTATGATCTTATAAAGTTTTTTCAAAAACAAGGAATTTTGAATTAACAAATTTCTGTCCATTTCTCCCTAAAAAATTGTCTAGTTGCTGATTTCATCTCTATCAGTTACAAAGTACCTGCATAGACATGTGCAGCATGGCATTCAGGTAAACAGGCAATTTCCATACCATTACCCTTCAAAGAAGTCTAATTAAATATTCCAATGTGGGGAGTAATACATACATAGTCATACATAGTCATCTCATCTGTAGATAATGTAGTTATGTATCACTTCAGTGTATTACTTCAGTTCTAAGTAGATTCTTCAGATCTCAAAAAGACTACAGAATGTCAATTGTAGAATTCCACATTTCTTTAATACAAAGTCAGTTTCTAGCTCTTATGATAGTCACAACAGATTTAAAAGTATTTATTCAAAAAGTAAAATTGCATAGGTCAGAAAAGTTGTCAAATATAACTTTAAAGCTGCATATAGTATATATCATTCGTTTTGTTAACAGTTCCTTTTTCATTATACACAAGCAGTGAGTTAACATTTTAAAAGCAGTTTTAAGAGCTACATGGAAGAGGATTCAAGATGACTTCCAGACAGCTCTTCTTGTGAGTTTTCAGTACTTGGAATTTTCTGTGAAGACTGGCGAGGCAGTGACAAGCATCAGGGGTAAGAGGCTGTTGGCAAATAAAATTTCCATGATTGCTTGCAGTAGCATTTGTTTTTCTCTCTTCTTGATTAGGTAAGTTAAATAAATGTTGCAGAGTATTTATACATTTCGGAATACATTATTTTAAAATAACCTAAATTAGCTGAACTTTCTTGGCTTCTGTATGATTGCAAAACTCAAACTTTCTTGCCAACAGTTTTGATGTACTTTGTGTGATAATTCTAATTTTACTATTATTTTTAATCACAGTGATTACCCTCTTTTTGTGGCTAAATGAAGCCCCATGTAAATTACAGTTTCCATCCCATATTTTCCATATTTTGCACAGTATACTTGTATGACTTAAGATTTTACAAATAAAAGATAGAAAAAAACTAATTATATAAAACTAAACTAAACAACAAAGGCACTCTAGTTAAATTTGAATATGCAGACAAAATATCACTTATGAAGCAGATGATATATTTATATTAAAAATCTTCCAAAATCATGCACAGGAATAAGTAAAACATTGTAGTTTCCTTCCTAGAGGATTTAGTATTTAGTAAGTAAATTGTAGTTAATCAACTACAGTAATACAGTCATTAGTATTTAAGTATTTTGATATTGTCTGCAAATCAGCACGACCATGAGATAAATGCAGGCTTGGAAATATTGACACTATAAACTAAGATCCTCAGTTTATTTGGTTTGCAGCAACCTCTGGAATTTTGAAAACATTTTAGGGGTGCAATAGCTCCTTTGCAGAAGAAATCCATTTTGGTGGTATTGTCTGACCTGAAACAGAAAAGTCAGTTACAGCAGAAAGACCTGAGATATTTTAAACCTTGCAAATCGCCCCTATTTCTATCTTTAATCATTCTAACCTCCCTTTTTCACTGTGACATCACTACATCCTTCAACCTACATTTTGAGATACCCCAAAGACCTCTGTGTATATAAAGTCAGTTCTCTCACCACAAAAAAAAAAAAATGGCAATCTAATCCTTAGATGGATATATGACAGTTTCAAGAACTTAATATGCCTTCCTTTATTTTCTCCAAGTGACTTAGTACCAACTTGTTCTAAACACTTCCAAGGCAGGATCTTAATTAGAATTATGTGCTTTGTGTATCATGAAACTATATTCTATAAAAGCAATATTATTTTTGTCATCCATTTCAAGCCCCATCATAGGACTCGTCTGGCCCATCTGCCAAAATACTGGTATACTTCCAGTTATAGGAATTTTTTGCCTTATACATATACTAATTCATAAGCTTGTTTTGCTTCTTAAACATCTTTTTCTGCTTCTGAAAAACACATTTTAAGAATGTCTATTGGTAGTTCTCAAATTCTTACCTACTAAAACACTGACAGTTTCTGGCAGATGTGTCTGAACTATATTTATGTAGCTCCAGAACAGCTGTCTTTCATTTAAACTTAATATAAAGTGAAATAGAATTATAGATTATCAAATATCATACCCAACTAATCCAATCCATATAAAGCATAAGGGTTAAGTCACCCTATGGTATATGGTATCATTAACTGAGGGAAAAAGACAGTTTTGGAAGATCATCCTCAGGTTGATAGCATTCACAATTCTAAATTAATAATATATAGTTAATAATCTATTAACTATAAAATTATAGATAAAATTATATATATTTTAGAAAAATATACTTGACTGTTACAAATTTATTTGTTTAATACAAGAATTAGTATGCTAGATGCTTTTATTTCAGAACAATAACATATTTAAAACCTACAAACCTATAAAACATCTTGATGCAAAACTAAACAATTATATCCCTGATAAATTGTATCCGATTAAGTTAATGTCTTATTCACCAAGGTTTATTACAAAAATGCAGTATTTATTGCTTTTTACAACATTAGCAGTTAAAGTGCCATCTTATACTTGGGGGCAGGGGAGAAGTATCCAGAGCCAAATTTCTGCCATTGTTTCCCTTAATATTTTAAAGAGGCATTCTCATGATCTGCAAACCTAGGTGGTTTTTCAGGTTGTGGACCTGCTGTTTCAGGGTTATGCCATCCCACGCAGACTTAAAGATGGATCATTCTGATATCATGAGACCATCTTTGTTTTGTTATCATTTATCTAAGCCTATTTTATCAATTCAAGCCCTTATAGCAGAGCTGTCAAATTCCCGGCCCACTGGCCAGATGCATCACACACTGGCCATGCCCACGCCGAGTTTAGCAAAGGGGGAAAATGTCCACATGTCATGTGATGCTGTCGTGATGATGTGAGTTTGACACCCTTGCCTTACAGCTTCATAACTTGCTCAGCATGGTGTAGAGAAGCTATTGTAATATCATCTTCATTGTCATAATCATTTAGCTATGAAGTAAATATTTTTATTTTCATGCTGTGTTCATATGTATTCAGATTTCACTGTAGAAGTGTGTGAATAATAATGCAACTCAAGAAATGCCTCCTTTCACCATATGTCATATGGCATTCTTGTGTTTGAGTAAGTTACCTGCCCGACCATTAAAATTCCAAATCTTGTGCAATTTTTAGCAAAATTTCAATCATCAAAATATATTTCAATATGGTATCCCACGAGGGATATTACAGAACTGATGTGGCTAAAATAGGATATCACTTATTAGTCATTCAATTAAAATAGAAGACTTAAGTAGTTATTGCCAAATATTTGAAATAATCATAGAAAAGGCTAAAATCTGTTCTCTGTAAACTCAAAATGAAGAACTGAAATAATCGGTTTCAATTGTAGAGTGACAGATTCAAACTGAATGTTAGGGAAAATTTCCTAATAGTAAATAACAATTGGATAGCAGAACCAATACCTAGAGAGGTGATGGGTTCCTTCTCTATATAAAGAAACAAAGTTTGGCTATCTATTTGCACTGAACAAGGATTAGACTTCATAGTACAATGGTCCCTTACAGCTCTATGAATATTTATATTCTTAAGATTGGTTATAATAAAAAGGAAACAGGAAGAATTATGCAAGCCAAATTCGGCAAATGTAGTTCACTAAGCAACGATAAAGTTATGTGCCCAAGGATAAAAATTCATAACTTTACACCCATACTGACTGGATCTTAGCTGGTAGCGAATACTTAGGAAAGCCTCCTGGGGTTTTGGAAAATGAAAAAGTGGATGACTTTTTCAGAGTGGATGACTTCTACAAAATTATTGCTAATAGGGATCATAAGGAAAGAAAAGTAAATAAAACTGAAACTGTCATTTGGTAGATATTGCAGAGTTCACAAATTATAAACAGAGGAGAAGCTGGAGCAGCTTGCCTGTTTGCAAAGACCATTATGAAAAACAAGATAAAGCATGCAGATCATGGCTTCTCAAACTCTTTGCAACCACTTTTCTGGCAGTGGCCACAGGAGGCACCTCGATTTTCTTCTAAGTAACATATGCATCTATGTGCACCGTCTCTTCATGGACAAATTGGACTGTGTGCATAAGTGTGTGATAGACAGTGAGGGAGTGAGTGACAGAGCAAGTGCATTGGTCTTTCTGTGTTTCTGTTCTCCTTATAATGACCAGCTTATGATGTGTGTATTCTGCTCTGGATCGTGTGACTAGAAGACAGAAGACAAAGGACTTGGAATGAACAGTTAGCAACATTGTAATACTGTCCAACTGATCTTCCATACCATAGGAATGCATTGAGAACATGGTTTTGGTGGGTTTTTAAAAAACTTTCTAGCCCTAGGCCAAATTTTTAGGGGGAGTGTGTGATGGATGGAGTTGGTTTCTTCCCACTGGAGCAAATTTGGTTCTGTTCTGTTTTGTCTATGGATTGTTAGCTTGCTGCTGGTGAAACAAACAGACATCTAAACCACTTTTCATTATTTCTTTCCCCCAAGTTGGAAAAAAATGCAAACCGGGAAATAATATATGTATGTATAAAGATGTATAAAGTTATGTGTGGTGTCAACAGTGCATATGAAAATATTATTAGCTTAGATGAAGTAGTTGTATTCTAACCCTTCTTTGACCTCAGGTAAACTGCACGTAGTGTGGCACCAGAGATAGTTAAACAATAAGCTAAGTACATAAAGGGACATGGAAGAATAGGTGGGTGGAATGTGAAAAAAAACAACTTTATCACTACCTGAGAATGGAAGAGTGTGGTCAGCAGCTGAGTACATACTGAGCTCATGCTCTGACAAATGGAACCCATAATCTGCAAGCCAAGGAACAGAAAAGCAGACCAAACCAAATAGTTTGCTGAAAAACCTCACATACCAGATCTTCATCTGTGCTATTTTGCACTTTTCTCCATACCCAGATTACAGCTTGGCAGGCTAACAGTGGAGAGTGAATGTTTGCTTAATTTTTTTAAAAATAAATAAATAAAAAAAAATCACTGAATCTCAAGGTCTTGAGTATCTCATTGCATAAGAACTGGTTATTTCTCTGGAGTAGACACTCAGCCTATCCCCAGTGCAGTATGCAGTATCCTTCTCGGAGCAGAATTCCCTGCTAACAAAGGGCACACAGAGAGAGAAGATGGGCTCATGGCTGAAGCTGAATAGTGTTAAATTCAGAGTAAACAAAAATATATTTCTTTGTGTGGTGCATTGTCAAACTGCGTATCATTCAACAATGGAACATTACAAGCAGTAAGAGTGGAATCAGTCTGGACAACTATATAATGGGACTAGCCTAACTCAGTGGTTCTTAATCTTTTTGAAAGAATCTCTCCCTTGAGCCATTGAGGAAGTTATCATCGCGCCCCCCCCCCCCAACATAACCTCTCAATCACAATTCAGGGAAATAATTCTTCAATTTAAGGAAAAACAATACCGGTTTGTTGGCTTTATCCGAATGAATTCTTAGCAAATGGTCTTTCAGTCGGGAAGGCTTCATCGCTTCATTTGAAAATGTTTTCTCACAAAGAAGACAAAATGGAAGCTGTACGTTGAAAGGAGATGGAATGAATCCCAATTTCAGGTATTCCGTTGAATATTGGTGACACTTCCTCTTCTTGGCCATGTTGAGAGGTCTTCAAAATGAAAGGCACTAACTTCAAATTAAATTTTCAACTGCACCGGAACACTTTAAAATACACATGGATGTCGATAAAATTAATTTCAACAGTTACATTGTCATCACAGGGGACAGCTACTCAGCATGCGATGTTTCGAAAGAAGCGCTCACCTCTCTATCACTGCCCATTCTGGCCAATGGTGCGCCACTGTATGGGTAGAGTGATAGAGGCTGCTGAGCAATGTGCATGAAGATGAGCGATGCGTATTCACATATGTATGGCGTTCTGTACTGAAGCTAGCTGGAGGAACATTTTAAAACACAGTTCAATCCACTAATAGCGAGTGATCTGATCTTTTTGTATGACAGATATACAGTGGTTCACTGTATGAAAAAAGTATCAAAAGTCCCAAAACTTCTTGCTCCATCTCCCCCATATTGCCCCCCCTTCCATTTCTTTGCCCCACGGCACCCCTTTTCATTCCATCTCCCCCCTGAAAATGAAACCGCCCCCTGGGGGACAATATTGTCCAGGTTAAGAAACACTGGCCTAAATCACCATGTATGTGTATGCTTATGTATGTATGTAGTTACAGTACACAGTATGAGGTGGACATTTTTATCTTCCTATGGTTTGTATCTTTTGCTTTTATAATAGTTATTATTATGGATATTTAGATATTTTTTTGTTTGTATATTTTTACCTCATTGCTGTGTGTTGTCCATAGAACCTTTCAGTGAATTGGGAGCTAGTTAAACTTGGTAAATAAAAAAATAACATATAAATATGTAAGAAGTGAAAGAGCGAAACCTCTAACTTCCTTAGTCTCGATGCAATGCAACTGAATGCTTCTTTTTAACTGCATAAAGTTAGCAATGCTGAAGCAATACAGATGTGCTAGCAAGTAGAGAAGGCTTCCATTTATTGGGATCCCACAAAGTAATAATGGTAGTATTGCTTGTTTCTAAAACACTTTGCCACTTTCATACTGTGAAATTGGTTCATTTTCTGTGGGAAACATGATGGCACTTTAAGCTGTAGTTTAATCTGTTCAAGATAAAGCTTCCCTTGCTTAGAAACTACATCAGTAGGAGAACCAGTAGCACACACCTGTGGAAACTGATGCTGGACATATAATTATTTTCAATGAGTAAGCAATTTTCTTCAGGTCAGACAGGCAAAAGCCTTCTTATGTTGTAAGAGATGAGTACAGAGTTCACTGTTTTTGGATAAATAGGGTATTCTTTTGGGGGAAAAACATGAACGTACAAAAAATATGTACACCCAAAGAGATAGCATTTTAAATGGAAATAATTCAATTTGTATGACATATTTATATTAATGTATAATATTCATAATAAATTTTATTTGCTGAGTTAAATAAAATATAATTGCATGTTAAAAAGGTGGTTGTGAACAATGATTTGGAGGTCTTCAGGCAAACACATCCAATCCACAAGTTAGAATTTTATGACTAAAAAATTATGGTCTGGACATAACGAATGGCAATAGACATTGCTTGATCAATTGTGATATTATTGTTCAGTATTTTAAAAAGTGGGATAATTATATTCAGTGCTGTTGGAAATAGGAAGGAATCATATGAAAACTAAGTTTTTTTAAAAAAAAATCAAAATTTTATGCTGTTATAACAACTTGGTGCCATCTTATTGAACTTTATTTCTTAAACCACATGAATGTCGCAAAATTGCTTTTGAGTGTGGGAAGGAAAAAAAAAGAGCTAGGAAAGAACATTATATGCATTTTCTAAATAGAATTCATGAGATTCCCTTCAAAATTCAATTGGAAACATATTGAGCCTAAAACCTCTGAGATCAGTTTACTGAATCCCTTGGACTATATATATTTATATACCCTGAAGTTTCATGTATCTCTCCTACCATTTCCCTTTTACCAGCATTTCAATATAGAAAAATAATTAGGTCAGACTAAAATTGAACATGGAAGCCATATCTTGTTTGGCACCCAGAATCTTTTAAAAGCATATGTGATAGGTAACCATTAGGTATTCCCCAAAACCATTTGAATGCTAGTCCTACCAATACAGAAAGACAAAGCTGCTTACAAAGTAAATGTCAGAAAATGTTGTAGGGAATATAGCAGTCATTACAGAATAGCAGAATTTGGAAGGGATTTTGGAGGTCTTCTAGTCCAACCCTCTGCTCAGGCACAAATCCTATACCATTTCAGACAAATGGTTGCCCAATATCTTCTTAAAAAGTATTGAAGCACTTACAACTTCTGCGGGCAAATCATTTCACTAATTAATTGTTCTAACTGTCAGGAAATTTCTCCTTAGTTCTAGGTTGCTTCTCTCCTTGATTAGTTTCCATCCATTGCCTACTTTCCATCCTTGTCCTACTTTCCGGTGCTTTAGAGAATATGTTCACCCCATCTTCTTTGTGGCAGCTGCTTAGACATTAGAACACTGATATTACGTCACCCCTAGTCCTACTATTCATTTTCATTCTTTTCATACCCAATTCTTGTTAGTTCACTTGATTTCCATATATGAAACCAAGACAGGGCACCTTCTTATCCTTTACCTAAATTAGCAAACCAGCCTATATATAGCTCCATGTGATTCTTTTCACACCAAATTCTCACCTCACAAGAAATTAAAATAAGGGAGTGTAGGCAGTCTTTTGCAATAGAGGTGAGGTAAACATATGAAATAAAATTTGCGTTTAACTATTGTTTTCTGAAATAGGAATCAACAAAATCATCATTGGCAAGTGCAACAAGGAATTGGTTGTTGCCGACAAAGCATTCATGGCAAGCTATGGAGAATAAGGCATGCCCT
Source organism: Pseudonaja textilis (assembly GCF_900518735.1). The sequence continues at coordinate 13,499,359 of NW_020769338.1, forward strand.
TAATGAGAGTAATGTTTCAGGTAGGATCAATATAAAGGATTTCTGGTAAGAAATATACTATTTATTTAATGGTATTTATTAAAATTATTTATTAACTATAATTATTCTATTTTGTTGTAAGTAAACATCTCACTGGAGATAAAGAAAAAAGGGACACAGAAAGAAAACTACACCTAATATGCTTATTGTTATAAACATATACACATTTTGTTCAAACACTCAGTGTAACTTACTTATTGCCAGAGGCCAATTAGATCATGTAGAAGGAGCTCGAGCTAATCTAATTGCCCCAATGGTCCATTTATTCCTGTTTTTTAATGTCTTTATAATGTTAGAAAATGATCAGTAAACATGCCCTCCAGCATGAAAACTCCAGTGTCTCAAAAAGGGGAAATTCAGTTCAGAGGACCCAATATTTTTCTGCAAACAGAAATCTTTAAATCTTTATCGTAGGCTTAATTCTAAAGATGCTATTAAATAATATCATTTTCATTCTAGGAAAACTGAACTCCAACTTCCCTTACAGTGAAAAGTAATTATATTGTGTATTATAATTTATTAGTATCTTAGGAGACCAAAAAGTCATTGACTTTTTGCAAAAAGTCTTGCAAATTTTGAAGCTCAACCGTCTTTTTTCAAAACATCATTGCTATAATAGCAATTATGTTTACATTTTAGGAATATTTTCTCTGCAATAAGTACCATTATGTCCAGGAAGACCTACTGCCTTATATTTAGAATGGCAATCTAAATTACTTCAGTAATGCCCAACTTTTATTATTGATGCTCTGATTTTATCATTTGCTACATTTGCAAAGATGTTTACTGAACTTTGTTAGCTGTATCTGCTGCAACATGAAATTCATAGATGTTATACTTATTCTCCCCCATTATTCTAGTGTGAAGTATGTTTGTATATATTTATGTGCAAACTGGAAATTAGCTAAGTATGTGCATTATCAGTATACACATGTGGAGATGCTCAAATTCATGCATAGCCCACTGCCTATTTTATGACCAATGTTTATTTAAAAGATTTATGTAGCCTCTCATCTTATAACCTACATTGGGTGGCTTCCACAAAGTTCTGTGAAATTTGGGATATGTAGAACTGAAACTTTGGTTTTATTTGGTATTTAAGGCAAACTTAATGCCTCTTTTCCTCTCCAAAAATGATGATTACTTTGTTTTTAATGCTGTTTAAGTTGAACAAATCTAAGAATCTTACAAAAACTATACAAATAATAATATCAAAAAACAATACATTTCCATGTATTATACAGTACTTTATCATCAATAATAATACAGAAACAGAGAAAACTGACAGTAGAAAAAGATCTAATGGTCCATTGAATCTGCCTTTTTAGTTTAATTGATTAAAAAGCAAACAAAAACAAAAATGAATTTACTTTTTTATTTATTATTTTTATATTGTATTTATTTTTATTTATAAAATTAATAACAACAATAGTGGAGATCCCACTGCTTATAGACACACTTGGTGCCATGCCAAAAAGCCTTGGACAACACTTGGAAAATCTGCACTTGCTTTTTGGTTTGAGGTGACTGATTGGCTTATAATGTGATACAATATGCAAATATAAAAATGTAAAAAATTATAAATATAAAACAGTTTAAAATTACAATGAAATTATAAATGAGCTAATTACTTGAATCCACACATATACAATACAACATCCTGGTTCTTGGGAAGAGAATCAAGGCTGATGTATGTATGAAGGTTAGCACCAGCTAAAGAATTTGCAACTGTGATTTAATATTTGTTGTGTATATAACAACTTGAATAACTAGCACAAGCATACACTCCGGGTGCTTCTCTGTTGTTCCTGAATTTTTAGTGTAAGAAATTCAGGTCTTAATAAGCTTTCTAAATGTTAACAGTTAAAATGGAGGCTTTAGAATGGGGGTAATTGATTCTATAGAATGGGAGGTTGTCCGTCTTCTTCATTTCTTGTAGATTAATCTCAATCAATCACAAAAAGTGCCTTCCAGATTTTTAAAATACAATTTTATCTCACATATATATTATTAAAAGAATTCTAAACTGGGACAAAGTTAAAAAAAAATGCAATACTACAGTTTACTTTGACTCTACTGACAACTTATTTTATCTTTTTGGATGTGGAAGAAGCATGGTAAGAAGAATATTGAACTTCTGAATTTTGATGTTGGAGAAGACTCCTTTGGATATCAAGAAAATGAAAGGATATCACACAATTCAACACTTAGTTCTCACTCAAGGCACAAATGACCAGGCTCAAATTATGTTACTTCTGTGAAGTCTTGGTTATGTGAAGACTCGGTTTCCTGGAGAAAGCTCTAATGCTGCAAAGAGGAGAAGACAACAAGGTGGATAGACTCAGCTACAGTAGTAATGAATGGACTGATGGAAGTCCTGAAATATCAGGTTAAGGATAAATTTTCTCTTTTATTTGTTAAATTAATTTGCCACCTGCTTCAACAAATTATAGGCAGCTTACAATAAAAAGGGGAAAATGAAAAGGAGCAGGTGTAAAACAGAATAGATGTAACAAAAATAGAACAATAAACAATGATAAAAGTAACAAAAAATATCATGGAGAAGTTCTATCTATGTGATTGCTAAGAGTCAACATAATTATTCATAATTTAATCTTCTGTTACTATTATTACAACTGTTACTTTTAACCCACCCAATAACTAAACTTTTTTCAATTCTTACAAATAAATAAAAACAGTTCAGTTTTATTTCCTGCATCCTTCCACATCCATGAGGAAATAAAAAAATCAAGATAGAATTTACAGTTGTGATTGAAGCCCTAATCTTTTTTACATGCATCACTCATATAAAAAGGAGACAGGTTTTGTTCATATAGCTTTGATCACCAATCTAACTTTTTTGACACATGGACATAATAACTTATTTCTATTTCTAAATGAAGTATTATATTTAGTGACGTGATTAGCTAGAGAATACCAAAAGCAGACAACATAACTGCAATCAGTATTTTTCTGCTAAAACTGTGGTATGGATTGGTTCCATCATAATGCACAGAGCAACACTGTGTTCTGCAACTGCAGTTAAATCAACATTAAATAAATTTTATTTTTCTATCTACCTGAAGTTAAACAAAAATGTCCTTGGATATTATATCTCACATGAAATGATTGGCATGCATATTCTAGATTAAATCTGCATGAACAGTAGGCAAGGTTTAATGTATGTTATAGAACATTAAAATGAGCATTCAACCACAAAAGCTCTATAAACATGCTTTGCCATAAATCATATGCATATATATTACTGCTAAAGTTCTTCTCAAACCTGAATGTTAATGATGTGATTCCAATCACATCCATTTATTGATCTTATGGACTCATTAAAACCATATTAAATCATTAAACTTTACTCAAGGATATTTGGAATCTTAATTTGAAAACATTATCCTGATCAGCTTGAACAATTTAATAGGAAACTAGTTGCTTTTAACATTTAACCCAATTCAGTTAAGAACCCTAGCAGATTTCATTCTGCTATTTCAAAAATACTTCGTGTTTGATGCGCTATACAAATGTGGTGTATGTTGCTTCCACAGATTCTATGCATCTTATGAAGCTGACCAATCATTTATTAAAACTTATGTTATAGTAAAAATAAATGTGTAAATTCTGAAGAATTTGTGCTGCAAACAGACTGACATGAATATTTTTCTGGAAATGATCTGCTTTAAAACCCTGACCATGTATAGCAGTTTGGGTTAAATATAATCTAAATACAGTATATTTCAGTTCCCAAGTACCTTATAAATTCCCCCTTTTCAATCATTTCTAAATGCAAAATGTCTAGTTATAATTAAAATAAAATTGTACTATTAATCATGGGAAAGTATTCTTTAAATGAAAAAGAAAAGAAAAGCACATGCCACATTTTTTTCCTTATAAAGATGAAATATTCTTGTGGAAATGGCCTCAATTACTTTTTATGAATAGGGTCCTTGGTGACTAATTCTTTTCTGGAGAAGGTAACAGGCAAATGTTATCCAGCTGCATTCCTCTGGAAGTTTTCCCAGTCTCTGGAAAAGAAAACTACTGTACCTGGAGCACAATATCAGGCAGTCAGTGAAACATAATATTGGTATAAATAATGCAAAAATCTTTTTCCCCTCTACTGCTGCTTGGTGCCATATAGGATAGGTTCAAGATTTGTTTTTCTTTACTCAATTCCATTTTTAGTCCAGTAAATTCAAAAATGTGGGGTTGGCTTGTAACCCTTCAATTGCCCAAAGTACAGAAACAAAGCAATCTGTTATCTAGGGCAGTAATAGAAAATAAAATTCTGTTTTGAGCCACTGTGCGACATAGGCACACAGATTTCATTGCAGCCAGGGAAAACTAACACTTTTTAAGGAAAATGACATCAGAAACAGTATATATCTCTTTCATAATTTATAGTCAACATGCCAAACAAAGCCACCACCAGGCTACTTTTTACTGTTTGTGCTGCTTCCTCCCACATCCTTCAGAGGAGTAAGAATCAATTGATACTGAGTACATATCTATATGTAACCAGCCTGTGCATAAACATTATTTAGGAAGGTGAAACTGCCATTAGCAGTCCACAGAACATAGAAGGCTGCTTAGAGTAGAGCTTAGAGCACAACACTATGTTCAACACATATATTAGGACACAACTTTTTGTGCTTTTTCTTTGTTTTTTAATTATGTCAAGATGTTACACCATGGCATCCCAGCTCAGAACATTGGAAAACCATTTTTTAATTTAATTGAATTTAATTGTGACTACACTTGGACCATTTTTCAGGAGTTGCATGAAACAGAATTCTGTCTGGAGTCTCAGATTGCACATTCTTTCTACTTAACAAAAATTGCAATATTTGTCCTTTCCAGTGTTCCATTATTTTATTTTTAAAAATGCAAAAAATGCAGTAACCCTCTATATTGTTCAAATTATGTTTTCTAAATGTATGTTTTTTTAAAAAAAATTAAACATTTATGTGAGTCATAGATTCCATAAATTATATGTCTATTTGTGTTTTGAAAGATTAAACTATTTGTCGAAAAGAAAGCCACAATATTTCCACATTCTTAATCTTGCCTTTGTTGGCAGAAATGTCCATCTGGGTTCAGTTCCAAGTGGAGAGAAAGACACTGTTTGGAAAGATGGTTTAATGGTGGACAGGACCACATGGTTTGAAGTCCTGGGCAACTGAGCACATGGGTGATATATCTCTTGGGCTTTGCAAGAAATCTTTCCTATTGGTTGTCAGACTTCCAGGGGGCTATGCAGGGGTCCAGCTAAACTTGTAGTCTGTCTGTGTCCCAGGCTTGGTTGAATCTTGCTGGGTGATGATGTAATGAAGAGGGTAGTGTTCTGAAAGGATGTTGAGCAATTCCTATTATGGCTTAATGCTTTTGTCCTGGTTTGGATCTTGAGTGATGGTTAATCCTATTATGTCCTGAGGCTAAAGATCCTTTGTTTTGTAGATAAGCTGGCCCAGCCTTTTGTCTTATAGATAGGATGGCCCAGTATTTCTGGGGCTATTACAAAGGTGGGTGCTGCTTTCCAAGAGCATGTTTCTCCTTTTCTCGTTCAGAGAGGTTTAATATTTCCTAGAATATTTCATTCTTCTAGGAGAGGGTGGGGGCTAACTTTCTACACATTTATTAAGTATTTTAAAATATAGATAATTTTATAATGCTTCTGTAAATTCTTGAGCGAAAGACTTGGAATTAAGAAAGACTTGGAACCCCTTCGAGGTTAGCGAAAATGAACCCAAACTCTAGTCCAAAATGTTGGAAATGTAAAAACATAGAGGGAACCTACTTTCATATGTGGTGGACCTGTAAAGAAGCCCAGAAATACTGGCAAAAAATTAGAAAATGGCTGGAGGAGATAACCAAAGATCAAACTGAATATAAACCAGAGTTCTTCCTACTAGGGATTTCTGATAAACATTTTCCTAAAAAGACGAAATATATAATAATTCATATTCTAACTGCAGCCAGATTAGCATTTGCTCAGTGCTGGAAATCATCCCGTTTACCTACAGATCAATTGGTCATTCAGAAAATATGTGACTGCGCAGAAATGGACAATTTAACCATAGCTCTTAAAAATAAAGAGTCTTCAGCATTTGATAATAATTGGAATGCATGGTATAATTGGTTATATCAGAGATAAACTGTTCAATGAGCATAAATAAGCATAAATATCCATAAATAGCAATAAGATGTGTATATTTAAAGTAAGAGAAGAATTGGAGAATTGGATCTTGTAGACTGTCAAAAAGAATATTTGTCTGGTTTTAACGTATTTTCTTTTTTCTTCCATTTCTCTGTTTTGTTTTTTTGTTTTTGTTTTTTTTTTCCTCTCTTTTATACTCCTTTTTCTCCTTTTTCGGTCGCAAGACCGAGCGTTTTTTTTTTTTTTCCTTCCTCTCTCTTTCTCTTCTTTCTTTCTTCTTTTTCTCTCTCTGTTTCTTATGTAATGTTGTTATGTTATTTTTTTAATTGTAAATTCAATAAAATTTATATGCAAAAAAAAAGAAAGACTTGGAATCATAAAAAAGAAAACGAGAATTATACAGGAAAAAATTGGAAAGTTTTCATTACAATATTTTCAATTAATGCTAATATGCCCATTTGAAAAATAAATTATTTTGCAAAGTCCTAGTCTTCTAAAGATGCAGTCTCCTATCTGCAGGAAAATATATTTACAAAATTCCACTTCCACAATTATCGTTATATGGAGAATTACTTAGTATACAGACAATAAAGTTGTAGTTTTGAGAATCTCTAGCCTAGATTTTAAATAAGAAATATTTCTCACAGAGTACTCGTTTACATTTCCAATCAAATAACTTCTGGGACAAGAAACTATTTTTGTGTTTTAATGCTGTATATGGCTATATATCCATGGTTGCAATGGCTAAAGTTTCTAGGAATGATTTCAGTGTCAGAGCTGCCCAGAGTTTCCATGCTCTGTTCACAACACAACTGTTGTTGTATTGGATAGCTGTAACACCAGCTATCCAACCAGGAAGAGTTCTACTAATCATCACAAACAGTCATGCTCTCCAGGAATATCTATGTCTGCACTACAAGCAGGGGGCAGCAAATCTCCTTCTATTAAAGAAAGAACCAAAATTAATTCAGATCTCCATAGATATTAATGAAGTCAAAACACACTGTTGATGGAAGTCTGTAAGATTCAATTTATGTTACAAAAGAGAAACTCTTCAGCTGAGGAATCCATCAACAATGAAATTTCTGAAATGTAATATAGATTATTTTCAATATTGACAAAAGAGTAATTCTTTCCATTGTTAAATTAAGGGCTGTCTTGACTAGTTAATGAGTTATTGGATGTTTAAATTCAGTAGAAAAAGTGTCTTGGAAAATTGATGTAAGCATTCAGAGTGTTTATTTAGCATGACAGAAGAAGAGAAAGTTGTCATAGCATACCTAATCATTACTGGTTCAATAGGATTTTATTATTAGAGGTAGATACTGAAAGCATTATGTGTGACATATTCTAAATATATAGTTTTGTGAAATTAGAATAAAAATAGTACACATACACACACATATCTAAAGAACTTTGAGCTTTTAAGCTGCTCCTTTTTCCTTTCTTCTTCAATATTTCTGAAGATCAGATTATACTTGGAAACTAAGATCTCTGCTTCTTTCATTAATTTATAGATACATAAATCATTTTTCATATCTTTTCATTAAATTAGGCAAAACAATAACATCTCAAGAGACTTTTTATCATTGGTATTGTGAATTCTTTGAGTCTGCCTTCGCTGTTAAACAAGGAAGTTAAATGTGCCTGAATTATATTTTTAGAAATAGTCTTAGGCAAAATTAATTTTAATGATAAAATGAAAATAATAGTATTATTCTTTCCAGATGGTATTCATTTGAAAGTGTTTAAGGAATTAAAATATAAAATAAATAAACTTCTAATAAAACGGTGTAATGTGCCCCTAAGATTGGCTTCTGCAATATAAGCGCACCAACATGGCTACTGTCCCTGTCCTATTGTTTCTTTTTTTTTCTCTTATTCATATCTATTTCATGTATTCATAAAATGTTTATACTTATACCTGTTATCTAATAATTGTTTGACAAAATAAATAAATAAGTAAATAAAATAAAATATTTAGAAGTAATTACTGTAATAGCATTTCCGAACAGGGATCCAGAAAATGCCTGTAAATCACAAGAGATTAGTTTGAGATAAATTAGAAGAATCTGTAATTAAATATAAAATTATCAAGCACAGAAAAACAAAAATCTTGCTGAGAAATAATAAACCTACCTTGTAAAAGATAAGACTTATCGTGCTAAGATTTTAGATAGCCTTAGGAGTATCAAAAAAACATCTGGATAAATCATTCAGCTGGTTTTCAGCTACTTTTTTCCAGAATTTCAAAATAATTTGCCAGAGTTTCTACCACATGCTTAATGGTTTAAGAAGACAATTCTTTTTAAGAACTAGTAGCTAATTTTAAATACTTATTGAAAACAAAAGCAAAGAATATAAATCTATAGTATGAACCAAGGAATTAAAGCTTAATATTTCCATACATGATCTAGCATCAATCCTGAGAATCTATCTACAGTTGTCTCAGAAGTGCTTTCCAGTTGCCAGAAAGTCCAGTTGCCTCTTGAAAAAGCACCTTTGGGACAACCATGACCTGGATGTCTGAGAATCTCCATAGACATCTATCTACAGTTGCCAGAATCAAAATATTAGTAAGGATTTCAGAGTGGTGGATAGATAACAACAACAAAAAATAAATCCCAAATTGTTTGAGTGGATTTTAAAATGGCAAATAGACTCAGGATATCTATTTTTGATGCCCCAACTGGTGTCTTACTATTCATATTTTAATTATGTAGAGACTCAAATATGTTGTGTCCTTTTGTCAATTTATCTTTGAGATATATATGACTACCAGTTGATGCAGATTGTTTTTCTGCCTTCCCATTGTGTTGAGTAAACTATTGCTGAGACAGTTAAGAATGGGAAGAGAGAAATTAGCCTATGGCAGGGGTGTCAAACTCACCTAGCCCATGGAGTGCTTAAATCAGGCCTGCAGAGCTGGTCTGGAAATATCAAGGGACTGGCCCGCAGTGCCTTTGTCAGCTAAAACATACTGTGTGCAGCCCCCCATGCCTCATTTCCACCCACCATGGCTGAAAAACAGACCAAAAATGCCCCCAATGGCCAAAAAAACCAGGCCAAAAATGTGCCATGGGATCCATTTTTGGTGGCAGATTGCTGCAGGAGGCCATAGAGTGTGAAAATGAGGCATGGGGGGGCCACGTGCAGACCCCCGTGCCACATTTTGGCCACCCTACTGCTCCCTGCCCCCTCGGCCAGCACATAGAGGAGAACTACAATGCTGATCTAGCCCTCAAAGAAATCCAATTTGACACCCCTAGTCTGTGGGATGAAGTTTTCTAGCTCTGTCAAACATACTTGGTTTCAGTTATGATTCAATATGAATACACATGTTTCTAAAATAGTTTCTATATTTTAGCATTATTCATACATTTTAAACTTACTTTTGCTTAATGCACAGAATGGAAAAAAAAACAGAATAAAAATTTGACCTTAAAACCTTAATTGACAAAGACTAGTTTAAATCTTCAGCAGTGCCTAATAAATTTAGCTCTATTATGAATCATAAGAAATGTTAGCATGATGCATTCCCACTGTCACTGAACTAGTTAAAGGCACTGAGCCATAACTAAATTGTTGTGACATTTCTCAACCCTACTATTACCTATCAGATGAGGGAAAGAAAAAATCAAGGCATCAGGACAAGCTTCCATATTGATGTGCTTGCTGTTGCCATTAATTGATGTAAGAGTATAAGCCTATCCATCAATAATAGCAAGCAATCATCTCATTGTAAAATAAATAAAGCACCTTGATATTATGTTTGTTTATGAATCTTTGGTTGAGATAAAAGAATGTTACAAGCTAGAAAAATAAATATTAATAAATATCCACAAATAGCATGTTTCTGGTGTAATCCATCACATACTTTACTAATCTTAAAAGAAAAAACAAAAGCCTGACAGCTTGCTCTTATTCTCTTCATATTTTATTTTTCAAAGTTTTTAGCATTTTAAAAATTTAGAAAAGTTTTAGAATCAGCACTTCAGCCAAATTGGTTATGAAAACATTAAAAAAAATTGCCTACTGTTTATTTCATGGACATAATGCAAAGCATTTTTCATTTCTGGAATATATTGTGAATGGTAATAAAAGAAAATCAATTTGAAAGCTCATTTTATCTGCAAATGGGAAAAAACTGTCTTGGCTGGGGGAAAAAACAGTTTGTTTTTTTTTAACCCACATCCTCTGTGCTCTTTGGTTTAACTGTCAGCTGTAAGAAGTATAACAGCAAAATATTGTACAGATATTCTTTCAACATTCAGTTGTACTGTTGGGATTTTACTTTAATTAGGAATGTCATCATTTTTAACAGATATGGGACACAATGAATTGAGCTTGATGTTTTGCATAATCATATTAATGAAGGGAACTGTTGCCATTAGTTTCTCTTCTGTTGGAGACAGAGAAATAATTGAGAGATGCCATTTTATATATGAAACATTTGCTTTAAAATAACAGTTTAAGGTAGAAGCAACTGTAAATGGTAACAAGACAAACAGCCCTGCCATATTATTTAAGAAAACAACTTTAAACATAATAATCTAATCAACAGAGAGAAATGCCTTTTCATCTGGATGTATCTTTATCTTTAATTCAACATTTGCTTTATGTTGATCATAAAAGATAATGGCTGTAGTTTTTAAAAAAACAGAAAGCTCTTCTGTTAATATCTATTTCTCTAAGCAGTATAGGCATCTGTCACAATCTCACAGTTTTTCCAAATTATGCAAAAATCCAATGATTTATCTAGGTTTTTTTTATATTTAGTTAAAAGGACTGACATAGTTTTCCAAACATGTTTTGGTTATATATCTTGCAAGGTGTGTGTGTGTGTGTGTGTGTGTGTGTGTGTGTATTATGTATCTGTGTGTATAACTGTGTATATATATGTGCATGTGTGTGTGCACATATACACACACATATACACATAAATATTGTAAGTATACACATATACAATACACACACACACACACATGCACACATACAGTCTGATTTATAGTAACAAGCTTAAATATTGGAAATTTATTTGGCAGAATGATATTCTTGGAGTTCTTACATAAGGCCAAAAGACCAAAATGAGTATTAGAATTAATCATTTCAGGATAAACTATAAACCAACAGATTCAACTTCTTTGAAATAAGAAAGTGTTTCTCCTGAATCTTATAGCATGCTTTTTATATATTTAATCTTCTAGAAGGTACAGTATATTTAGACAATAGGCTAAAACAAAGAACTGTGATTATTCTAACTAGCACTACTATGCCTATGAAATCCTGACATTTCTGATATATTTAGTTGTAGCAATTCTATTGTAATTATACATCTTCGTGCACTTCATAGAAACTCATTGTCTTGCTTTCCACAATATAACATAAGCATCATCACAAAAACAGAGGAGTTCATGAACAATTTAAAATCATTTATACAAGGGGTTGGATTATGTTGCTCAAATATGCATATTCACACAGCATAGTATATTGAAGAATCTGTCTCACTCAAGACAAATTTCAGACAAGCCAGACTGGCCTAGTGATTAAGGCACCATGTTAGAAACTAGGAGACTGAATTCTTATCCATTAGATATGAAAGCCAGCTTGGTGGTTTTAAGCCAATTACTATTTCCCAGTCCAAACCAGTCCAAATAGTAGGAGGACTATTAGGTATGTTTACTGCTTTTGAGTTATTAATAAGAATAATAAAGGTGAGAAATAAATAAAAATCACTGTGTTTCAAATCTTTCTACATAGTTGGTCTCTAGGTTGATTCAGATATTTGAAGAACTTTCTATTTTTGCTTGTAGCCATGCAGTGCTAGTTCTATTTCCTGCTTTAAGGTTCTCTATTATTTTATGTAGTATTTCATGCAATCTTCAATTACTAGGTGTTGAACTTTTGGTTTTTCCCCAGTATAGTTTTCATTGGGTACATAGTGAAACTGGTTTGTTTCTTCTTTTCTTTCCTACTTTCCAATTGATTACCCACTATTAACTTGATGTTCCCATTGAAACTTCTTAAAACTTAGCCAGCTATAGGTATTTTATAATAATTATTATTAAATTAGAATTCTGGTCTAAAATATAGCCTTGATTTGACTGCATTTCTAAATAAACATGGTAAGTTCATAGACAGATAAAATATGTAATATTATCTTAGTTGGTGATCTTGGAACCCACAAATTGGATAACATGCAACCTGGATTGTAGTTCCTTCCTAACTGTATCTGTTGGATGTTAGAAATTTTTTATGGATCCCATACAGGCTCTTACATGAAAGCAATTGAGGAGCCATAGAGCAAATTTCACAATGCAACCAAATTTTTCTTACTGATAGAAATGAGGTAATTGACTTGTGCTGATTTGATTTTTGCTTTTTCTGATGGAGATAAGTTATTTACCACTATATATAGAAAAGGTAGATTTGATCTCTCAGGCTTTAGGTTAGGGTGATTGGGGACCTGTTACATAAGTCTGGTAACTGGTTGTATGGATAATGTTGACCACATTCTTGTTCTTTATTTCCAGAATCAGTCTGGAGTTTGGTAGTGCTTAAACCATATACATTAAATTAAAATTGATTTTAAATACAAAATAGTTAGTACTATCAACTCCCTGCAGATACATATTAGAAAAGTAAATGATAAATCAAATACCTTCATTATTCTTGGATACATTGATATTTTAACACTTCACCAATGTTAACTGGATTACTGCTTTAATATACTACTTTCATGTTGCAATATAGCCTCAGATATACTATTTTAAGTTGAAGATCTCGTGCGTCTAATAATTTTAAACAGGAATTGTCAAATGAAAACAGGAAAGATTATTAAAGTTAAGACTGAGCAATATCTCTCCACAGAATTTGGACATAAAAATGGAAGACTTAAAGAAGACTTCAACAGGCAGAATCTACCTTAATGTTAATAAAGGTTAAGGATAGGATCCAATATAATGACGTTCTTAAAAATTCTTCATTATTTTAGTGTTTGCATTTAGTTTCTCACAGACAGCAGTATCTGTAACTGAAAAGTAGACAGTATTCTGACAATACAATATATTTCTCAGAGCAGATCATCAAACAGACCCCGAAGAAATGAAAGCGAAGAAGGCATCTATAGAGCTATAGACAAAAATCAGTATATTATCAGAAATTTCCTTTTTAAAAAGAAACCTAATATAATTCCTGTGCATATATGTCTAAAATTTAGGACACACAAATTTTATTTTAATATCACTTCTGGATATTTTTCATAATAGAAAAATGTATGTGTATATTTTTAAAAATAATAGGAAATGGAGATTTTGGAATTTTTGAATTTTTGAACTCAGATTTTATACTGAGGCTATATAGACTAAATTGGAGAATATACCATTTAAGTTTCAAGGCTTAAGGCTGTTGCCTCCTAAACTCTGAAACTCTCTGCAAGGATACCCCATTCCTAAGAAACAATAATGAAAAATGATAAAAATGCAACTTAGGATGTCATTGCATTGGCTTTGCCTTTTCATATTTTCACTGTGATGTTGTATATAGATACAAAATGGTGGGGAAGAGTGAAGAAATCCACCATGTATCCCCATAGTAACTTGGGGACTCAATGGCTAAGGGCCTAAGCTTGTACTTAGAAAAAAAAATCAAGTTCAAAAATCAAGTTCAAGTTCTGCTTTGAGAAGTTACAAATACATGCTACAGTTGCTCCTTCATGCATTCTGAAGCACTTTTTAGAAACAAAATCATCTCTATAATCAATCAATCAATTGTTCCAATCTCTTTCTCTCTCATATTTGTGGATGAAATATATAGCCATTTAGCTGTAGAAAGCAAACTCTATTAAAATCAATATAACTACGAGGATTACAGCTGAAGTAGATGGCTTTGACAATCCCTTTGTGGTTTGTGGGTTGTACCAGCCACTAGAGCTGATTTAAAGAAGTTGCTTCTGCTACACAACCTCACTAAAGAATTTATGGAACACAGAATAGTTATTTGCTTATCTAATAAATGCATCCAAATGGCTCATTTGCTGGTTACATAATTGTGATTTTTTCCCCATGAATACTTCTCTCTTTCTCTCTTTTAAAATTCATTTTCATTTTCTCTTACTATATTTTTCTGTTCTTCTAAGAGCACTGAAGGAGGCATTGTTACAGACCCCTCACATCCAGGACATAAACTGTTTCAACTCCTTCCCACAAAACGATGCTATAGAGCACTGCACACCAAAAAACTAGATACAAGAACAGTTTTTTCTCAAAAGCCATCACTCTGCTAAACAAATAATTCCCTCAACACTGTTCAACTATTTACAAAGTCTGCACTACTAAGACTGATAATCTTCTCATCACTCCTTATCACCTGTCCCCTCCCACTTGTGACTGTATGACTGTAACTTGGTCACTTGTATCCTTACGATTTATATTGACTGTTTCCTAGTATAATTTGATTTCCGATTGCACTCTATGACTATTATTAAGTGTTGTATCTTATGACTTTTGACAAATGTATCTTTTCTTTTATGTACACTGAAAGCATTTGCACCAAGACAAATTCCTTGTGTGTCCAATCACACTTGGCCAACAAAAAATTCTATTCTTCTATTCTATTCTATTCTATTCTATTCTATTCTATTCTATTCTATTCTATTCTATTCTATTCTATTCTATTCCTGTTCTGTTCTGTTCTATTCTATATAGCAAAGAAAGATAATAGTACTGATAGTAAGGCAATAATACAGCATTATACTGTGTATTTAAACATTTTACTAAAGTTAAATTTTCTCTTCTCAAATATCTTTATAAAGGGTGATCAGATTCATAGAAGAAATGTGGACTGCTCCTTGTGGCATGCTTGCAATTATTTCAAAAATAAATTACTAAAATAAACAAATAGAAGATGTTATTCATTTCTTTTTATATAGCCTAGTCCAGTTTTACTATGTCACTCATCACAAATCTGTTGGGACTACAGTCCTCAGTATTCCCATCCAACATGCTAGAAACCTACAAGGCACAATGAAGAAATTTCTGAAAAAGAGGAAATTTTCTGCAAAAATTTAGAGTATTTCATCCTCCTAAAATCTTAGTTTCACTTAAGATGATATTTTATATATTTCCACTTATTGTGGATTCAAGAATATTGAAGCCGAACCATTACAAATTATCTACCTTGCATCCACCTGAGAAAATGGTATCCCAGAAGTCCGAACCTGTAGTTGCCGGCATAGAGCTTTGTTGCATAATCAGATATCCCAAAGTTGGCTTTTGTTTCTGTTTACATCAAAAGAAACAGCAAAACCCTACCTAGGTATATTGTGGTCATTATATTATTAAAAGCATTTGAGAAATATTTTAAAATCTATAATTATTTGTGAATCAGGTATTATTATTATAATTACATAAAATTGAAAATGTAAGTGTATCTTTCATACTAGTAACAATTAAGAGATCATACAAAGTATTGAAAGAAATCCAGCCAATTTCACATCTCCAAATATTTCAACAGGACTTGAGCAAGACTATAGCCTTCTTCAGCCATATTGTAATTCCAAATTGGAAATAGAGTATGATCATACATAGATGTATGATCCCTACCCTCTTCAGTCTCCATGTGTGGCTGGCCAAGAGTTTGATGGGAAGTGATTTGAAAGGGAGGTATAGATCTCTAAATAAACTAGGATATGAATAAAGCAGATTCTGAACTGTCTAGATTGCTCCAAATTACTTAGAAGGGTCCCTGGCTGAACAAGTGAAGATCATGGAGAGAAACGAACTAGCTTGCATACCCTGTCCTCTACCCATTTCACATGAAGAGGATTGCTTTTCCAGGCGTCTCCCCATGACTTTCTCACTATTTCATACTTCATTTATTTTTAATTCAATGTATAATAGACACATTTGGAATCCTATTTCAGGTTTTCATTGAATAACATATGAATTTCATATGTTTTTACTTAATCATCTACTATTTCTAGAAATTTGGTTTCATTCAGAAACAAGATATTCTTAATATTTAGTTACTTGTTAACAAATGAGCATCTGAAGGATGGAAAGCTAATTTAATAATGTTTTTGGACGTTTTGATTTTGAATGTTAGAATTATAAGATAGCCCTCAGGTGGTTGACATTCACAAAAAGAGGAGAATAGTTATCTTGTATACAAAAGTGAAAACTATATGGGCCAAACTACAAGAATCTCTGTGTGTATGTGTATGTGTGTATGAATCTAAAAGCCAAGCTAGATTTTTAAATCAGCCCTAGAATAACTGAGGCAGTAATATTTCAAGTTTTGCTGCACATTATTAGGGATACTCAGGAATACTTTAGGATTAAACACTGAGATGTATTTCCTTCTAGATTTATTAGACTCCTATATTGCTAGAAAAGTTACCCAACCTTACCTTTTGAGCCTAGACAGGTCCTGGAACTCTATTGGATTGTTTTTATTCTATCTCATTTCCATGCTAAACTAGTAGTCAAACAAACAAAGCCACAATTTTATGGAAGGGAGAACCTATAGCCTGTTTATGAAGATAAAGCCACAAGACAGGAGGGGTATGTCAGATAACAAGAGGATGTCCTGTTATCATTTATCCCAAAGATACTGAGAAAATCTGGATGGACAGGAAAAACAGAATAAGGGAAATGAATCAAATGGAGTAATCAATCATCTTTTCCAAGTTCACCTGATTTAAACATATCATATGTAGTATTCCTCATTTAGGAAAAAGATCCAAGTCTAGTTTAGAAAGGAATAAAATGTTATATAGTAACATGAGTAAATCATGACAGGATAAACAACAGGATAAATCACAAACTCATGACAGGATAAACATCAAAGAGAACAGTTATAATTTCTTTTCTGGTGGCAATGGGTGAAAGATATGAGTTAGAATTAGACAAGCACACAATCATAATTATATATATTATTATTTTGTTTTGAAGTACTTAGTTATTTACAATAAGACTACAATTGTTAAAATACTAATTCATTTTACATATGCTTTTTGTATTTTATCAAAGACACTGTTGTCAGGAATAGTCAACACACAAAACAATAAGATTAAAACAGCATAAAATGAAATATCTGGTGACAATAGATCCTATGAACATTAGTGAGAACAATGAACAAGTGGAACAGCTTGTCCTCGGAAGTTGTGGGAGCACCATCACTTGAGACCTTCAAGAAGAGATTGGACTGCCATTTGTCAGAAATGGTATAGGGTCTCCCGTTTGGGTGGGAGGTTGGACTAGATGACCTATAAGGCTCCTTCCAACTCTGATTATCTGTTAAATCTATTAGAAGTGCATTTCCAAGAAACTCATAACTGTATGAATAAACTGATATAAAATCACATAGATAAGTAGAAAAACGTGTTGCTTAACTGAACTACTGTTTCCACATACTCTGTTTTGCCATGCTGGATGGCACTACTGGAAGTTCACAGATTCCCAACACACATCTGTGATCCCTGCAAGAGACGAGAAGAGAAATCACTTCTACCCCTCACAGATCAGGAAATACCAGAAAATTTGCTCTTCAAAAATGGTCAAATGTAACTGAAGAACTATTTTAAATGAATAGTATTTTTCCTGGGCAGCGCAGGGTCAAAATTTAAGAATCAGGTACCTTTTCAAAAAGCAAATTATACATGCATTTTATTTGATGCAGATTTTCTCAATTATTTCTCAATTATTTTTTATTTTCTTTTGAAGTTCAAATATACACTCCTGACATTAGCGCCCTTTTAAAAAATAGAATCTGCTTTTATTATTTTTATAAATAAATGAAAGCAGCTAATATACTTAATACTCCTCCTTCTTCTTCCTTTGCCCCATAACCACAACTTTGATTAATTGGGTTGAGAGAGAGAGAGACTGTCTCAAGGTCACACAGCCTGCTTTCGTGCCCAAGGCAGGCCTAGAACTCACAGACTCCTAGATTCTAGCCTGGTGCCTTAATCATTGTTTGGTATTATTTTTAAGAAACTGCAGATTTCAAATATTTCAAATATTTTGAAATCTACAATATAATTTATGAAATAATTTGATAATCTAAAAACAAATATGGATGTAAAGTCATTCATTCAGTATATAAAAATTCAAAGCTATAGAGAATCTGCCTACATAATGTTACATTTTAGTTTCAATTAGCAGCATATTTTGTGAATGGCAAAGTCTCAAATTAAGTAGCAGAGGAAAAGAGGCAAACTGGGATTATTTTATAGATAGGTTTCAAGCTCATCCACGTAATCATTAATCTGAACAATCTATATAAACAGTAGTACCTGTTAGGAAAATTTGACACCTGAAAGGCCTCTGACAACCAGAAATAGCATTCAGCAGGTTCTGACAAGTTCTGGAGAACCAGTAGCAGAATTTTTTTTGTTAATTTGTATTGGTTTTTAAAACAAACATAAACAAACAAAACATAAAAACATCAAGCCATCTTCCATATATATACATACAGTGTGCCGGTCGGTTTACAAATTGTTTTGTGCTTCCATTTCATAGTCTTCAATTACAATTATGTTATATATATATTCTCATATTTTCAATCAAGTATTAAATCATTTGACTATACTTTTATTCATTCATGTTAGCAGAAATTTTGAGACATTTGGAGACCAGCAAATACCACCTCTGACTGGTCCTACCTCCATCTATTCTCTGCCTTCCAAGTCCCAGCTGATCAGCTAGGTCTTCTTTGGTTGCCCTGCACAGAAGAATGGAGCTGAAAAGCAGGTTAGTAGGGTGGGGAGGGAATGGGGATTTTACAGTAACCTTCCCCTGCCATGCCCAAGCCACACCCACCAAGCCACGTCCACAGAACCAGTAGTAAATAAATTTGAATCCCACCACTGATGACAACCTATATTGTTGACTGTCAATAATGTATGTTTTTCAGACTACTTTCTCTTTATTAGTCTGAACAAAACCTTAGAATAAAAGAACCATCTTTGGTGAGATGGGCAGCTATATAAACTTGATAAATAAATGAATAAAATAGAAAATCCTACACATAATTACTCAGAAACAAACCATACTTTAGAATTTATTCTCAACAACATAAACATAAGGCTACAGCTTTTCTTGGGAGCAAAATTCCAGTAAATTCAAAAATATTTATTTTATAAAATAATCTACAAAGATCTGTATTATTATAAATTCAGAATGCCTGCTATATTTCAAATCCAGATTTTATTTTAGGAAAAAAATGGATTACAATCTATATTAGTGTAAGATATTTTCTTTTCATGACACTTCTATTTTTTGTTTTAATATCCTGTGTTTGGTAGCACTAAATTGCAGTTGTTCTTTAAATTATAAAAATCAGATTCAAGGCATATACACAAACACAGATATGTATGTGAGCTTTGAACACTGAAAGGGAAAAATAGAAACATCTTTTTTTTAACCTTCCTTTGTTTGTTCCTTTGTTAATATCTTGCTCTGCTAGGTTTACAAATCCTAAATAAATAGAAATTAGTGCTCCTTACTTTGCAGTCCATTTGCTTTAGATGTTTGCCTTGAGGGACATTTGTGTATTCTACTAATGGCTGCAGCAGAGTGCTGTCTCATTTTCATTCTGGCAAAAAAAGCCTGTTTCCATGGTTACCGTTTCATTTGCTGGAGAGAAACTGATGGTTGCTAGTGATCCTGTCATAAGCAACTTCTGTCAGATTTCTTATCAAGTAGACATATTTTGACAAAGTGAACGATAACACCATAATAAGAGAAGTAAGTTGTTACTTGGCGTAATGAACCATTTAGTATTAAATGAAATGTGAAACCACACTGTAAAGACAAAACGTGTGGGGACAGAAAGTAATATTTATACATAATTCTTCTTCCCACACATATGCACGGACGCATGCATATATGCACAAGCACACACACAGACAGATATCCACAATCAATATTATAGTGATTACTGTCTTACCTGCTTTAGGTTGTCAGAGTAGATGTATAGTGTAAAATTGCATTTCATTTTAGGGTCACATATAAACTGAAGCCAGGATGCATATCACAAAAAGCTTGTGCAAAGCTATAAGGACATCTAGGTTTTTCTGTGTTAGCCCATTTAAACTTGGATTGGCCCAAGGCTAGCCTCAGGGCTAAGTGAGATGTACTATTTGAAAAAGCATGATAAAAGACAGGTCACAGCATTTTGCTCTCAACAGATTATATATTACTCTGGTTGTTAACAAGATATGTTTGCCTCTTAGAACTGGCAAGCAAGGTTGGGTGACTTCTTTCTTCTTGTGAATAGATGCAATTGGCCCCTGTGATTCATCTTGTCTATTGACGAGAGTGAAGGGGAAATGCAAGACCTGCTTCAAAAAAACCTCCATTTGGCTTTTTGAAGGCCACCCTTTGCTAGAATGAAGCATCAATAGCTAGTGCTACAGCCTCTACCCAAGGAAGCTTTGCAAGATCTTGCTTGGAATAAAGCTTGTGAATATTTAGGCAGAACAAAATACCTTTAGAATCACAGATGCTGAAAATAAACATTATATAGCCAGTCATATATTTTAGAAAAAAAATATCATGTAGGTAGGCCCCATTCTCTTAGTTGAAAAAGAAATGTGCTATTGCTGCTTACAAACCAGCTTTGTCAGATAGTGTAAAGGTTAGTTGAATGGATGGTTAGAATGATTGGTTGTTTAATCAGTGTCGGCTGGAGATTTCTACTACTTTTTCAGACAAAATTCTGGATCTTAGTGACAAAGTAACCACAATTGTCACCAGTTTATTAACAGCAATTGGGCATACTCTTGCAGTATCAATGTGCATGCATCAAGTATCAGCATTTTAATACAGTTAAACTCCATACAGATACATATTTAATTTTCACTTGGTGATGAAAAATTCTAGCACTTAGAAGAATATTCATATCCTTCCCTTTTGGGTTAAATGATGGCCTTGTCCTTGCAGAATGGAGTCAAACAGTTAAGATAACCTGTGTTGTAAAGGCAATCTTTAGATAGATCTGAAAATGATTGGCAAATCTATTCTGGTCAAACATTCAGCATTCTTACTGGGATGATACTAAACACATTTCAGAAAAATATCAAAGAGAAGAAACTGGGAAAAATAAAATCTCAAGAACAACAGAACAGAAAAGCTCTCCTACAACCACCTCCCTAAACAAATGAAATAAATATAGTTGAAATAATTACAGTGAAAGACAGCTGTGCCTTGGCTCATCAAGATGCTTTCTGCCATAGAAGCAGTAAAATTTCCAAGTGTCGAACACTCTTCCAACTATTGGAATTGCCAAATGAGGCCTTGAAGCAATGTAACATATCCACTTCACTTCACAAAAGAGCTCTGAAGGTGTTTTGTTCAAATATTCACCAAAGCCAAGCAGTCTCGTGAAGCTTTAGATAGTACTAAATTTAAAAAAATTGATGGATTGGATTCAAATTGTCTATCAAGAGAATGGGATATCATGGAAATCATTAGGATCTAATGAGAACAATTTACTAGAGAGTTGCCACCTGTTTTCAGGAGCAGAATTTTGTGGATTTTAATAAAAGTAGCATCTTATTTGAGTTGAACTCTCTCCTTGATGGGTCTCTTTCTGGGCCCAAGCAATGATGTAGATGATGATGATGATATAGTAGTAGTAGTAGTAGTAGTAGTAGTAGTAGTAGTAGTAGCAGTAGCAGTAGTGGTAGTATGCTATTACTTTGCAAATAGATGTCTTACTCACCTCTTAATCTAGCCTACAAACCTTGCATTTCTTGATTATCCTATCTAAAAACACCCAGCAACAGAATCCAAAGGGACTGAGTTTGAAACAATACATGGCAACTCTAATGATTCAAAAATGAATTTCTCCACATTCCAAAGCACTTCTTTCACTCTATTTTCACAACTTAATGTATTTTATTGAAAAATGTTCAATAAATATTGAATAAGTATTTTAAATACTTATCCTAAGATGTAAATAAAAACATTTCATACATTTTTAAGATTGTAGTCTGAGGTAAGACAGGTATAATACTCAAAAAATGAGAAACTGGGCAAAATAAAAATGGTCAAAAATGGCTGTTTATGTAGCATAGCCTGCTTTTCTTTTTGTCATTTCTGTTTCCCAAAGCATAAAACCAACTCTGAAAAAAAAGTTCATGCCTTAGGTTATATTTATATATCATGTTACATAAATCTATTTATATCAATATTAATTTAGAGTAAAGGAACCTAAAAATGGTCTTTTCACTTATCAAGCAACATAAATTAATTGAGCAACAAGCAATAATGATAATAATCCCAGGTTGTTGGGAAGGACTTGATAGGTTGATAAATCCTATGACAATATCTGGCTGATTGTGTGACAAACCATAATAATTTTAAAATTCCATACTCAAAAACTTTTGAAACAAAAGATAGCCATATCCTTTCTTTCTTTGGAAACCTTTTTCAAATCTTTTTCTTTTTGGAAGAAAGATGGTACCACTGGAAAAGGACTTTTGGAAGTAAGAAGGAAATGTATGAAGAAGTTTATAGCTCCAGAAAATGTTTGAAGAAGGCTAAACTTGACATCTCATGGATCTGTTAACCTTTAGGTCCAGTTACATATTCGGAATTTAAGAGTATATTAGGGTCAGTTTAATAGATTGTGCACCATGTTAGTTGCAAAATACCAGTTTCGCAGAAGACAAACTGGTGATATTTCTATCAGTACATCCCTTACTCTCTTAGCATGCTATTTATCAGCCTGGCATCCTTGGCATTTTTTTTTCTGAGCAGATGGATATATACTTCCAAACTAAACTCTTGATATAGTTACCCTCTGTGTGTCTGGAGTCTACATAAAATGCCTCCAGAATCTACACAAAATGCTTAAGGCCAATATAAGCACAATATACTTGTATAGAAATCTTTGATTTTATTAAAATATCTCAAAATAAAATAAAAATAGGAAATACATTTAATAGACAGATAGTGATTAATATAGGTATGAATATTAAAAGCAGCTATGCACCACCATTAAGAAATTTTAGAATCTGCAAAAGCAACTTATAAGAGTCAGTTAGTTTATTGTAGATAGAGCCACTTCAGTTATACTGCATTTCAGCACTTCATAACTTACTGATCCTAATGGGCAGGGTGCAATTCAACCGCTATAACAACCAGTTTAGTGAGCATGTGCTTTGCACACACAGAACATTTGCTACTGACCTTTTCCAGCAATCCCTGTGTGTTAAACAGATGATGCACAGCAATCAGCTGTGACATGTGAATCAGTTGAGTTTGAAAAACAGGATATAAAGCACAGCCTAGAGCCTGGGCAGACGGGCACAACAGCTGATCGTCAGAGCAAACTGAACTCTCCCAGCTGATCTTCGCTTGAACAGGCCCGAACTGGTAGAATCCCACCCCTGCTAATGGGCAAAAGATTACAGATAGAATGTTAAGAATCTCTTTAAGTTTGTTGTTTACTTTTTATTCTACCTGCTAATTCTGCATTTACTAATATAAAGATACTTCCTTTCTGCCTTTGTCTGTCACTTGGTCTCTAATGCTGAATGGGATCAGATGCATCTAGCTAAAAACTATATATTTCTTGTAGTGAACTTTCTTTCTAATTAAAGCTATAAACAGATACTTCACGACCATCTTTTCCCAAAAATAGACAATCCTGAAAATAAGCCCTCGCCTGATTTTGGGAGGGATGGGCCTAATATAAGACCAACCCCCCCCTCAAAATAAACCCAGCCCCTTGATGTGATGCAAATAAGTCTGAGCGTGGAGGAAGAGGTGTGGGGGAGAGACAGGTGATCCGGATATGCTGCATGGCTGTCTGCTAATTGCTGTTTCATAGAGTCCCATTTACAAGCAGATAAAGCTTCATTTCCCTCTGGGTGAAAAGTCCGCAGTGGAGCCAGGGAGAGGCAGAGACACAGGGAGGAGGCAGCCAATCCCAATGTGTTTAGCTCCATTTCAAATGCCCCATTTGCAAGCAGATGAAGCTTCAAGTCTCCATCATTTCTCTGTCCAGGTAAAAAGTGTGTTTGTTCTAGGAAGCTCTGCAAGCCATTGCGATGACATGCAAGCAGATGGTGGGATGGAGCAGTTGGGCACAAAGACATCCACTGAACATAAGACCTAATGGGTCTTTTGGTAATATACACACACACACACACACATATGAATGACCTGGCCTTATTTTTGAGAAAACCCAGTAGCACTTGTTTAAGTTAGATTCCCACCCTCTAGAATTGTTTCCTTTAATATCCACAAATTGCATTAAACCATAATCTGGTTCATATGGGTTTGTCTTAGCATGAAGAGTGAATGCCCACAAGTTATGGCTTATCAAACACATCATTATCATTATGGGTGATTAAGAACACTATAGTTTGTTCAGCAAACAAGGACTGAATGTGTCAATTTGGTGACTCTAACAGAATGATCATATTTTTCTCAACTTATAGCCAATACTAACACAAACCAGCCAATGCATTGTTAACAATCAGTCTGGTTTAAATCAACAGGTCAAGCTACATGTCTGTACAGTTATGTACATTTAACTTTCAGTGAAATCAATGAAAATAACAGACACATTGTTTTGTCTTTAATGGACACTCTTTAATAGCCTTCTTTACTGAAAATAAACATGAAAAGGGAGCTGAATTTGAATAAAATGTGCATTTTCAGACTTGTACTTCATTAACAGAAAATATTTTTCTGGCATGACATTTTTGAGGCCTATCTTTATTATGTTTTATAAAAGTACACTGTGAACCTCAGTAAGAGTGCTCAAAAACCACTAATAGAAACCACCAATAGAAACCACTAAATGACTCAAAGTTTCCATCTAATTTTGAGTCACCCAATATTAAGTGTGATCATCATTTTATTCTGTTGCTATTTTCAAGAATGAGGTGATTGCCCTAAAACATTATTTTTTGGTCCTGTTTTTAAAGCTGTTTCTTCCTATTTTTTTTTTCAACTTTATCCCCATATCTATTATACTTTTCGGCATCTATTCCTAGATCTTTTCATTTAATAGCGTAATTGTGCTTCCTCTGGGAACATTTATTTCCATTGTAACTTTAAGGTAATTCTTCAACTCTGCCTCTGTGCCTATTTAGTACTAAATAAAACTAGAGCTACTACAAGTATTGCTCATCATTGGTGCATTAGATGAAACAATGTCAACCTGCAAAATAATATTTGCTCTGAGTCTGAGAAAAGTATAATTCATTCTGAGGGTTGTGTTGTTTCAAAATGAAAATTCCATCATATAAATTATTTGTATCTTGATTTTCTTAGTAAAAAATTAAGACTGAGATTAATAGATTGTGTAAATGAGCTTAATTATAAAAGGAATAAAGTTGCATAGAGCAACCAAATGGAAATGCTTAATTTCTTAGCAAGAAGAAGAAATAGAAGACAATAGTAATTCGTTCTATCTAAAATTAAATTTACACAATTCCCTGATTTGAAACAATTATTTCCCTTGATATAACTAATGTCTTGAAATGTCTCAAGTGGGAAAATAAAATGCATTCTGCTTCTGCTCTTAGGTATTAAACTTGGAAATTAAAAATACATATAAAAATTACTGGCTCAAATTAAGGTACTTTGATGTAAATATACTCATATTGTAAGTTGTGTCCAATTTTTCAACTTTCAATTTCCAAACATTAGGGGTGCTCAAAAGTTGTAACATGCTCTGGGGATTTTAAAGATATTTTGGTTACTTTAATATAATTTAGATATGCTTGATAAGTAACTACATAAATGCCATAAGTTTTTAACATTTTGCTGTTGTTTCATATAGGTACACTGGTTAATTGTAGTCTTTGATACAATAATCATCGTTTAAGAGAGCCAATTCTGTATTATCACCTGGGATCATAGAAGTCCAGTGCACTGTGACAGGGTCAGCGTCTGATTATAAAACATGTGAGAGATATCAGCAGCTACAATTTAAATGGGAAGATACTGAGGGATCTTGTGGGAACAAGATTAATGCATGGCTGCATCAGCATAACAGCACTGGACTGAACATGGAAATCTCAGTGTTTGGGCAAACTGCTTGGCAAATTCAAAGCCAATCAAAGAAGAAAAATGGAAATTAGTTTGTCTTTTTTCTTTAAAATTATATTGTAGGGTTATCCATTATTTTGAATTGAATCAGAAATTTAAGGAAATCACAACTTTTCTTAGAATTGTGGGGTCATCCTCTATCCTAAAGCCCCTTTTCTGCAGTTGAATCCAAATCACTGGATGTTGTCTTGTAACTTACAGTTGTACTCATAGGTTTACGTACCCTGGCAAAATTTATGATTTCTTGGCCATTTGTCAGAGAATATGAATGATAATACAAAAACTTTTCTTTCACTCATGGTTAGTGGTTGGCTGAAGCCATTTATTATCAATTAACTGTGTTTACTCTTTTAAAATGATAATGACAACAGAAACTACCCATATGACCTTGATCAATAGTTTACAAACCCCAGTTCTTAATATGGTGTATTGCCCCCTTTAACATCAATGGCAGCTTGAAGTCTTTTGTGGTATGTGTGGATGAGGCTTCTTATCTTCTCAGATAGTAAAGCTGCCCATTCTTCCTGGCAAAAAGCTTCCAGATCCTGTAAATTCTTGGGCTGTCTTGCATGAACTGCACGTTTGAAATCTCCCCAGAGTGGCTCAATGATATTGAGGTCAGGAGACTGGGATGGCCACTCTAGAACCTTCACTTTATTTTGCTGTAGCCAATGACAGGTCGACTTGGCCTTGTGTTTAGGATCATTGTCATGTTGGAATGTCTAAGTAACGTCCCATACGCAGCTTCTGGGTTGATGAATGCAAATTTTTCTCCAGTATCTTTTGATACTTTTGATCAGGGTCATTTGGGTAGTTTCTGTTATCATTATGATTTAAAAAGAGTAAGCACAGTTGATTGATAATAAATGGCTTCAGTCACACACTAACCATGAGTAAAAGAAAAGTTTTTGTGTTGTCATTCATATTATCTGAAAAAATGGCCAAGAAATCATAAATTCTGCCAGGTTATGTAAATTTATAAGCACAACTGTATTCCAAACATTGGATCATTTTCACTGTTGATGTTGATTTATTGCAGACTGGTGATTGGAATACTGTACTCCTGTATACTTCTGATGCCTTTTTAAAATTATATTTGCAGGTGTGAAAAACAGTTTGGTCCCTGGAAATCAAATTTAACATTTGGGGAGAATGAAGTGGCTGTGAGAAAATAAAATGCAAAGTGAATAAGGCCCTGTTATTCATTCATTCATTCTGTCTGTCTGTCTGTCTGTCTATCATTATCCATCTATCATCTATCTATTTCTATCAAATTTCTATACCACTCATCACTCTAACATTCCTCTGGCCATGCCTCATATCAACAAGATCAAAATTTCCTTTTTGAGTTTTTTTTGAGTCTGTATTTTTTGTAATATTTTTGTGTGAAGATCATTCCACAACATACAACTATGTTATCTATTTATAACTTTGAAAAGCTGCTGGTTTTTAGTTGTTGTGCTATCACCTACAGGAAAAATAGGAAAGATGGCTTTTTGTAAGAGAACAACTTTTACCATTCCTCATAAATTAATGAAATCACAATTAATAGAATCAGAATTGACAGCTGGAGAAAAAGACAAAAAAAATTGGAAGAGTGACATTGATTCAGGAATATAAAGTGAGATTATAAAGAGACAAGAGTGAAGTGGTACAGGGACTTCCAGTTTTTGGCTTCTTTGGCAACGGACCGAAATCCGTGATTGTGAGCGGTTTTGATCTGTGCTCGCCGCTGGAGTGCCCCGAGCTGTTCAGATTCGGGGCCAAAACCACCCCATAGAGGTGGTGAAGAAGGGGGAGAATGCCACCGGGGTAGAGGAGAGCCACATCTCTCCTCCTTGGCTGGCCATTACTCCCTTTCCCAAATGGCCACCTCAAAGAAGAACCCGACCAGACAAGATTGTGCAGGAGGAAGTTAAAAGGAGAAAGTTTTGACTGATGGAGTTGAACTGAGAAAACATCTATGTAAGGTACCCTGAAATTTGAACTATAAAGATTAATATTATTCCTAAAGAAGATTTTTAAGCGGCAAAGGAGAAGGGGAAAGGGAAAAGACTTGGGTTTTTTCTCTCTCACATTGATAGTTTTAAATTGACTGTGAATGTTAAGAAGAGATCCAAGCAAGAAATTGATATTGATCCACTTTGACATTAATATGCAATTTTAAGCTGAAAATTAAGTGTCAAAGGGATAATAAAGACTTTTGGATATTTTAAAATTTATAAAAGAAGGAAAGCAGAGGGGGGAAAAAGAGCAGGATCTGGAAAAATGGAGGAGACCACCTGGAAGTAAAGAGAATTAACAGTGGAATTTCAACAAGACTCCTAAAAGATACATTGTAGCTGAAACTTTGTTACAAGATAACAGAGCCCCCAGAAAGAGAAAGTGAAAAAAGAAGCAAGAAGAAACAGTTTTGGATTATTTAGTGATTTTTGGAACTTTGGATACTGGATTTTAAGGATAAGAACTAAAATCAATTGGGAGGTTGTTTAAAAGTGTTTAAAATGGCATCACTCCTTGAAGAGCTGAAAATGATACTTAAAAAACAGAAAGAAGACGCACAAGAGGGAAGAGGAACTTTTGGCTTCATATCTCAATTTTTAGAAATTGAGATTCTGAACTATGAAAAATAACAACACTTGTAGAACAAGAAGGGCAGGACAAAGAAGAAGCCATCTTTAATGATCAAATAACTTTAAGTGAGATAAAAAAGGGAAAGGGAGGAAAAGGAGTTAAAAACTTAAGACCTGAAACAACCACCAAAAAGAAGAGTAGTTTTAAAAGTAATTATAACATTAGGAAGAAGCAGAAGAGAGGACTACAGAAGGGAGAATTAGAGAGAAAGGGAGACAAAAATGGGAGAGAGAAGAAGAGTGGGAAGATGGAAAGGATAAGAAGTTATAAAGGACAGAAACAGGATATAGAGAAGCAGGGAAAATGTACAGGATCAAAAGTTTAAGCTTACTTAAAAGACACAGAAATAATGGTTAAAAATTTAACTGAAAGAGAGGATTCTACAAGGGTACATGAGATAGCATTGTTATATTAGAAATAATAAAGAGTTAGAAAATGTAAAATATAGATAATTTAAGTGATAGATACAATTAGCATTAAATAAATGAATAAGAGAATGAAAATAGGAATATTTTAACACCTTTCTATGATTTATAAAAATATAATGGAAAAAATATGAAAGACTCTTAATGGAATTAATATCAGTTGACAGGATGATATTATTGACTATATTGTTTAATGAGCCAGAAAATATGAAATACAGGTGATTAAAGTGAATGCCAACTGATACTATTAAGTAATGAAATGTTTGTTAATAATTAAATGAAATAAAGACAGAAAGGGAATAAAAGCAGGGAAAGATGGAAATATTTTAATTCTCTTTAATGAATTATAAAACTTAATTGAAAAGAATAACTATTTTATTTACTATTGTTATATATATATATATATATATATATATATATATATATATATATATATATTCTTTTTAAGAACTTACTGTGCATTTTTAAGGGAATATACCAAGCAGAATCCAATGGGCAAGAGTTATGTGTTATAAAATAGAGATTAGATATTGAATGTTATAATTGTAAATGTATAAATCCAATTTTAAATAAGATTTGAATGGATAAAAATTAAAAGATACAAAGTTGTTACACTCCAGTTAGTAACTACAGGAAAAAACTTGTTTTATGAGAAAAGAGATTATGAAATTGAAACAGGACAGACTAAAGTATAAATATAATGATTAGATATTGAAACTTAGAAAAAATATATATAATTGAAAGTGCTAAAATAATTATAAGATATGGAATAGAATATAAAGATGAATATGTAATCGAGTTTATGTCTGTATAGAGAAGTGACAACCTAGGATCAGGCTGTTCTCAAAAAAAGATATTTTATTGGTATTATGTTTTGTGAAAACCCAAATAAAACTTTATTTAAAAAAAGAGTGAAGTAGTACAGGTAATTCTCAACTTACAACCACAATTGAGCCCAGAATTTATGTTCTTAAATGAGTAATTTGTTAAGCGAATTTTGTCCCATTTTACGACTTTTCTTGCCACATTGTTAAGTGAGTCACTGCAGTTGTTGAATTAGTAACACAGTTGTTAATTGAATCTGCTTTCCCAAATGACATAACTTCTCAGAAGTTTGAAAAAGATGGTCACTTGACTCCAGGAAACTGAAACCGTCATAAATATGAACCAGTTGTCAAGCATTGGAATGTAAATCAGGGATACTGCGATGGTCATAAGTGTGAAAAATGGTCACAAGTCACTTTTTTCAATGCTATTGTAACTTTGTATGATCACTAAGTGAACTGTTGTAAGCCAATGATTACCTGCAATTAAGTCTCATGACATTTCATAATATGAAATCCATTGAGCTGCTTTTATAGAATCTTAGAATTCAGCTACCATTGTGACTTTGCTGAACTATTAGATATTTGTCTAAATGTAAGGCTGAACCATCCAAATGCCTTCAAGAGATATCTGAACTCCAAACAGCTAATTATCTGTACCAGTCTTTCTCCACCAAGTGTCTTTTAAATGTTGAAGTTGAGTGGGAACTCAGTTGTAATTCTCAAAATTAAGTAGATATTGGGTTGGGAAGTTTGTCTTGTATTGATGCACATTTTATTAGGGATGAAACTACAGGCAGTCCTCGACTTACAACCTCAACTGAGTCCAAAATTTCTGTTGTTAAGTGAGACATTTGTTAAGTGAGTTTTGCCCCATTTTATGACTTTTCATGGCACAGTTGTTGAGTGAATCACTAAATTTCATAAGTTAGTAACAGTATCAAGGCAGCATGTGATTAATTTTGACAAGTACTTACTAAACCTGGAAAAGGCTAGATTATGATAAAACCTCTCCTTACTACTGGAACTAAAAAAACCTTTTCAAAGCAGGCCAGCAATGGGTAACAATGGATACTATGTGGACAGAACAGTTGGATAAATAATAGAATATTGCATAGGTGGACATAAAGGTACAACATGAGAAGGTTCTCCATAAAAACAGCATTTAGGAAGATTGTGAAAGATTGTGATGATTTCTGGTTACACCTTATCTATTACCTATATTAACTTTCCCTGTATTCTATTCTCTATTTTCTGACTCCTTGTTATATTGGATCTCCCTTTTTGTTTTTCTTGGTGCAACAAAATAACGTAACAATATTTAAATCTGTTAACTATGTTCATTCAGAAATGGTCTGTGTTAAGCAGCGTTGCACAAATCCATCTATTCCCATCTTCACTAGTCCTTTGCATAGGGCATCCTGGACTATGGAGGGAAAGGAATGGAAATTTGAAAAGATTTGCAGTAGGCGAGGGCATCTGAACTACTGTTTATGATTTGTATGTTATAAAACACATATATCTATCTTATTTCTTTAATCTAAATAAAGATTCAATTACAGGCAGTACTGCAAACTGTCAAGTACAGTTCAGATTGCTTGACCTACTTGGAATGCAGGAGCACTGAAATCTCCAAGATACAACCTATATTATTGTAACTGTTTACTTGCAAAACAACATGTAGATCTAGGAGTCCCATATTAATGTTGTTGTCCTTTCCTTAATGTGTTGCTGGAATGTATATATTTATACAGTTGATGTGTGAATGATGTGACAAATAACGCAAAGTGATTCCTAAGGTTGGAGGGCCACAGAGGATGGACTTTGTAATACTTGAAACATGTAATACTGTTGCTGTGGCTAATTAACATGACTTTTCTTGTATTTTAAATGTGCTTTTTCAATTGTATTGTTAATAATTTTTCAAAAGCCTTAGCCTTCAAGAAAACTCTTCTCTTTCAGAAACCAGGACTGGTAGGAAAGCATTCCATACATTATAGATGGCAGTTTCTTTGTTCATGAACAAAGAAGAAAGTCAAACTAATCTTGGAAAGCATTGAGAATACATCTTACCCAATACTCATTTTGATGTTTCACTAATGTTTATTTTACTTTTATTCAGAATACAATCTTCTTTTCTATTATTATGTTCATATATTATTAGATGCTGAATTCTTATGATGTAACTGTACAGATGACTGTTTCTAACTCAATCAGCTTTTGCTTTGAAGTTCTTTGTTGTGCAAACTATAAAGGTAAATGTTATCCATTTATCCAGGTTCCCCATTTTTGTAGGGAGACCTTATTTTATTAGAGTTCTCTAATAAATTGCTTTTAAATGATCTTCCAAC
The DNA here is from genome assembly GCF_900518735.1 of Pseudonaja textilis. The sequence goes on from NW_020769338.1 coordinate 13,531,873, forward strand.
TCGATTGCTTATTGGAAAATATAAGCCAGGGGAGAATCTAGAACCAGATTGGGAACCAGGTTTGTGGTAGGACTGTCTGCAGGGGTGTCAATTGTGTAATTGAAAACCCAACCCTTTTTCATACATTACATGTAAAATAAGCCCAGTGATCATGGCTGCCATTTTGTCTATTCAATCCCTTCTGTGGATTCTCTTTTTCTCTGAGCTGAGTTTCAGGTAAATGAGAAATATCCACTTATAACTTGTCTTCTGGATATGAATAAAAGCTGCAACTTGCTAACTCTAACATTACTCCATTTGTTGAATGCTTAAATATAAATTCCTAAAGTATCACTGATGTGCAGACTAGGCAGATCCAATTAAATAAGAAGGATATGTTTTTAGGCCTAAATGGCTTGGAATCGGGTTACCGAGAGGCTGCCTTTTTCCAAGAGTGTCTTACCCATTCAGTTCAGTCTAGCAGGTTGGTCTTGCTACAGATCCTGTCAGCCAAAGAGTATTGCTTGGTAGGAATTAGAAGATGGGACTTTTTTGTAGTAGCTCCTGCTCTGTGGAATATCGTTCCCTTGGAGAACAGAATGGCCCCAATCTGTTGACTTTTTGCAAGGCTTTAAAAACCTGGTTGTGTTCCTGAGTGTTGGGCACTGAATGTGTTAAGGGCTTCATTTCCTGGCTTTACCATTTACCTGGCCAAGTATCTCAGCTGCTCTGTGTTTATTTTGGATATTTTGGATTGTTTTGTTTTTAAATTTTTTATATTGTTTTAATTGTTTTATATTTTTGAAATTATAAGCCCAGAGTCATTGTTTAAGATGGATGGCTATAAAAATTGAATAAATAAATACACATTTCAGCATTAGCCTGGGTTCCAGTAATCATAAAGAAGTAGCATCATGTATCACCCAGAAAAAAAAGTGAAAAAGAGAAGCCGGATTCCACTATAGAAAGAGACAAAGAAATGATCAACTTCTTGGAGCTTAATCTAGAATCCCCCAGATTACTGAAATTTTCTGGAAAAGTTTTAGCTCTGTACATTGCTTTATAAGCTATTCCCACAAAATGAGCCAACAATTTCAGCTTCATCCATTCCAATAACATTCTGTCATCTTTAGTGAGTAACTTTTTTTTAAAGGGTTGGCCACTCACAGCCCTTGCAAGGTGAATTGCCTTGATCCATAGAAAAAGGCTTTTTTGGTTGTAACTCTGATACTTCCATCCAATTTATATAAACTGTCAACTTCTTCAACAATATTTTATAGTAATAGAGCAAATCATATTATTTGTACAAGCAATAGAAGTTTGATGTTTTTGAGATGACAACATGTGTTAAATTGACAGCTGTTTCCCAGCTTTAAACATGAAAAAAGTTTTGGTTTGTTTGTTTATTTGCAGTTTGCCATATGATATTCACAATTAAGAAATCTATAATATCACTGTATTCTATTATAGCTATATGGTCAAATCACAAATATATATCATAATCATTACTGATGATATAACAAGCATAATTACTATGGTCAAGCAAATGGTTACAGGTCTAGGAACAGCAGGAAACATCAGAGAATAATGGGCAGCTGCATGCTGTCAGGAAGCCAAGTCTATATACAAGAACAGCCATTTCATTTATTTAAATTGCTTCAGAGAACATCCAAAGATGTTCAGATAAAAACAGTGATGTTTACATGTGTTGCAATAGCAAAAGTCTGCCTGGGAGATATACAATGATGTTGGGTAAATGAGCATTGGGTAACTAAACTTTGGATAATAAAAACTGTCATAAATTTGCAATATGTCTGTTCCCAGTGCAAATCCATGGGTCCACAGGTATCTACATTAAATCCAGACCTTTAAAATCTGCAGCTGTTTTTAAACTGAATCTAAATTATAGGAGACTAATAAAAATACAGCTACAATCCTCCCTCTCAAAAATAATGCAGTATATTTTATTTTTCAGATTGGCCTTTATAGATTGTTGAGCCCAGAGCTGTACATACTTGCCATCATTGTTTTTCATGTCAGTGTTCCATTACGTAGACCAATGGAAACTTTAGATAAATGTACAGCATCATCTCTGCTGATGCAATATCATATTTCATTTTGAGACCTAAGTGAATGTTCAAATGTTGAATAAATATGTAGGCAACAAGGCACAAATCAAAGATGGAATTCATCAGTGTTCCATTTCTTAAAATAAAACACTAATGTTAAGTAATTGCTAATGAAGTCAAACTGAAATTAGAAACAAATTATTTTTGCCATTCTATTAGAGCAATCAGAATCTTTCAGTGGATATAATAATAATAAACTTATATAATTTTTTTCTAAATATTCCAAATGGTTTACATTCAAGATTTAAATAATTCTGGACTTCTGGTGGCATTTCCATCGTGGATGGATCAAAGTCTGTGAATATGCGTGGTTTCAATCTGTGGTCTCTCCATTGGAGAGCTCCAAACAGAGCCGGAACCATCCTGTAAGGGTGGTGAAGAAGGGGGAGACCACTTGTCAGGTCGAAGGGAGCCATATCTCCCCTCCTTGGCTAGGTATACTCCCTCCAAAGACAGGCTGTATCGGTGGTCAGAAATGGCCACCTTGAAGATGGAAGGCTCTCTGGGACACAAGATCGTGTTGGAGTGGTGAAGAAGCAGGCAATGTGGAGACAAGGCAAATCAGATGTAACATATGGACATTAAGGTACCCCGGAATTAAACCATAAAGGAATTTTAAGAAAGATTGCAATAGCAGTGACCAGAGAAAGTGAAAAGAAAATTGTATATAAAGGAAAGTGTTCTGAACTTTGAAAGAGCTAAATTGAAGGAGGAACTCAGAAAATAGAAGAAAAATTTGTTTAAATTGGATAAATATATGATTTTGTCACTAGATAGGCACAATTAAGGGCTGAACTTGAAGGTGTCAAAAGGAAAAAAATGATAATTGGACCTACTGAATTATTGAAATTTTAAAGTTTCAAATTGGAAAAGAAAGTGAAAAGAAAGGGTAGAACTTGGACATAATGGAGAGCACCACCTAATGGTAAAGGAAACATTTTAGTAACTCTTGAAAAGTGTCTGGTTCTTATAAACTTGGAAATTGATACAAAATAAGAGAAACTTTGTTACATTAACATTGAAATTCTGAAAAGTGAAAACACAGAATATTAAGATAAAAGAAAGAAGCGTGAAGAAATTACCTTGGGAATGTTTGGTGATTTTGGCACAAATTCAAACCTGTGGATATTGGATTATTTAAAGATTTTGGAAAAAACTTAAAGAGGAATTAATAGAAGCTTATCATTGGAAATAAACATCAAAGACACTCTGATTATCTGTTATCTGTTAGGGAGGGTTTGAATTAAATTACTGGACAATTGGTCTGGACTTAAATACTAAAAAAAGAGATAAAGAAAATCTAAAGGAAGTGTATAAAATGGCAGAACTTTTATTGTAACTAAAAATGGAACTAAGAAACAAAAAGGAAATGTTACATGAAAGAAATGAATCATGCTGTATTGCCTTACAGCTAATAGAAATGGCAATTTTGGAGAACAAAGAACAACAAGGGGCCAGAAGGGGAGAAGTTGATTAAAGAAGAAGCCAGCTTTAATGAACAAATGGAACAATGAACATTAAAACAAAGGGAAAAAAGAATGGAAATTAAAACTTGGAGGCTTGAGGAGATAATTAAAAAGGGAAATGTCTGGAAAGCCAAACAAAGAAAAAGGAAACAGCAGGAAAGGGATTTACAGAAAAAAGACTTAAAGAGGGACTAGAGACTAAAATATATATGAAGAACAGTTACAGGAACTGAGCTTGGCTAGTCTTGTTAAGAGAAGGACCAGGGGAGACATGATAGCAGTCTTCCAATATTTGAGGGGGTGCCACAGAGAAGAAAGGGTCAAGCTATTTTCTAAAGTGCCAGTAGGCCAGACAAAGAATAATGGAACTGAACAGAGAGAGATTTAACCTGGAAATAAGGAGAAACTTTTTGACAGTGAGAACAATCAACCAATGGAACAGCTTGCCCTCGGAAGTTGTGGGAGCACCATAACTTGAGACTTTCAAGAAGAGATTGGACTGCCATTTGTCAGAAATGGTGTAGGGTCTCCCGCCTGGGCAGGGGGTTGGACTAGATGACCTATAAGGTCCCTTCCAACTCTGATTATCTGTTATCTTTTTTAAATTGGCTTCTTGTTTAAGGATTATTGCTAAATTATATATGGATATAATTGAAATAAATGTGAAAATTGGAAGCTATGATAAGAAAATGATACAAAACAAAGAATACAGTTAAAATGAATTATGAGGATTCTAATGGAAAGACTAATGTCAGTTCCTATAATTAACTGAATAGATCAATATATTTGAAATGATAAATGATTTAGAAAGTAATTGAGGAAAATAATACCAGGCAGATTGTGTGTGTGTGTGTGTGTGTGTGTGTATGTGTGAGAGAGAGAGAGAGAGAGAGAGAGAGAGAGAGAAACAGACAGACAGATAGACAGAGAAAGGGAGAGAGGGAGAGAGAGTGACAGTAGTTAGGAGATTATTGTTATTAAACCAAAATGTGATAATTATAAAGTGATTATATTATGATAAATTTTGATTATGGATTAAAGGGGAACAAATTGAGGGATATGTAAGACAAAGGGGTAGAACACTCTAATTGGTAATTAAAGGGGGAAACTTTTGGAATTATTAGATTTAAGATGAAACTTATTGAATAATGAAATAAAAATATGTGATAAAATTGCAAATATGACAGATAAAAGCATAAAGGCATAATGAATTTAGAATAAAAAATAAGAATGTTAGATTATAAAACAAGACATGAGAATATTTAAAGAAAAAGGAATTAAGTTAAGATATATATTGAAAATCTAATAAGTGTAAAGAAAAAATGATGGGAAAATGGAAGTAATGATATGATATAGAATTGAATGTGAAAGATAACTATATACTAAGGTCATGTTTGTATTGAAGTGCAAAAACCTGGAACCACATTGTTCACTGAGAGAGATGTTTTTAAAATGTAAAAATTAAAAAAAAATTGGAAAAAATATCTAAATAATTCCTATGATAAACATGAGATAGTCAAGTAACTCTCCATATTCAGGAAAGAATTGAGAATAAACCACAATACAGGTAATCTTTTACTTATGACCACAATTGGAATCAGAATTTCCATTGATAGGTAAGGAAGCAATTAGTGACTCAAACCTAATTTTATGACCTTTTTGTCACAGTTAAGTGGTTCACGGAAGCAGTTAAGCAAATCCTGCCTCCCCTTGGGAAGTCAAGTTCCTAAATGGAAATCAGAGGATTTTTAGGAAACTGCAACCATCGTAAATACATGCTGGTTGCCAAGCACCCAAATTTTGATCATATGGCAAAAGGAATGCCATGATGGTCATAGTTCAAAGACTTTATAAATCACTTTTTCAGTGATGGTGTGACTTTAAACAATTGCTAAATGAATGATTGTAAGTTGAGGTCTACCTCTACTGAAGAGCAATTAGTGAGTTCATAACAGATGATAAAATTAGTTGAAGACCTTTAGTTCTCTTTCTTTTTTTTCCAGGTGTTATACTGAAATGACAAATGAGTAAAACATACATTATCTTGTATTTTTCTTAGGCTCCTATAATTCACTCGAAAGCAGGGTAGTTTACAATTTTATTTAACAAAATCTGTTTAAGAATATAACTTAATATAAATCTCAACCCCTTTAACCACATTTTCCCTGTATTCAATCTGTATATTATATCCAAAATGTTAGCTAAGTTTATCATACATTGTTTGATTTGTTCTTCTTCTGTTTCAAATTTTAGTAAAAATTTAGCAATCACATTTTGTAATCACATTTTCATCATTTGTACACAATTCTATTTCAAACGTAGCCTTACAATGTTCAATACAATAAACTCTTTTGCCTACTTTAAATCTTTCTAATAACTGTATATAAGAAAACCATTGACAACAGTATCCCACTGCTACCATTTCTTCTCTTGATTTTATTTTCATTCCCCTTGATGAAACTCTAGCATTTCATGATATATTAGCATGTTGTGTTTTTCCATTTTTTCTCATATATGAAATGCTTCTTGTTCTGAAAACCACAAAGGAGGTTTGGACACAACTTGGATATATTTAAACATCTATTTGATGTTGTCAATATATGAGAGTAAAAACTCACAGATGCTATTTTTCTGTGGGTGGGCCTGCACTTTTGAATAGTCTCTTTCCAGAAATTTGATATTACCCTACATTGTTGGTTTCTGCAAATTTCTATAAACAATACTTTTTGTAAGAGCTTCCAAGATATTAGCTGAAGTTGACATGATCAATTACAGACTTGTATGCATTAAGATTGCATTTGTTTCCTCTCTTCTGTTTTTTTTTACCATGGACATTTTATTATTTTGTTCTGATGGTTATTGTAAACCACCAAGATTTATTTCTGTGATTTAGGTAGAGGTAAATCCAGTAAACAACTATGCAAATGCAAACAGTGTTATTAAATTGAAAAATTGCTATGATTTTGAATTGCATTATGGTGGAGAAGAGCACATTCTGATGGTTTGTGTACTTACTTAAGCTGCCATTCAGTTGCTAACCAGGGGTGGGATCCGATAGGGTTAACTACCAGTTCGGTCATTTATGAGGTTCGGTGATTTATGATGTGCTTCCCTGCACAATGCCAGCTGTATGCAGAGAAACAGCCTTTCAAAAAGCCTTTTTGCCTGTTTTTTTAACTGCAGCTGTGCCTTGCACGGCAGCTGAAATTGAAAAAATCAGGAAATAAAGGTCAGGTAAGAGCCCGTGTGTCCTGGTGGACAAAAACATCAGCAGACAGAACCGGTTCTATGTCTGCTGCTCTTCAGAGCTACCGGTTCTACAGAGGTGGATAGAACTGGTAGAAACCCACCCCTGGTGCTAATTATATATAGATATAAAGATAGATAGATGATAGATAGATAGATAGATAGATAGATAGATAGATAGATAGATAGATAGA